>OX123186.2:19810861-20410861 GCA_944739405.2 Euclidia mi
TAGCTACGGGAGCACTGTTTCATGAATTGCCTGATGGTCGGCAGTTGTAAGTCTACATGTAACTCCTCGTTACGTACGTACCACGGTGCGCCCGTAGCTCGCAGCATGAACTTATTCTGAAGTGTTTGTAGCCTATGGATCATGTGTGGCCTAGTGTGTGCGAATACTACACTAGCGTATGTCATTATAGGCCTAATACACGATGTGTATAACCTAATCTTGTTTCTAAGCGATAGTTTAGATCTAGCGTTGACTAAGCTATGTAAGCGCCCAAGCACAAAGGAGGCTCTATTGCGAGCCTTCGTAATGTGTGAGCGGAACGATAGTTGATCATCAAGAATCACACCTAGATATTTGGCTTCCCTAGTCCATGGAATAGGGGACCCAAACATCCTTATTTGTGGGGTCACACCCGGAGGGTACAGGTGAGGAGCTCTCCGGTGGAAGAGCACCGCCTGACTCTTCTCGGGATTGACCTCTATCCGCCATCTCCAGAACCACGCGCCTAGGGCGTTGGCTGCGGATTGGAGCTTCCTACTGACTGCGCCAGGGTCTGCGCCTGAGATATAGATGGCTGTGTCGTCTGCAAAAAGTGCTGTCTGCACTAGCCGATGCATCGGTATATCAGCGGTAAACAATGAATACAAGAGAGGCGAGAGCACTGACCCCTGAGGGACACCATAACAAGTATCGACCAAATGGTCCTACCATTCGGTTTTGGCCTGATAAAAACCATTTTCAAAGTTAGCTTAACACACAAAAGAACCACATCTCCATCGCCCGTTTCATTTTTGTGTACATTTTTTTACATCTTTACACCTGTATCCCGGAAGGGGTAGACAGAGGTGTAATAATAATATTACACCCACATTTCGCCTTATGACTTGCCTATTGCTGTTACCGGGCACATTATTATCAGACTCCGTGCTGCTACTGAGAATTGGAAAACTCAGTAACACTTTTGACCGACCCGGGAATCGAACCCGGGTCTCCCAATCAGCTGACACATTCGATATCCAGTGCACCACGGCGGCAGTTAAAAGGGTTGTGTACATTTCGCTTATTGGCATTAGTTGTTAGTTGGTTTACACATCTATGTACATATTAGTGTCAGTTAATTGATGTATGTTGTTGATGTATTGATGTAGGTAAACTAAATTGGAAAATGCAGAATTCACATTAGCATTCTCGTATATATCACTTGAAAATACAAATTCTTATTTACATTAATTCATTTCATAATTTTTCATTAATTTAAGATTCATTGAGTACATCACTAGTTATACAATGTAAAGCATCATAATGTGCTGCAAATTAATTGTTACAGAAGTGTAAAAAGCTAAATGTAGTACAACATCATAATGTGCTGCAAATTAATTGTTACAGAAGTGTAAAAAGCTAAATGTAGTACAATGTGTCATGGATTGATGAGTCTTTGAATTGAAAACTGATCAACAAAAAAAATCACTTAAACATATTTCAATAGCGAATATGTTTACTTTGTTTTAACATCCTTAAATGATAGTCTACCGGTCTACCGTAAATCTTATTGAGAACTTATTAACATTGATTGAATACAAAAAGTTATGCTTTACCTGTTTCATAAAGCTTATGAAAAAATATGCTATTTTCGTACAACGGAAGCTTCCATTATGTTTGGACTGACACTTACTTTACATTTTTCTTTTAGATATAATCTCAAAAGCGTATAAATAAGTACGGTTAAAATCGCGCGATGGTACTTTATGGTTAGTGACGCGATGTGTTGAGAGCTCATACGTTATCAACAGCTTTTTCTTTTTTGGGGATCCATGCTTTTAATATGTCAAAAATAGAACACACCGCTCCGTCGGGTATTGAATTATTGATATGTTTATCACCTCACGGATTATTCACTAGAAACTTCCTTAAAACAGAATAGTTATTTTATAGAAAAGGCTCGGGTCTGTTCAAACGTTAATGCCAATACATCACTCCAAACTCATATTCTGTTTAAATTTAGAACGCAATATTTTTGAAAGTGACTGAAATTGCGGTAATAGAATTTTAATGCCACATTTTGTTTCACAACTTTTTATTCGTTTCTATTTTAGATAGGAACTTTTAAGATAGGTAAGTTCAAGGCCAGCTGGAAAGATAATTTTCTTAATGTCTTAAAGTAGGAAGTTGTTCATTCGGAAAATCTAAAACAGATTGAAAAATACTTAGCCGACAGAGACATTTTGTTTAGACGTGAAGTTTTAACTTTAACTAGGCAGGCACACCAAAGGCATTGCGTACTTTTCAACCTTTTTATTTTGCTCTTTAGGATATTTAATTTTAATGGCGACGTATTTTATAATAGTGTATAACGCATAACTGCATGCAGTTCAAAAGAAAAGTACCTCCTGTGTCACGTGTTGTGTTATCTGTTCTATTTTTTGTTGTACAACATGTAACAAATTTAAATGCACTTCCTGAAAGTAGTTTGTTCAGAATCGGCTACTGAATCCATTACTGTCATTTTTAATATTGTTTATTTTTTGTTCTAAAATAATAAAAATAACGTAAATTATAGTCACTCATTTATTTCAAAAGTTGAAATATACGAAAATAAACCTTAAGTCAAAGCAGAACGCCTTCTTTTAAAATGCATTTGTTTAATGGTTCGACGTTCGGTCACACGAACGCACACATTAGTACAACACAATAGCGGCAAAAGACAATACACACAATTTACCACGAAAATATATATCATCTATCTTTCGCTTACGTAATAATCAACAGGCAAGAGCGAGACGTAATGTGTCGCCCGCGCTGGCCAATGACAAGCGCTGGCGATGCGCTTTGACAAGTTATGACAAGTATCTAGTCATCCATCGGGAATCTGTCAGCGAGAGTTGCGAAAAAATATTTTAATTAATTGTGTGAATAAAATTATAATTATCAACATCACGGTGCTGGTGTGGAACGTTCTGCATCATCTTGATGTTAACTTGTCGCCCCCGGACTTTTTCACTGTGGGAAAATGTTAAATCACTAGTTTATTATGAGGAGACAACAAGTGCCTAGGAGTTAAGTTGATACATATTAGCTGCTTTTGAAACAGTGAAAAGATGTGATGCGTGAACAGTGAAGTGTTAAGTGGACTAAAATAATGTGATTTTATCCTGTAAGTTATTTGATTATTCTATTATTGTAACTATTAATTTACAACTTTAAACACGTCGATCTTGCTTTATTCTCGCATTGATATTCTTTTACTTTATCTATCAATAATGCTGGGTAACTAAATAGTCATTTACAATATTATGAAACAATGGATCGTGTGCATGTTATTAACAAATAATAAATAATTTTATACAAAGTCGACTGTCCACTCCAAAGCCGAAAAGTGTGATGGAAAGAAATAGGTAGTCATATCTTTGGAAATATTAACAGTAGCTGAGAAATTACTCAAACAACTTTCTTGTAAACCCCACTCTATCAGAGTGTTGTATAAAGACTAAATTTGAAACATTTTGTTTATATCGTATCGTATTTCGTTCCTATCAGATCGCTGTCGTCTGTTTACCATAGCAACCGTTTCGTGTGTTTGGGTGCGTGCGCAAATTTATAGTGACCACGCTTTTTACTTTTAATCGAGTTTATACTTTCTTCAAAAAACAATATTTACGCAAATAAAAAACAAAATTCAATGCATGCATTATGATTGTAACAAGTTATTCTAATTGGGGTGTCTGAGGATGTGCGTTATTTCATTTACACGTTGTATATTTAATAAGGTATCTCAAAGTAACACATGTTAAATTGACTCTTTAAAACTTCATCAGGCTTCCCACGAAACTGATCAAATTAAATTTATTTAAAAAAATGTATGATTGAAAAAAATATGAAAATAGTATGATTACCTACTTATTATTGTACAAGGTAATCTCTTACAGAAATCTTATTCACGAAGATTTAGAATAAAATCTCGTTTTTATGTTGTATCCTTCATCTTATTTACCGAGTGACAGACTGATATTAGACTTGTGTGAGAAATTGTAACTGAGGAACCAAACGAAAGCGTTTACGTAACATCGTAAACCAATGATTACGTAAGTTTTGATTGTTCTTTAATAGTTTTTGAGATTGATCTATTTCAAGATGAAAGTGTGCGATTGGATAATTGATTGTTTCCGATGGTATGTTCGTTGGAACGATTTTATTGTTAGTAACGCAAGGATTTTATATATATAGATTAAAGTGATTCCATAGAAAAATTAAAGTTTTACACAAACTCTAACTTCCTTTTCTTCCCTCTTAGGGGATGAATTTCCAAAATAACTGTCTTTGTATTCACTGCCGTCATTTGCGGATCTAATAAACAAAGTATGAAGTTAATCCCATGCTACCGCTCGACAGCGCGGCGTTGCGCAGGAATTTATTGACGCGTCGTAGTTGGCAATGTTATTTTTTTATTTACTTTTCTTTTCATACTTATTATTTACTCTTTTCCTTTTTATAGTTTAGGATAGTTTAGTTATATATATATATATATATATATATATATATATATATATATATATATATATATATATATATATATATATATATATAGTCAGCTTTATTTTATTGGACATAATTATGTTACTCCTACTTGTCAGAAAATAATAAATACTTTCAATCACATGAAGGCAAAAAAAGTTTCACACAAATTCTGGCCTATGATTACCTGAATTTTTATTCCCATACGGTAAAAATTTCCAAAAAGACTTTCGTAGTGTTCACTAACTTTATTTGAGGAACCAATATATAAAGTATGAAGTCAGTCCTTTGAAGGAATAAAAAGTTTCATACAAATGATCACATAAAATTAAATATTAACGTTTTAAATATTCTAACCTAATTGTTTGGAAAATGAGAAAATAAGCCCTTTAGAGTACTCAACAATACAATTTACCTTCAAAAACTTATCCAATTATTGCAACTAGCATTCGAAATGCAAAAGTAGCTCTAATTCATTCTTTCGTTTTATCGGTGAAGTCATTAATCGCCGTCCTCAGCGAATAATATCGTAATCAACTATTGCGATAGAAGTGCTTTTATGGGGAATTATTGTTCTAGAGGTGCGATTACACCTTGTGAATTTTTTTCACGTGATTCGTACGATTACTTTTCGTGTTAGACATTTTGTAATGAATTTACCTGCACTATTCTTCTATAAATAAAACTATTTTTTGTGACGAATATCATCATAATGAATCAATACTGACTCCAAAAAGTTATCCTTTTTCCAGTAAACTGTAATTACAGACTTGTTCGGGTACAATAAGTATAACTTATTTCGGTAAAGTATATTACCATTCATGTTGCTATGGAATATTAATGTTAACCAATTTACTGTTACCACAATATATTTTTTTGAGCAATGAATAACATAGTAATAATAAGTTACCATTACAATCAACCTCGCTACTTTACAGTATAGATCACTGTCAACAATTTACTGGAATAAAATCGTATTGTTGCATTACGGTTTGAAAATTGTGTTTCCATTTTGGTAAGAATTTTTGATGATATTTTTATGGGTGTAAAACCTAATATTTTTTTAAATAACATGTGTGGTCAAGTGCCAGTCGGACTCGCGCACCGAGTGTTCGTACAAACCTGTAGGTATATCAAATTATTTCAAAAAAATATGTGATGTATCTAACTAAAAGTTTTAAGGTTTCGAAATTTTTTCTATGTGCTTTAAAACGTTGCTATTATTTATATATTCAAGATTCTAGATCGATTGGAAGTACCCTTTAGGTTTGACTGGAGCATTTGATAAAAAAATCAATTTTATGACCGGAATTTATTTCAATTTTAGATTTTATTTACGGGTTCATGACGAAAGGGGTAATTAGTACAGTAGTAGAATATACTTTTTAGGGTTCCGTACCTCGAAATGAAAAAACGGAACCCTTATAGGATCACTTTGTTGTCCGTCCGTCTGTCAAGACCTTTTTTCTTAGAAACGCGTGGAGGTATCAAACTGAAATTTATATCAAACTAGAGGACGCCAGCAGCTACGCCTGCATTTTATTTAAATTTACCCGTTTTGGCCGATCCCGTGGGAATTTCGGGAAATCCCTTCTTAGTGCACCCCTACGGTCCCCAAGGAACATACATGCCAAATTTCAGCTTCCTGCGCCCAATAGTTTCGGCTGTAGCGTGTCTGTCAGTCAGTCAGTAACGCAAGGATTTTATATATTAAGATAGTCAAGTCAACTGTCCCTTAAAGCTGTAAAAAAATCAAACTGCTAAGCCAACGCAATCAAAAGATACAGCCGTTTATGCTGCAAATTTTCGCAAATTTAAAAACTCGCAAGAGAATCAAAACCTACAGGGTACTTCCCGTGAACTCAGAATTTTGTAATTTGGGACGAAGCAATGTCTTATAACAGAGATAAAGGAAAAATTCCGAAAACCGTAAATTTTTAGTTACCTACATCATATCATAAAAATATTTTTAATAATTTTAAAGTTATTACCATTTTCTCATGAACGCATCATGGTATTAAATTGAAATTCATATCAAATACTCACGTCTATAATACCTTTAAGCTGTAACAAAATCAAACTTCTATCTCAATGCAATCGACAGAAACAGCAATTTTATATATTTTCAAACTCGCAACTACTGGCAAGGGAATCAAAACCTACAGGGTACTTCCCGTAAACTCAGATTCCTGAAATTTGGTACGAACCAACGTCTTACAGCACAGATAAAGGCAAAATTGCGAAAACCGTAAATTTTTAGTTACATCACATAATAAAAAAATAATTAACAATTTTAAAGGTACTAATTACCCCTTTCGTCATGAACCCGTAAATAAAATCTAAAATTGAAATAAATTCCGGTCATAAAATTGATTTTTTTATCAAATGCTCCAGTCAAACCTAAAGGGTACTTCCAATCGATCTAGAATCTTGAATATATAAATAATAGCAACGTTTTAAAGCACATAGAAAAAATTTCGAAACCTTAAAACTTTTAGTTAGATACATCACATATTTTTTTGAAATAATTTGATATACCTACAGGTTTGTACGAACACTCGGTGCGCGAGTCCGACTGGCACTTGACCACACATGTTATTTAAAAAAATATTAGGTTTTACACCCATAAAAATATCATCAAAAATTCTTACCAAAATGGAAACACAATTTTCAAACCGTAATGCAACAATACGATTTTATTCCAGTAAATTGTTGACAGTGATCTATACTGTAAAGTAGCGAGGTTGATTGTAATGGTAACTTATTATTACTATGTTATTCATTGCTCAAAAAAATATATTGTGGTAACAGTAAATTGGTTAACATTAATATTCCATAGCAACATGAATGGTAATATACTTTACCGAAATAAGTTATACTTATTGTACCCGAACAAGTCTGTAATTACAGTTTACTGGAAAAAGGATAACTTTTTGGAGTCAGTATTGATTCATTATGATGATATTCGTCACAAAAAATAGTTTTATTTATAGAAGAATAGTGCAGGTAAATTCATTACAAAATGTCTAACACGAAAAGTAATCGTACGAATCACGTGAAAAAAATTCACAAGGTGTAATCGCACCTCTAGAACAATAATTCCCCATAAAAGCACTTCTATCGCAATAGTTGATTACGATATTATTCGCTGAGGACGGCGATTAATGACTTCACCGATAAAACGAAAGAATGAATTAGAGCTACTTTTGCATTTCGAATGCTAGTTGCAATAATTGGATAAGTTTTTGAAGGTAAATTGTATTGTTGAGTACTTTAAAGGGCTTATTTTCTCATTTTCCAAACAATTAGGTTAGAATATTTAAAACGTTAATATTTAATTTTATGTGATCATTTGTATGAAACTTTTTATTCCTTCAAAGGACTGACTTCATACTTTATATATTGGTTCCTCAAATAAAGTTAGTGAACACTACGAAAGTCTTTTTGGAAATTTTTACCGTATGGGAATAAAAATTCAGGTAATCATAGGCCAGAATTTGTGTGAAACTTTTTTTGCCTTCATGTGATTGAAAGTATTTATTATTTTCTGACAAGTAGGAGTAACATAATTATGTCCAATAAAATAAAGCTGACTATATATATATATATATATACATTTTCGTGTTAGACATTTTGTAATGAATTTACCTGCACTATTCTTCTATAAATAAAACTATTTTTTGTGACGAATATCATCATAATGAATCAATACTGACTCCAAAAAGTTATCCTTTTTCCAGTAAACTGTAATTACAGACTTGTTCGGGTACAATAAGTATAACTTATTTCGGTAAAGTATATTACCATTCATGTTGCTATGGAATATTAATGTTAACCAATTTACTGTTACCACAATATATTTTTTTGAGCAATGAATAACATAGTAATAATAAGTTACCATTACAATCAACCTCGCTACTTTACAGTATAGATCACTGTCAACAATTTACTGGAATAAAATCGTATTGTTGCATTACGGTTTGAAAATTGTGTTTCCATTTTGGTAAGAATTTTTGATGATATTTTTATGGGTGTAAAACCTAATATTTTTTTAAATAACATGTGTGGTCAAGTGCCAGTCGGACTCGCGCACCGAGTGTTCGTACAAACCTGTAGGTATATCAAATTATTTCAAAAAAATATGTGATGTATCTAACTAAAAGTTTTAAGGTTTCGAAATTTTTTCTATGTGCTTTAAAACGTTGCTATTATTTATATATTCAAGATTCTAGATCGATTGGAAGTACCCTTTAGGTTTGACTGGAGCATTTGATAAAAAAATCAATTTTATGACCGGAATTTATTTCAATTTTAGATTTTATTTACGGGTTCATGACGAAAGGGGTAATTAGTACCTTTAAAATTGTTAATTATTTTTTTATTATGTGATGTAACTAAAAATTTACGGTTTTCGCAATTTTGCCTTTATCTGTGCTGTAAGACGTTGGTTCGTACCAAATTTCAGGAATCTGAGTTTACGGGAAGTACCCTGTAGGTTTTGATTCCCTTGCCAGTAGTTGCGAGTTTGAAAATATATAAAATTGCTGTTTCTGTCGATTGCATTGAGATAGAAGTTTGATTTTGTTACAGCTTAAAGGTATTATAGACGTGAGTATTTGATATGAATTTCAATTTAATACCATGATGCGTTCATGAGAAAATGGTAATAACTTTAAAATTATTAAAAATATTTTTATGATATGATGTAGGTAACTAAAAATTTACGGTTTTCGGAATTTTTCCTTTATCTCTGTTATAAGACATTGCTTCGTCCCAAATTACAAAATTCTGAGTTCACGGGAAGTACCCTGTAGGTTTTGATTCTCTTGCGAGTTTTTAAATTTGCGAAAATTTGCAGCATAAACGGCTGTATCTTTTGATTGCGTTGGCTTAGCAGTTTGATTTTTTTACAGCTTTAAGGGACAGTTGACTTGACTATCTTAATATATAAAATCCTTGCGTTACTGACTGACTGACAGACACGCTACAGCCGAAACTATTGGGCGCAGGAAGCTGAAATTTGGCATGTATGTTCCTTGGGGACCGTAGGGGTGCACTAAGAAGGGATTTCCCGAAATTCCCACGGGATCGGCCAAAACGGGTAAATTTAAATAAAATGCAGGCGTAGCTGCTGGCGTCCTCTAGTTTGATATAAATTTCAGTTTGATACCTCCACGCGTTTCTAAAAAAAAAGGTCTTGACAGACGGACGGACAACAAAGTGATCCTATAAGGGTTCCGTTTTTTCATTTCGAGGTACGGAACCCTAAAAAGTATATTCATAAAAAATGCTTTTTGGATTGAAAACATAGTAAATACGCTAATTTGTCTGGGAAATTACCTTTATGAAGGTCTCTTATATCGATATTTTCATAAACTACTTAAAACTATGTAATTTGACTGCTATGATTCCGAGCATCATAAGCTATTTATGGTAATCAAATAAAAAACATATTTTATTCCTTTCTTATATGAAAACCACCATTCACAAAGTATCTGCATACACGGATGCGGATCATGACTATACAATGCAAATATTTATCACCACTGTACTGGATTCCAACCTATCTGGTTACAAAATAAATGACATGATAATTTATGATCTCATACTCTCAAGCTATCAATATCGCTCATAGTAAAGTATTACAGACGCGGTTCCCATTTGTCTCTATTTTGTCAATGAAGTGTCAGGGATTTTTATTAGTAGTCGTATCTAAAATACAAACTCACGAATTTTTAGTATTCGTATTTAAAGATACGTAAACTAAAGATTCGTGTTAAGGATTCGTTTAATAGTATTTAACAGAATGCTGGTTCTTGATTTTAGAATAAATAATTATATGTTCTCAAATACTTAAAGTTATGAACATGATACCAAGACACAAACAACCCTTTACACCCGTACACTTTTTTCGCCATTTTTACGCCTTCTACGTCCTGACACTAACATCAGGTGTAAGGTCCGTCACTTTCATAAGACTGGCATCACGCAACAACGGACATAGACCTTTTTAATTATCTCTTTTTTAATATTATCCTAGGGCCTTTCTTGTTTCTTGTTTACATTAATGATTTGCCATTTTACCTGAGAAACATTTGTGACGTGGTATTGTTTGCTGACGATACTTCATTGATATTTGAAGTAGATAGAAATAAGGAAAACTTTACCGAAATAAACAGTGCTCTTATTCAGGTGACTAAATGTATTACTGTAAACAACTTAGTACTGAACGCCAAAAAAACCAAATGTGTTAAGTTTGCTTTGCCAAACGTCAGAAACCTTGGTACTAACATCGTTTTAAATGGTGATGTACTGGAAACAACTGAACCTACGTTGTTTCTAGGAATAACACTTGATTCAAAGTTGCAATGGGGCGCACACATTACATATCTGTCAGCGAAACTTAGTTCGGCTGCTTATGCCATTAAGAAGGTGCGTAGTTTAACAGATGTCGATACGGCTAGGCTGGTATATTTTGGCTATTTTCATAGTGTTATGTCATATAGCATATTACTATGGGGTAGAGCTGCTGATATCGAAAGTATTTTTATATTGCAAAAAAGAGCAGTTCGGGCCATTTACCAATTACGAACGAGAGTTTCGCTCAAGGAAAGATTTAAGGACATCGGTATTTTAACTGTAGCGTCTCAGTATATTTATGCCAGTGTTTTGCATGTGCGTAGGAATATAAATTCATATTCAAAGAATAGTGATATTCACTCTATTAATACAAGAAATAGACATAAATTATGTGTTCCGTATTTCCGTTTGTGTAAAACTCATAATTCTTTTATAGGACAAAGTTTACGCATCTACAACAAGATACCGATATGTATTTTAGACTTGCCGTTTAGCGCATTTAAGACAACGATTAAAAATAAACTAATGCAAAAGGCTTATTACAATATAAATGATTACCTTAATGACAAATGCGCTTGGCAATAATCTGTTTTAGTATTCACATAATTATTGGGTAAGTAGGTAGATAATATTAAAATTTTCATGACATGTAATTAAATATGATTCTATTCCCAATAAAATTATATAAGTAAATTATGTTTTTTGGAATCGCCACCACATCATTAGATGTCTTTCATGTCGTTAGATACTATTTATTTATTATGTTTAATTTTATTGTCTTGTACTCAATCAGTTGGATCGGTGGTTGTATTTCAAAAGGTATCACGTCAATTAAATATGGGTACTACATTTGCATTTCTTCACACGTTTTCACAAATTTATGCTATAATTAATGATCTGGAAAATGGAGGTAATTCGCGTTCATGGTCAGTATACCAACAGATTGTTAATTTTATTACTGCCGGTTCGTATACCGTTGTCGTCATGCTCACTAAAATGTCATTTCTTGTGGTGGCGTCGTGTGTCGGGTCATCCCTGTCCCTCTGATATGGCGAGAGGGATGATGGCTGGCACATGCGTCATACTCGTGAACGGGTGCTACTTGCGATGACTGGTCGATGGCGGTCTTATGGGCTGGTATAATTTTTTATTTATATTTAACTTCATCATTTCCATCATGGTTCTGAACATTTGCGCGGATTTCCTGCATTGTTAGGTGCATAATGTAAGTGGATGCTCCTGTTTCACCATGTCTATGTTCAGGAGGCTAACTAAATGAACATCAAAATTTAACTTGATTATGCTTGAGTATCATGTAAAGTAAATATATACAAGTAACATAGAAGGTATAACAGTTGCAGCACCTTACAAAAGTTTAATTGTTATGTATTATTAAAAACCTGGCGTTGAAAAAGAGTGACCGTGAGTTTTATTGCCCGTTCTTTCTCATGGTTCTACCTATTGCATTGCGAACGTGGCAATAAATGTAAATGTAGAAGCATACAGTAATAATGTTTAAATTTGACGTTCATAAGTGTCACTTTGTGATCTAAATGAATAAAGGATTTTGAGTTTGAGTTTGAGTTTTGAGTTTAAAGAATTACGCCCCCGCGTCTTACACCTCCGCGTTTCTTAGAGAAATCTTGTAAATACCAAGTAAATAACTGCGCTAGATGTTTAGTTCTTATTTTAGGTTATTGGCGAGGGAAGATACACCATGATACCGTAATAGAAACGAAACATGATTTTTGGCACTTAGACCCTTTTTAATTTCTAGTATTCATATATCTGTAATTATATGGGCACTTGGGCCCTAACCATAGGCTCTAACTCTATCAGGCTATTACGCACGGCACTTTTCGGTCTATGTACCAATTTTGACTCCAAGGTTGAAAAACTTAAGCAAGAGTTTGTAGAACATCCCATTGGAATAAATGTCTATAAAAAGGTTAAGGAAATAAGGAAATACTCGAAAATAAACAGGTGTTTTTGCCGCTAAACACCCGACGATTTAGAAAGGATAATACCCTAATTGCGAAGCCAAGCGTCAAAAGGTTGTTGAAAAAATGATGTTGTCCGGCTTAGGCGTTTTAAGACGATTACACATAAAAGCTCGCCTAGTAAAGGGCTTTAATAAAAGGTAGTACATATGTATTTCAAAAGCTTAAATTTTACCTTGTAGACAACGATAATTTTAAACATACATTAATAGGTAGTTGACTAGTAAGTAGTTAAATAACACTCAAACAGGTAACTAGCAATATGTGAAATATAATGCTTGTATGTCATTTTTCATTTATATTAACAAGACAACTCCCGCACCAAGATTTGTCCACCTTGTGTCGCGTTGGACTTTACAGATATTGAATAAACTAATACCAAGAACACTCACACTCGAAGCAACAATTTCTGGTTCACATAAAAATGTTTCTCGAGTTGGATTTAAACCTGTGACACTCGGCCGCTACCTCTTTGGTGCAGTGAAATCATATTGCATTGTTTAAATTTTCGACCTTTGTAGTTGTTTATTGTAGTTTCATCGATACAAAAAATAAAAACAAGTCAGGCTCAGTGCCTTTGCCAAGCCGTCTATTCTAGAAATCCGAAGCCCGGTTAATAAATACAGTCGGGCTCACTAAAGTTGGGAGTGCCATGGCTCTTTGAAAGATACGATACCTTGTCAACGGTGTTAACAAGCCTGTCAGCGCAAGAACTGCAGCAAATTCTTTTGAGAGCTAACTGGCGAGGAATACCTTTGGCAATCCAAGGCAAGCCTTGTTTTGAATATGACTGCTTACCTTCATTAATTTAATGAACGTTGCGATTTTTACCATTTGCGAAACCATTAAAGTGATTAAACCAATGTGCAGTAAATGATCCTATAGGCTGAGATAATGAAAAGAATCGATAAAATATATGTGACAAAGCAACAAATTCATGACGATCTAATATCGTCATGAATTTTAAAAACACCGACTTTTTCTTCACTAAGAGCGTTGATTGTCTTTCCCATCACAAATCAGGCGGGAGGGGTGACCTGAAAGTATATAAAAAATATAGATGTATTTTGGTATCGATTGCTGTAAATATGTATATGCTTAATATGTCATGATTGTTATGTGGACATTAAATTTATGTATGTAAAGTTTGGTAACAGACACGACATATATTTTCTCGTTATGTTTGTGTTGCAATCTATGTAATTATCGTGCTATGTCAGGTGTAGATTTTCTTGCTTAATAAGCTTTTCGTACCGGCCAATAGGTAAGATTACTGCCAAGTTAAACCACCAGATACATATTGTTTATCACCGACTACAGTAAACAATGAATTTTGGCAAGTATGACATTTGAGTGACAACTTGACAACTCGTTTAGACTTCAAACTTTGGATGCACGATCTCATTATCTCATCTCAAACTAGTTACTAAAACAGAAACATTGTACCATTTTTATTGTTATTGATAATTACAACTGTTGTTACTGTTTTGCTTATATAAATAAGTATAGATATATTATTGTCTTGTTGACGAAAATATTTGAAAAGCGCGCTACGAAAGTTTGTTCACTGTAGTTCCTTGTGCTGCCATCTGCGACGAGCTTTGCGTAATGTTCCCTATTGTGTAAGGAAATGAGATTGGATCGACTTACTTGTAGGTAACGCTTACTTTAAGGCAATAATGTAGGTACTGCGTTGTTTACAGTAATAATGTTACAAACTCGTTATTATAATTAACGTAATCTTTTGTTATTGCACTACCGTGTGACTGTACGGTGCAGTGCGTGTGCGCGCCGCGCGCGCGCGTGCGGCGAGCAGTCTGTCGGTTGTCTCTTTTTGTCGCCGGTTGACGCAACGTAGACTCCGCCCCACACGCTGCCCGCGCCGTCCGCACCCACGCTGCAGGCTGCTAATGTGTGATGTTGTTTATTGTTACTATGTACACTTTTTTAGTACCTATATCGATACATACTTGTATTTGTCTAGTTTAGCTATCCTCTGTTTTGCGTCTTCGTGAGTCACTCAGGGCCCCGTAGAATATCAGTGCCAGCGGGTCTGGTGTTATGCTGAACGGGGTCCCATTACTGCCACGACCTGGCCTTAGTTGTTGCTAATGTTATTATTATGTAGCTGTTAACGATGTTTTTGTTTTTTTTTTTTTTTTTTTTTTTGTGTGCCTTTCTTTTATTATGTAATTTGTCTGGTTGTGGCAGCAATAAATCATTTTTGATTTCATTTCATTAATATAATTAGTTTGCTAGAGTCACTTTGTGCAACTAAGTAAAGCACGGATTTCATCACAGTTTCTTTGAGTTACAAAGTAATTTAATTCGCATAATATGTAACGATTGCGTAAGCAACTTATAGTAGGATGAATATTATGCACATTAATTTATAAACTTACTGGTGGACACTAGCAGCTACGCCTGCATTTTTTTTATTTACCCGTTTTGGCCGATCCCGTGGGAATTTCGCGAAATCCCTTCTTAGTGCACCCCTACGGTCTCCAAGGAACATACATGCCAAATTTCAGCTTCCTGCGCCCAATAGTTTCGGCTGTAGCGTGTCTGTCAGTCAGTCAGTAACGCAAGTCTTTTATATAATTACATATTACCTAATATAATATGATACCTATTATATATATTGCTGTCGATTTCCATTTGTAGAACAACTTGTAGAGCAAATGTAGATCTAAATGTTTTATTAATATTCAATCTCAGTGATCAATTTGGTAAATTGATTTTGGCTTTGATAATTTGATCCTAAAGTACAACTAAACCGTTAATATATTTGCACTAAGATTGGTACATTGTAACAGCCTCAACAAGCTACAGCCGAAACTACTCGGCGCAAGATGCTGAAATTTAGCATGTATGTTCCATGGGGACCGTAGGAGTGCACTAAGAGGGGATTTCCCGAAATTCCCACGGGATCGGGTAAAACGGGAAATTCGAAAATAAGTGCGCGCAAAGCCGCTGGCGTCGACTAGTTTAATATAATTCAAGACTGTTACATAAGCTACTAGCAGTTCCAAATGAAATGTTACATAGCTGGAGGTTCGGCTTTGCACCGAAAGTATGTACTAGGCGATTTGGTGATATGGGAAAATATTAATATTGTGCACTGTATCAAGAATGGCTGGTAAATCGCCTAGAAGAGTGGGTGAACGGGCGATCTTATGAGTATAGGATATAGGAGGCCATATTCGTCCAAATCGGCCGGCTTCACCGCGGTCATACTGACGTACGACCGGGTCGACAGTCTGTTTGCGTTCGTCACCAAACTGGTGAGGACGCCCAGCCTCGCCAAGATACTGGTCGTTTGGAATAACCAGAGGGATATGGTATTATATTCATTGATAGTTAATTATGTCAACACCTAGCTAATAAATTCCTTTGCATACCGCAGTGTCAAAACGAGCGATCTTTTATCCCATTCGCTCCCAAAGGCACGCCTCGCTCTAATTGGTCGCGGAATTCAATGACGCTGCGATCGAGTCAGAGACCAATCGTCACGCTGATCGGTCGCGTGCTTACGCAGCCCCGCGCCGCGCCGAACGTGTGCAATACCGCAATATTTACCGCTTTTATACTATAAACGAGAACTGAACCGCCCGCGGGTGTAGTGGAGTGATCTGTGCAGCTTCGGACTGGATCCAGGTGGAGTGATCGGTTTTGTAGCCCGACTCTTGAAGACACCGGTGGCCGCCATTTTGTCAAGGTAAGGCGTGCCTCCTATAAATTCCAATAGCCATAAGATCACCCGTTCACCCATCTTCTAGGCAATTTACCAGCCATCCTTTATACAGTCCACAATTAAAAATATTTTTCCATATCACGAAATTGCCTAGTACATACTTTCGGTGCAACGCCGAACCAATTTTTTTATCCGTACGAGTCGGATTCATTTGCGTTTATACGTAACCTCTCGTTTATCTCGCGTAGGTATCTTCTAGAAGTACCTACCTAGGTAGTTATAGCACCTAGCTATACTCCTAGTCCATTTACATACCCATTACGTGGTTACTTCCTATTCGTCCAGCTACCTACTAATCTGATATATCTACCCAATTATTATTACTGGAACTATCATAGTTGTCTTGTAAATTCCATATTTCAAGCACCTTTTAGTTCCACCGCCTTAAAGTTGTTGCCTACTTACGAATAAACACCTATTTAGGTAAAATAATAGGTACTTTAGGTATTCTTATTTTGATTCGGTCTCATTAGCTTATACTTACGTAAACATGGCGCAACAAAAGAAGCCGCAAGATGTCGGAAGAAAAAGAGCTGACCATATTGGAAGCTAAACGTAATATTTTATTTGAGCGTATTCAAAACATTTACGAGCGCTCAAAAACCGCCGCTACTTCCGATATTAATAGGGAATCATTTCTTAGTTATTGTATGACAGTAGATAGTATTCGAACAGATTTTCATAAGTTGTTAAACGATTATAACGCAAGATTGCTTTCTATTAATCCTGATGAACAGCCGAATTATCAGGCATACACCTGATTCAAAGATCTTTATTGTATCATCAAGCGCATACAATCACAATTGGAGAGTAAATATTCCGCGCATTCCGTTTCTGCTAGACAGGCGGTTCGAGCGCCGAGATTACCGCCAATTGAGTTTATGTCATTTGATGGCGATATACGAAATTGGCCGTTATTCTATGCGAGTTTTAAGTCTACAGTGCACGATAATGGTTCTCTGACAGATGCTGACAGGTTGTACTATTTAATAGGTAAGCTGTCACCGAAGGCCCAGTCCGTATTTGCAAGTGTCACACCCAGTGCTGAGAACTATCAGGTCATATTCCAGTCACTACTAGATAGGTATCAAGATACTCGTGTTCTAGCGTCTACTTACTTTGATCAAGCTTTAAATCTTAAATTGTCCCGTGCCGCGTCAGTTTCGAATTTCCAGCTGTTGACGTGCTATCGAGATGACGGAACGTAATCATAAAATACCTACACTAGATAGTTTTATTTCTTTCATCAAAGATCAGTGTCGAATATTTAATAATACGCAGTCTAGTTCATCTAGCTCGTCTAATAATAATAATAGCAAACAAAAGTCGAATAAATCGCGAAATAGCAATAATAACTCGGTCCCTAATCCTTAATCTTACGTAGCATGCTCGGAATCTAATAATAATAATTCACAGAAGTGTCTGTGCAGTAATATAGTACACTACCATTTCTTTAAATGTCCCGCTTTTAATAATTTTAATCCGACTGCTCGTTTCAAATGTGTAAAAGAAAACAAAGCTTGCGTTAATTGTTTAAGTATAAAACATAAAACGAGTGATTGTTCTAGTAAGACGAAGTGTCGTTCATGTAATCAACGACATTACTCATTATTACATTTTGATAAAAGTTATCCGTTGTCGGGTCAATCCGGTAACCTTGACACAATTTGTAGCCCACTTACGTCGCAGGTGCAGGCCGCCACGGTGGCTTCCCCCTCCGCGTCTCAGTGCGAAGTATCGTTGTGTACGACGTCCATTGTGCTGGCGGCGCACACACGCAGACAACCCTCGCGCGCTCGTCATGCTCAGTGCGATGCTAAACCGCAGTGTACGGCGTCCAAAACGGTTCTATTAGCAACAGCGCAAGTTATCGTTTATGATATTAATAACGCACCGCACATAGTTCGTTGTTTACTCGATAGCCTACACAGAGTAACTTTATTACTTCTGATTGTTTCAAACGCCTCGGACTGTGGGATAACTTTAAAAATACTAACTTAGTAGTCAAGGGGATCGGGGGGGCAGGAAAAACATTGCACGGGTTCCGTAGATATTAAAATACATTCGCGTTTTGATAGGGATATTAATTTTAACATTTCTTCGCTTATCGTGGATCGTATTACGGACACATTGCCGAACGCTAATGTGGACGTATCGCTACTCACACATCTCGAGACATTGCCGCTAGCAGACGCGGAATTTGCGAATCCGGCAGACATTGATGTTTTGATCCGAGCTTCAATATTTCCGCACTTGTTACTACTTAAGCTGTACGTAGTGAGCAACATAATTTACCGCCCGCTATTGAGACGGTATTTGGGTATGTGGTTATGGGTACCGTACCTACGTTACATACTTCTCATTATTTTCGTCTTGTTGTTGTTCTGTTCTTCAAGAAAATAATATTGATTCTCTTTTCAAGCGATTTTGGGAGCTCGAAGAGGTAATCTCTTCGAGCGCCCAAAATGCACCGCCCTCGATGAGCCGTAAGGATCTCAAGTGTGTGGAACATTTCCGCGCTACCACTGTTCGTGACGACAGTGGCAGATACGTTGTGGCGTTGCCATTCTATGGTAACCCTTATTCGTTAGGCGACTCGTACGCTGCTGCGCTTAGACGTTTCCATTGTTTAGAACGTAAACTTGATGCATCACTTAAGTTACGCGGCGCCTATAATGACGTCATTCGTGACTACCTAAATAAAGGTTTTTTGAGTGTAGTTGTAAACAACGAGGGCAATTCTCTTCCCTCATATTATATCCCGCATCACGGCGTAGTTCGCGAAGATAAAACCTCTACTAAACTTCGTGTGGTTTTAGATGCTAGTTGTAAGACTACATCGGGTCAGTCGATTAATTACATTTTGCATGCCGGCCCCAATCTACAGGTGATGATTTATTTAACATCATAATAAAGTTTCGTCTTCTACAAATCGCTCTGTCAGCTGATTGACGCCAAATGTTTCTCAATATCGGCGTTTGCGAATCTGACCGTAGATTTCAACGGATTTTTTATCGTTTTGACAATAAGGAACCTTTATCCGTGTATCAGTTCAATCGTGTTTGTTTTGGACTCAAGTCTAGCCCATATCACGCGTTACGAGTTGTTCGCCAGTTGATCGCTGATGAAGGCGATCACTTTCCCGCCGCAGCAGCTGTTGCTACTTCCGCTTTGTATATGGATGACATTGCCTGTAGTGTCATATCCGTTCCGCTAGCAATTTCGCTTTGTGAAGAGCTTATTCAGCTTTTCAAGCGAGGCCACTATGATCTTGTCAAATGGAAAAGCAATTCTAAGGAGGTTCTCGCATGCATACCTGATTCTCATAAAGCTTCTCCAGACATTGAGTTTGAGAAGTCTGTACCGCATAAAGTTCTCGGTATACGCTGGGACAAATCCTGTGATAGTTTTCGGTTTGACGTCTCACCGCCAGATGATAAGTGCACCAAACGCACTATGCTGTTCACAGTGGCTCGACTATGGGACATAATGGGTTTTGTGGCTCCCACAATTTTGTACGCCAAGCTCTTGATCAAAGAACTTTGGTTATCAAAGTGTGAGTGGGATGAAACACCCCCTGAACATATTGTCGCCGCTTCGAGCCAGTTTTGTATTGAGCTTACCGCGCTCAATCAAATTACTATTCCGCGTCTTCTTGGGTTGGTAGATGGATGTACCATCAACTTAATAGGTTTCGCTGACGCCAGCGAGCGTGCTTACAGCGGAGTCGTATATCTGCAAGTCCGCATTGGTTCTAACTACTCGGTGTTGTGCTAAGTCCAAGGTCTCGCCTATTAAAACCATTTCGGTTGCGAGACTGGAGTTGTGCGCGGCCCTTCTGCTGTCTCAGTTGCTCCGCAAGGTTCAAGACACAGTTTTGCCCCACTACCCTATCAATAAAATATACGCGTTTTCTGACTCCAAAATAGTGCTCGCTTGGATTTATTCTTCTCCTCACCGCTGGCAGACTTTTGTCGCCAACCGCGTTAGTAAATTAATTGAACTTGTTCCTGCTACTTGTTTCAATCACGTCGCGAGTTTTGAGAGCCCCGCTGATTGCCTGTCTCGTGGTGTTACTCCACTTAATCTTCTGCATCATCCTTGTGGCATCGTGGACCTTCTTCGATTTCCCATGATCCGTCAGAGTGGCCCATGCAACCCTTTGACCACAGTTCAGAGGACGAGGATATACCCGAACGGAAGTCTGTTTCTCATCCCGTGATTGTTGAGGTTGCTGAATCTCCGATCTATGCACTCGCACTACGCATGTCATCGTGGTCTAAGTTACTCCGCGCCATCGTTTATGTCTGTAGGTTTCTTAGGCACCTACCTAATGGGACTTTTGTTTCAAGTACTGACCTTGAATTTGCAGAATATAAGTTACTACGAGCTGTACAGGCTGTTCATTCTAGTAGCGACATTCAAAATTTGAAAAATAATGTACCTTGTTCTCCTGCTATTCTTAGGCTCAAGCTGTTTCTCGATGAGCACGGCGTCATACGCATTGGTGGTCGTCTGTCAAATTCGGATGAACCTTATGACTACAGGCATCCTTGCATTCTACCGCGTCATGATCATCTTGTGAACCTTCTTGTTGATTTTTATCAAAAGATGGATCTCCATGCTGGTCCAGAGTCGCTTATGTCCTTACTTAGGCATAAATATTGGGTTTTAGCTGCTCGACGAATAATTCGTCACAGAATACAGAAATGTAACGTCTGTTTCAAATTTCGTCCGCGTCTGATTTTCGCTCCCATGGCAGATCTTCCTAGCCAGCGCGTCAATCAGGTTGATAAAGCATTTACACATACCGGTTGTGATTACGCAGGACCACTGCAGTATACGCCAGTGCGTGGTCGAGGTGTTAAAAGCCGTAAAGCTTGGCTATGTATTTTTACATGTTTAACGACGCGCGCTACGCACATTGAAGTTGCGACGGATTTAAGCACGGTGTCATTCCTGGCAGCCCTTAAACGATTTCTTTCCCGACGCGGCCCTATAATTACAGTGTTTGTACACGGATAACGGCACTTGTTTTGTGGGCGCAAGCTCTTATTTACGCGACCTTTATAAGTTTCTCAGGGAAGAATATCGTACTCTTCTTCAGGAAGAACTTTCCATAAATCATATTGACTGGAAGTTTATTCCGCCAGCATCACCACATTTCGGTGGATGTTGGGAAAGCATGGTCAAAGTAATTAAAACACATCTCTTTAAAGTTATAGGTCAACAGATGCTCTCTTACGAAGAGCTTTTAACTGTCCTTGCACAAGTCGAGGCTGATCAACTCGCGTCCGCTCACGGCATTGAGTAGTGACCCTGGAGAACCATCCGCGTTAAGCCCTGCACATTTTCTGAACACAGTGCCATTATCGTCATTTCCGGCTCCTGAAGCAGACTCTTCAAGCTTGCTCCAGAGACATACTATGCTGGATAAACTCGTGCAGTCGTTCTGGCGGCGCTAGCGAGCGGAATATCTCCACCAGCTTCAGGCTAGATTCAAATGGAATAGTCCTGCATCCCCATACAGGAGGGTACGTTGGTCGTCATAATACATGATAATGCTCCGCCGCTTTCATGGCCGTTAGCCATCGTGGCGAAACTGCATACTTCCAAAGACGGTACAACCCGCGTTGTTACCGTGAAAACCGCGAAGGGGAGCTACGTGCGCCCTGTTGTACGTCTCTGTCCGCTTCCAGCTCAGTGAGATCTAGCCTGAAGTTAGATCTACCTCTTAGTTTAGGTATTTAGTTTGTAGTTTCCTTATAATTGTTTCGCTAAAGTTAATTTAGATTAATTTTAATATCATATCGCTGTCTTTGCCTATTGATGGGTTATGCGGTAGTACATCCAACATAGCTAAGTTCATTTTTTTTTTTTAAAGGCAACCCTTTAGGGCCGGGGGGATATGGTAGCGCCATCTATCTTTTCCATTGATAGTTAATTATGTCAACACTTAGCTAATAAATTCCTTTGCATACCACAGTGTCAAAACGAGCGATATTTTATCCCATTCCCTCCCAAAGGCACGCCTCGCTCTAATTGGTCGCGGAATTCAATGACGCTGCGATCGAGTCAGAGATCAATCGTCACGCTGATCGGTCGCGTGCTGACGCAGCCCCGCGCCGCGCCGAATGTGTGCAATACCGCAATATTTACCGCTTTTATACTATAAACGAGAACTGAACCGCTCCCGGGTGTAGTGGAGTGATCTGTGCAGCTTCGGACTGGATCCAGGTGGAGTGATCGGTTTTGTAGCCCGACTCTTGAAGACGCTGGTGGCCGCCATTTTGTCAAGGTAAGGCGTGCCTCCTATAAATTCCAATAGCCATAAGATCGCCTGTTCACCCATCTTCTAGGCGATTTACCAGCCATCCTTTATACAGTCCACAATTAAAAATATTTTTCCATATCACGAAATCGCCTAGAACATACTTTCGGTGCAACGCCGAACCAGCTGGTAATCACGACATTAAATGAGAATTTAATTGTTAGGCGTCGGCTGATTTCCCTAGAGTATTGTTGTTGTATTGTATATAGTTCACTTTGTGAAACATTGGTTTACTATTTACATGGGCGATTAGAAACTAAGTCGATTTACATTTAATATATTTAGAGCATACAAGGTATTGAATCGCTAGCAAATAACACCAGTGCAACCTAATTAGGTAGAGTTGTAACTTTGTCTGTAAAAAAATTCACGGTTATAAGGTCATTTGTAGCATAGAGTACTAGCGTAACAAATAAATAGCGCAAACAAATAAGGTTGCTTTCAATCAGCGAACTTGTAATATTCCACCTCTTAAAATAAGGTCAAAACGTTAGGGCAGGCGAAGTAAGTCGCAGGCGACTAATTAATATGTCTATTTATAAATACGATATCATATTGATATCATTAAATTTAGTTGCTATAAAACACACGGCTGTACCAAGAGAATCCGAACCCAACATGAGAACGGCGTGATTTTAAGATAAGACACGTTTTACTTAGTAAATCATTTTACAAATCCGTAAGTTAGGTTAGAGCCTAATATATTGACTGTACCTATCTACATGACTGCGATTTCGGTGTTATCATATTTATGTGTATCCTATGACCTCTGAGTATGGCTCTCAGCCAGATTTCGGCATTTTGACATAAATATAGAGAAATTAAATAATTTTGTGTAAGAAGGCCTCTTGGTCTATTCAGTCTGACCAATATGAAAAGTACTATATAATTCCGATTGTACATATGTATCATCATCATATTTATAAATAATCTGTCCCACTTCTACCACGCATGCGAAGGCCGTGGACAGCCTTCACAGGTCTCGAGAACATCATGGAACTCTCAGCCCTGAGTCTCTCCTAGTGGATATTCATGTGCTTACATGTATAAGATCATTTGAATCACGCGTGTAGTTAAAGAAACGTACTAGCCTAGCGAATGAGTAGCTCCATTCAAAACATGTAAACGATAAACGAAAGTGTAAGCGGATACCGCAAAGATAAGGATACACATTTATCACTTTATGATATTAATGGATGGTAGGATGCATTCAATATGGAAGCCTGTAAAAATGTTTCGATCTAGACTTTTATCAAAATAAGTACAAAGATAAATATAACTTAGTAAGAAATATTGGACTCGTAATTCAAGTCAGCGGCAAGAGAGGATATCTAAGCTGCGAAATATGCTCAAGTAAATTAATTTAACAGAAAATTTATTTGGTGCTTCCGAGCCTATGTTACCATAAATTCTGTCTATCTTACAAAATGATATATTCTGGGAATTTATATATCCTGATCGCAATCGAGGTTCAACTTTCTGAGTATTTTTTCATATACTCTTTTTTTCCTTCCGAAGGAGTGATTTTTATGAGAATATAGGTATTTTATAGCTAAAAACTTTAGAATTAAAACAAAAAATCTTCTTGTAAATTAGTCGCAACTTGGTGCGTATTGTGGCGAGCAATTTCTACAGTTGGAACTATACTTGCTGATATATGATGAATGCAACTAATACAATGATCTGCATACGACATAAAAATAATATTTAATTTGAGTAGGTATGCTAACCACGATTCGTGTTGATGCGTCGAGCATCGAGATGTCGACGGACGCCACCGCTGTGGTTTTACTGATACGTAATCCTGCAAGGGGCGAAGAATGAACCTGTTATTAAGTAGCCACAGTCTAGAAAATATTTTTTTTCCTTCAGTTATACAGCCCTTGTCACATAATTTTATTGTGATGCCTGGATTTTTATTTAGGGTGCACTCAGGCTGCGGTGTGTTTTTTTATATGCGTTTATGCATAGTGGATATGTTGTGTTTGATCGGTATAGAACGCCACGTTTAAATAAATTGCTAAGCAATATAAATAAGTAAGACACGTGTATCGACGTTGAGTCAGTATATCACTACATCGATCCATCACTTAGTAAATAGCATGTCTGTTATTCCAGGAAGAATTCCAGAGCTTGATTGACTTAACGAAAACAACCTAGTGATAGATAGATAGCTTTATGTTGAAAATGTCTCGTTTCTATCGCACTACTTTATTCGACTTTGAAACGTGATTTAAATCCGAATTCGGCTTCTTCGATACGTAATTAAATGGCTTAGCCGTGGAAACCTAAGAAAGTATTAGGCCGACCTCACATTGGAAATGCGCGTTCACACTGTTGTACCTACAAAGTGAACACACTCCGAACGAACGCCGGGTGCACGCCGAGCGCACGCCGAGCGCACGCTAAAGGAACGCGTATGCCCAATGTGTGGGAGGGCCTTTAGAGCTAGTTTTGCATTTTCAATGCTAGTAGTAATAATAAGATAAGTATTTGTAGATGAATTGCATTGTTGTGCTGCTATAGTTTATTTTCTCATTTCACAAACAGTTATTATTATAAACGTTTATATTCAATTCTCAAGCCTTCAACGTGCTCTACCTATTTGTGAGACTACAGCCTGCACATACAAGTAATAACCATATGTATTATTAAGCTAAGAATAGGTACATACATTGCTTACAGGCAGGGCACATGCTATGTTTCCGTTACTTTTGTACTACAAAAATCTTTAGAGCTGAAGGCCAATTTAAAGTCCTTACTTCATGAATTAATCAGGCAGAAAACATACCATATTCTAAGCTTATTTCCATATATTGAGTTATCAAACTTTGATTATTAAATTACCCTAACAATGTGCTCATCTTCCCAACTACCTATTCAACAATCATGTCGTCGCACGTAGACTAAAGCTTCGTATAAACGGCCCACTGATCCCAGCAACATGGCTGTCACGCGCCACGTTTTGCCACTGCGCAAACGACAGTGGCCATTAGTCACCATTAGTATCCGGTGGTCACGCAAAGTCAATGAGCGCTACATTTTGTACGAAAGGTGACTTAGCACTTAGTAGACACTTAATGGTCGTCACTCGCTACACGTATACGCCAGCTTCATTCGAAATGTACTAAAAATCATGTAAACAGCTTGTCGAAACGTCGCCAGCCACTGGTCGCGGTGGTAGGGTAGGTGGCTCGTTTGTGCGTACCCTAATACATAAAGTCAAGAACAATTGGGTTAATTAAACGTCAAGCTCTAATCAATAGAGCTTAGAATCTAGATGCGGGCATTGTAGGGCACTATTCAGGTAAAATATAATGGGCATTTATTTGCTAAATATGAAACTCAACCTTTCATAAATATTATAAACATATGTTTACGTGTATGTCTCTGTATGTAATTCAATCACGGCAGAAGTGAATTATTCGAAAAGGGAACTAGGAGACAATAGTAAAGTAAAGTGAATAATAATAACGTCTTGCCTAAACAAGCAGTTTACACATACATACATATAGGTATTTATGGTAAGGTACTAAGGAATGATACATACAATGGTCAATGGTCGCAACTAATACCCTGATAACAAAATGAGAGAAATCTTTTCGTAATCTCGTATACCAATTGTGGGATATATTTCATTTTTATAACAATTTTACATTAAAAATTACTGAAGATTTTGTAACATATCACATGTTTTAAATTTGAACACATTGCCACGACTAACGGTAACTAAAATAGGAAATAATTATATCCTTGGAACATAGCGTTTTGATCTAGTTGTTGATTGAGTGCGACTGCTGCACATTTTAAATTTAATTGTATGTCACGGAACTGAATTAAAGGGAGCGCTGCATCTGATGCGAAATTTTCATTAAAACCCACACTTAAAAATATTGGAATTAAATTGGAATCTCTTTTGAGCGTATCCGATTCTTATTTCTTCAGGAGGTGACTGTTGCAAATTTTCGTTTATGATAACAGTCAAAATTTTGTAGTATTAAAAAAATGTATTATAAAACAATAAGGCCCACACTTTTTGTTACTTTATACTCGCATGTTTTTTTTTTTTAAGAATTGCCTTAAAAAACTATCCTAAAGAGATTTGCATGAGATTTGAATTAAAGGGAGCGCTGCATCTGATGCGAAATTTTCATTAAAACCCACACTTAAAAATATTGGAATTAAATTGGAATCTCTTTTGAGCGTATCCGATTCTTATTTCTTCAGGAGGTGACTGTTGCAAATTTTCGTTTATGATAACAGTCAAAATTTTGTAGTATTAAAAAAATGTATTATAAAACAATAAGGCCCACACTTTTTGTTACTTTATACTCGCATGTTTTTTTTTTTAAGAATTGCCTTAAAAAACTATCCTAAAGAGATTTGCATGCAGGAATGTATTCAGCAATTGGATATGAAGGTAGAAGATATTATGTAGATAACATTAGTAAGTGTTTAGTAAAAAAGGAAAATTTATCAATCCTCTGGGAGTTATTGCATGTTTACAGTTTTCAGTCTATGTTCACTATCTCCAAATATTATATTTCCTATCTTTGCTAGTAAAATTGTTTCTTTTGCTTTTAAAGATAGGGAAGTAAAAGTAATAATAATAATAATAAAACCCCTCTGGGGCAGCCGTTATCTCATCATGAGACTAACGCAATCTCAGAGGGCAGAGTAACAGCTTTCAAACATCACCTTCATCGTGTAATATAAACAAAAAAATTATTACAAGATGAAAAGAAAGCTTACAACCGCAGGGCAGCTTTGTGGCGAGCTGAATGTGTGTGGCGACACTGCGGTCCCGAATGCTTCAGAGAGTCGGTCAGGGCTTCGTTTCCGGCTTGCCTTTGTTGGCTGGCCGGAGTAGATTTGCAAGAGTGCCCGCAGGACTCTCAACTCTGGCTTGCCTTGGTCGGCCGGCCAGAGGGAAGCCGCAAGAGCTATTAGCTTGGGGGTGGAAGTGTCATTCTCAAGGGCGTTACTACGGGGAAACCCGCTCCGGGCCTCCGTTGTCACGAGGCCCGCGATGGCGAAACCGGTGCCGCACCGCTCGACACCCCTAGCCACTCGCACCGGTGTTGCCCTCTGGCTGCCTTTATAGCAGAGTTTGTTTGCTTTGGGCGGCTGTTTAGAGAGGGCCCATCTAGTGAGTTGGCGAGTCACCACCTGCCACGCGGACGGATGCTATAGGAGTATCACTGGCAGGTGCCGTTTTTCATCCATAGCATTAATTACCAGTTCACTAAACACCCATCCCCATAACCCGTATTCATTAGATCCACTAAAAACAATAGCCCTACACGTGATGCGGCTAGTCCATAGCTGTACTCAGTAGTGCAGTTGTGGAGGCTCCGCGGCATGTGTCCCATCCCATTTTAGATTAAAACTCTCTACGGGCCTCTGCACGTTGGATCCATATCCCCGTGTAGGCCTCCCAAAGGACCGGTTATTCTTCTAACACCAAATGTTAGAAGAATAGCCGTGAAAAAGAGAAACATAATAATAATAATAGTAAAAGTACTTGTAGTTAATACTGGAAACATCAGTTTATATAAAATTAGAGCAACATTAAAAAGTACCTACATAATATTAGTTTCACTTGTTATTGGAAGAGACCACAGGGAGAGGAGTAAAACACAAGTTCACTGAATGAAGATTCATTATATTGTAATGAAAAACATCAAGAAGCATTCAGAGAAAATAGAGCAAAATAAAAGATTCTTAATTCAAATTTATACAATTGCCAGTGACATCTGAATTACAGATTGACATTAAAGAGGCCTTTATACTTGGATTTTTGCAGTATTCTAACAGCCCCTCTCAATAGTACGAGTATACATTATCAAAATATACATTTTTAATCTCGCTTGTCTGGCATTTAAATATTAGTATCTAGAACAAACTTAGGTTTTATCTTAAATCCAGGAAATTCTTACAGGGAATCGCCTTTGTAAAGATCTGCGAATTTATTTCCTTTCATGACTGTTCTATCTTATTTATAGAAAACAGCGCAGTTATAACTAAAAAATACAAGCGATTACAATTCTGTGTATCTTGCTGGGCTTCTGCTGTCTGCCTTAATTGACGGCGCGCTCGATTTTCTGCCAGCGCAGCGTTGCATTGAGAAGAGAAGCGTATGGTGCTATGGCTGTTGCCTATCTCTGAAGTGTAGCCAGCTCGCTGCATTTTTGGAACTGACATCAGATTTTATAGAGGCTCCGGGGAGTACAGTTCACCCAGTAATGTACCTCTTTTCGTAGCTGAAATTATTTCTGTTTTATACCAATCACAGTTACTGAGGCACCCTTAGGTACCTCCATGTAAATATTTTCATAAGAAATGGTATTTAATGTCTATATCAAATCAAATCAAAAGTATTTATTTTCTTTCACAAAGGCAACTTACAAACTACATTTATTCATGTCTAGAAACCTTAGTGAGAGACTGGTATCTGAACTAGGAAAATCCTGTCAGACAGATTACCAGGCTTCTCGCACATTATTTATATGTTTATTTAATTTCTAAGAAGACCAACGGCCTTATTTAATTGAATAACATTGGTATATGTGACATGTGGCCTCACGGTTAGAAACAATAACAAACTAATGACCGGTTCTTAAAGTCGGCTAATAATGATCAACTGAACTATTTTAAAGCTAAATATGACTTTATAAATTCCGAGCTTAAAGGTGTTGATTGGAACAGTATGTTTCAACTATGTTATGATGTGAATGCTACAGTTTCAATAGTTCACGATGTTATTAGAGGAGTAATAGAAAGATATGTTCCTAAGCGAAAATGCAATAAATCCAAATACCCCTCTTGGTTTAACAATTCATAAATTAAAAGGTAAAAGGAAAAAGAGAAGTTTAGGTTAAAATACCGTATGTATAAGAATTCATTGGACTTAATTTCTTATCATTTTTTACGAGATTATTGCAATAAATTGTATCGTATCTGTTACTCACAATACAAACACAACACTGAACAAAACATAGTCAAAAACCCTTAAGCATTTTGGCGATTTATCTTAATATATAAAATCCTTGCGTTACTGACTGACTGACAGACACGCTACAGCCGAAACTATTTGGCACAGGAAGCTGAAATTTGGCATGTATGTTCCTTGGGGACCGTAGGGGTGCACTAAGAAGGGATTTCCCGAAATTCCCACGGGATCGGCTAAAACGGGTAAATAAAAAAAAAATGCAGGCGTAGCTGCTGGCGTTCTCTAGTAAAAGATAAGAGCAAAGACCAATCTTTCCCACATGTACAAGGACAACGACATTGCCGATACGGGGCCAACTATTGCCAACTTGTTTGCTTCTCAATTTTCTTCCACATATAGCCTTGAAAATGATACAGTCGTGAATTTATCCAAACTCAAACCGCTTCCCTATGTCAAATGTATTGCTAATATAAACATTACCAAACGCGAAGTGGCTGCTAAAATTAGAAAACTTGATATATTTAAAGGAGCTGGTCCGGATCTCATACCTCCTGTTTTTATCAAACGCTGTGGCAAAGCATTACGTCTTCCGCTTACCTTGATATTTAATCGATCACTAAAGGAGGGGTGCTTTCCTGATGAATGGAAAAAAGCTAGAATACTGCTAGCTGCGAGCTACCTTTGAATAAAAAAGGTGACCTGAGCATTACTAAAATAGGCTAATTGACAAAAAAAAAATTATAAGTCCGTCCTTTAGATTATTCAAAAATAAGCGATACGTATTTTTTATTTGTAAATTAAACCAAAGATGACTAAGATATAGCTCATTAAAGTTACGTATAACGTCACGCCGTGCTGCATTTTTTAGCACTAGATAACGTCACACGTAACTTTAATGGGCTATAACTTTGTTATTTTTTATTTAATCGAAAAAAGAAAAAATACGTGTCCAATATTTTTTTATAATCTAAAAGACGGACTAAATAAAATGTAATTATTTTGACCCCGGAAACTACCCTATTATCGACCTATAGCAATACTCTCATGTTTCTCGAAACTTTTGGAGTCCCTTGTATGTCCCGTGTTAACTAGTCATGTGAATGGATTGTTAACGCCTAATCAGTATGGGTTTCGTTCAGGTCACTCCACGATTACTAATTTGTGTTCTTTCATATCTGATGCCTCTGAAGAAATCGATAAAGATCTAGAAGTTGACGCAATATATATGTACTGATTTTTCCAGCGCGTTCGATAAGGTAAATCACAATTTAAACATAGAGGGATATTGCATTTTGAGCATGCCTATTGGGTTGTACCTTTACATTGAGGAAGTTTACAACGTAAACGCTTTGAAAATATGGACCAGTGCGCAATACCATCTGAACATCCTTACAAGGAAGCGGATGAGCTGGTCCTCTTCGTTTCTTAGCTTGTTCTTCTAAGAAGCTGTTGCTTGACCGACCTCTTTTGTTGCTGTTGCTTGTTCCCTCATTGCACAAAGCATCTGCTAATTCATTTCGGAACAAATCAATCTTCCACATTATTCAAGATCAAGTCCTGTACGAGTTGGTGCGAATTGGTATAAAAATTCTCTTCATCATCATCCTCATCCTCATCTTCTAGGCCATCTTCTGAGACGTTACCGTCTTCCAACTCCTTCAATAACCTTTCAATGTCATCATTAGTCGCCTGGCTTCGTGACATTGTGCTAAAACAAAATACATGCATGAAAAAAGAACCACTACCTAGTGTGAAACGTTTCGCAACAGCTTCATTCCATAGAAATCGTGTTTAGGTAGTGAAAACATAGCCGTAATAAAGAATAAAACGTACATAATACATTCATTACAGTTATATTATAGCAAAACAGTCGCAAAAAAGGTCAGCAAAGAAAATTCGTACTTATTCCATACTAATAATATTTTATGCCAATTCCCATGATGATGTAGTACTACATTATAAACAAAAATCATTGTTTTCAGGAAGTTACAATGCTATTTACAAAATGCTAATACAATACCATTTCTACATACCTGTGTGCTGCCGGAAACTATTTTTGTTTATTATAATTCAGATTTTTTGACAAAAAAACATTCACTGCAACTGTGTCTAAAACCGAGAATTGCAATTTGGCGCCGAAAAACTTTTCACGTCACTGATTTGTAAAAAAAAAAAAGTTGTCTATGGCAATAAGCTGCGTTCATACGTGTCGGTTAGACCTTTGACAATACTTAAAAAAAAAGCATGTAAATGGAGTTGCTAGATAAAAATATATTCGAGGAAAAGTAAACTGATGTAATATTACATCAGTTTGCAGTTAAGGGTCAACAAATTCTTGTTTTTGCAACGAAATTAGCCACCACCTTTACTATTATAAACATATCAAGGATTTACCATATCGTAGATCTGAATTTTTTTATTTTTGAAAAGTTATAGACATACCTACTTTCTGCATAAGATTTACAGATAAATTATACGGAACCTCGGGCGTGTATGAAACGTTGTCGATTGTTCTTTGGAACCCCAAATTGTTTGTAATATCCATTGTCCATTTAAAAAAGCGAAAATACTATTACCAACTTTAGTAACGTCATTTTGATGGAACGGCAAACTGAATGCCTGTCTATATGATCTGACGCTCCAGAATCTATAAGAAAACATATTATGAATAGTTTGTTGCGAAACACACAACTTCCATTATGATAAAATAAAGACAAAACCGTCCTCGTCATTCTTGCTCGTCATGGTTTGTACGGTGTGTACCTACGGTATCACCACCATATTTGTGCTGAAACTTGTTGAAGAAATGGCAATCTTTCTTGACATGACTCCATCTGCCACAATGATCACAATATAGCTTCGATATCTTATAGGCAGATTTTCCGAAATAAGGCTTCTTGTAGTGGCGCATGTCCTTATTAAAAGCAGGTCTATTTTGCGGTCTCTTCGTACTAGTGTGTAGAACTTTAAGTGCTGTTGTAGTATCTGCCTTAATTTTACCTTATAGTCCAAAAGACGAGTCTTGACAAAAGCTAGATTGAATTGCTCCTCTCCAAGTGTTTCCAAATCAGTTATAATATTTCTCTTATTTTGCAAATCCATTATTTTGAATTAAAGGTAGGCGAAGGTGCGGGCGAAAGCTAATTATTTTATATCTACTTTACTAGTTTTTGCAGTAACGTGCCCTGGGCCCATAACCTATTAGCAGAGGCCACAGGGAGAGGAGCAAAACACAAGTTCACTGGATGATTCATTAAATTGTAATGAGAAACATCAAGAAACATTCAGAGAAAAACCAATAGAAGAAAATAATAAAATATTCTTAATTACATTTTTCATATATTGCCAGTGACATCTGAATTACAGATTGACGTTAAAGAGGTTTCTATACTTGGATTTTTTTAGTATTCCAACATTGTGGATTTGGAATTGAATGTTTCCTCAATATACAAGAGATCAATCCCTAAAGAGGGAAGACAAAATACGTAAGTATCACAAATTATATTACTTTTCCTAAAGTTAGAGTTGACATTTAATTTGAGTGTTGTGCTCCCTAGCGAACATTTATCTTGAGTTTCTTTGTGTAAGACAACTTATTACTTCCAAGTTCGGGCCTCGAATTTAATCTGGGCTACAAAGTTGACCTGTGTTTACAGATCTAGCAATTTATAAGTGCCTAGGTATAAGATTTTCTTTAAACTTATTGTTGTGAATAATTTACATAAAGCTTTCTTGAGAAATTATTGACAGATTTTTAATAAAACTTTGATAGTTTGATATACTTTGATACTGTTTTATATTCAGGCAGCGATAGCCTAGTGGAGATACCAACAATGTTTCGAACAATGTTCAACGATTTGACTCGTTAGGCTACGTCGGAGACTTTTGAGCGAACTATAAGCTTCCATACCGGATTTGACGACGTACTTATACGAGAAGAACGTGGCCATAATAGCAACTAATGATGTCATTATATATATCCCCTTCATCACAATGTTGATCAAGCGTGCCATATAAGTAGTTTTTGTTTGATCCGTTTTCACTTGTTGATCCGGCCATGATTTCTTGATCCATTGCGAGCGCCGAATTCTCATGTGGTTCCGTTCGGATCAACTAACGCCAACGTCGTTGCTAATAATAATTACGCCATTTTTATACAAATCCACATTTGAGGTATTTTAGATTTACTTGATCCGATTCAAATGGGCCAATCGCAGCGCAGTATTCTTCACGGAGGGCAGTCATTGGTTCTTGGTCACTTTTATGTATTATTATTCTTATGTTTCTTATAAATTCTCATAACTTGCGAAATTTCTTACATTAACTTGGTTTCTATGTCCATTTTTCCAGCAGTTTTTTTTACTTCGGAGTTTTTGGTTAAATATTTGTAGCAAGTAGGTACATTACCTACCAGAGGGGCCCGTGACAAAGTGGCAACCACTTGAATCTTTCAAAAATTCGCGAGGTAGAACGCGTTCGTCACCGTCTGGTTTATAGATCGGTCATCATCATCATCCTCCGAGCGTTTTCCCGATTGCATCCAGGCCTTTGGAGCCCGGGCTCAGCTTTCTAGTCTAACCAGATTTGACTGAATATTAGTTTTCCACAGAGTGACTGTTTCTTACTATAACATGTATTACCATTTAATTTAGGGCACGGAGGGTGTGAATTTTTGTGGCTGGTCACCCATCTATAAACCAGACGGTGACGAACGCGCTTAACCTTGTGAATCGATAGATTCGAGCGGTCGCCACTTTGCCACGGGCCGCTCACTTTATACGCCACATGTGCGTACTTATTTGATTCCAAAACTTTGTAATATAGACCTGCTGGTCAATATTATGTGGCTCCAGGATTATATTACTTGAGAATTTTTGTTTGAATATTTTAGCTTACTATTGAACACATAATTGTATACCATAATCTGTATATTTATTTGGCTCCTTTAAGACATACATATACCCGTCAATCAATACTTAATGGTTTCATACATACATACATAGACTCACGCCTGTTTCCCGGAGGGGTAGGCAGAGACTACGGAGCGCCATTTGCAACGATCTTGACATATCTCTCTTGCTTCATTCACTCCCATCCGATTCCTCATGCATGCTCTTCTGTTCAGGGTGCTTCTAACCTGTCCTGTTTTTAGGATGTCTCCAATCTGGTCAGAGAACGTCCGCCTAGGTTTTCCCCTTCGTCCTGTCCCTTCCACACTTGCCTTATATATCTGCTTGGTCAGTCTTTCGTCATCCATCCTCTCCACGTGTCCAAACCATCTTATCATACCTTTCTCGATGCTTGTCACTACATCTTCTTTTACCCCACAACACTCTCTTATCACACAATTCTTTGGTAATGGTTTCACATTACAATTAATTAAATTTTAGTTTTCATACTATATTGATTCGCTTTAAATATTATGAACTGATACTGATAATCTTATGCACACAAGCTTATGGATATTATATGGCTACATTACTATACACGCCGCGCCATATCTGTGTGCTTATATGAATTTGGTTCGTTTGGCTGGTATGATGAAATATCATCATCCAGTGAAATTATATTCATTACGTCCATGCATTGTCAAATCCGAAAGCATACTATATTAATCCACTTTAAATATGAACTGATACTGATCATCTTATGCGAAATAGCTTATATGAATATTATGTGGCTCCATTACGCATGTACGCCACGCCATATCTGCGTACTTATATGAATTTGGGTCGTTTGGCTGATATGATATGTCATCATCATATCAGCCAAACGACGTGCACTGCTGGACATACGGTGACCGGCCACAAAAGATCACACCCCTCCGTGCCTCGTAAAGCACGTTAAGGCATCGGTTTCGGTTATCATCTTTGACAGTCGTTAGGGCAATCAGTGCCCTCAAATATCTGGTCTAAACCATAAAATAATATGCCTACGCCTTCGGGTTGTAGAGGTCAGACGGCAGTCCTTCTGACCTCTACTCTATCAGACCCTGGGCAAGTTAGACGAGATGCCGTCCCGGCGAAGGGATGGCACCGAGAAGAGTATCCAGGATATCATCTCGTTATTGAAGGTGACCGACCCTGACGACGTGCCTACGTTCGTGGCGAAGGATCTGCACAAGCTGCCGCCCGTCAAATTCGACCACGTCGACGTAACCAGGTTGCTGAAGGATATCACATCCCTGAAATCCAGCCTGGCCGAGATGCAGTCCAAGTTAGAGAAGTCGGACAGCACCATAAGTGAGCTACGTGCAGAAGTAGTGTTATTACGTAACGCTATTTCTACAAGCAGGTCGCCAGTCATGTCGAACGTAAACACACAACGCGGGGCTCAAAACGCATCCATCAGCAGTTTTGAGTCAGCGAATTTGCTTGCGTCGCCTATCGCCGGTAATGCAAGCGCTGGGACGCGTAATGTTGCTGAAATCGGGTCATCGACACCGTTCAAGGTTTTGACGAGTGTTGATGCATCGACGATTAAGCGCGCTTATGCCAATGTTGCTGCCAAAAGTAAAACGCAGCAGAATCGGCCGGATGAAAAAGGGGGTAAACAGAAGCCTTGTAAACCCTCTCATAACGAGGTTGTGGAGCTACGTGCCCCAAAACCGAAGACATGCGACGAGGATGGTTTCATAAAGGTGGAGAAAAAGAAGAACTTGTCGTAACCTTTGTGGTACCGCGTTAGTGGGACCGAACATGCTGCTGCGTCCCGCTGTACCAACCACGCAGTTGTACGTCTCTCGGCTGCATCACTCCACAAAGGAAGAGGAGGTCGTAGAATACCTGCGCCTGAAGACCAAATGGACTTTGAGAGTCGAGAGATTGGAGTCACGGCATAACACCAACTTCAACTCGTACGTGGTGCGGGTGCCGACTCATCATCTCGAGACTTTCCTTAAGGAAGAGTTTTGGCCGAAGGGTGTCGTGTATCGGCGTTTTCATGGGAGGTTACGCAATACCACTCCGCGTAACATGAAGCCGTAAACAACACCTGTTTGTTTTGTTATAATATTTTATAATGTTATTTTATGTATGTTAGTCTATAAGGTATATATCTATGGGTTCTTGTTACCTGAAAATAAATGATTATTATTATTATTATTCTCTTTATTTTCATATTTATCCTATCTTTTACATTTTTAAATATAACACTCTAAAAAAAGTAAAAATGATATTTAAAAATATAAAAATAGATTCCCACCGACGACGGGAATAGGATCCAAGTCACCGGTGGTTAGGGCTCCAGAGCCAGAAATTTCCTCACAATGCGTGCCGTTTGCAGAAGAACTGCCTTTTGCATCAAACTCTTGACCCAGCTGCCTAGTTTCAACCTCTCTAGATGGCGTTCGAGGGTTTTGGCTATAAGTCTATTAACGGACACAACTATCGGAACAATGATTGCTGAATCAATATCCCACATATCGACAATCTCGTGAGCCAAGTCCAAATATTTCTCTTGTTTGTCTTTTTCTGCTTTCACGAGATTCTCGTCATGTGGGATAGTAATGTCAACAATCATTGCGCGGCGCTCTGATCGATCTATTATCACAATATCAGGCCTGTTGCAAACAACAGTCCTATCTGTGACAATAGATCGATCCCAGTACAATGTTGCATGACCATTCTCGAGAACTGGCTCAGGGCTGTACCTGTAATATGGCAACTCGACGTCTACAAGCCCGTATCGCAGAGCCAGTTGCTGATGTATGATCCTGGCTACTTGGTTGTGTCTGTGCAAGTACTCGCTATTAGCAAGACGAGAACAATTGGAGACTATATGCCTGAGGGACTCACCAGGTCGGTTGCAAGCTCGACACATATCTACTGTGCCGTCCCTCATGATATACCTCCGGTAATTTCTCGTCTTGATAACTTCATCTGCAATTGCACAGACAAAACCTTCGGTTTCTCCGAAGAGATTACCAAAACGTAGCCAGGCCACAGAAGCTAGTTGATCTACATCAGGTCCGTGAAGGGCCCGGTAGAATCTACCATGCAGCTCCTTGCTCTGCCACACAAGCCTGCGGTCGTCGACGCCTAAAGCTACAGGCCTGCGCCAGTTCTCTTTCATCAAAGAGAGCGGGGTTAGGCCACCGTCAACTGCAACCACATCCCGATGCACATCCACACTGCCCTTAAGAAAATATTCCCTAAGGTTGTACACCTCGCGGTTGTGTAGGGTCTTAGCGTTTAGAAACCCTCGGCCCCCGCACTACCGCGGGATGTACAACCTCATTACAGACGAACGTGGGTGATGCATTCGATATGTGGTCAACAGTGAACGGACTCGCCTATCAATCTCGTCCAGTTCAGTCTGAGTCCACTTGAGTATGCCGAAAGAGTACATCAAGAGTGGCATGACCCAACCGTTACAGGCTCGCACCTTGTTGCCGCCTGAAAGAAGACTCTTCAGGACTTTTTTCAGGCGACCAAAGAAGCGCTCCCGCAACGCTTGTTTCATGTCTGTCTCGTTGATGCCCAAAGCTTGCGACATACCCAAGTATTTATAGGTATCAGTTGCGAGGATTGATCTAAACTGAGTGAAATCTGATAGATGTACACCATCAGATTGCACTACCCTACCTTGTTTTACATGCATAACTGCACATTTATCTACACCAAATTCCATTCTGATAGAGCTACTGAAGTTTTCAGTGACCCTCAGTAGCGCTGTCAGTTGGGATTCACTGCAGGCAAATAATTTCAGATCATCCATGAATAACAAGTGGGATATAGCTTGACCATTCCTGCGCAACTTATAGCCTAACCTTGTATCTCCCAGCAATGTGCTAAGGGGATTCAAGGCTAGGCAAAACCACAAGGGACTCAGGCTGTCACCTTGAAAGATACCCCGCTCTATCTTAATAAGTTCGCCGTTACCAAGACCCTGTCGACACCCTGGATAGTGAAGAACCGTCCTCCACTGCCCCATACATGACCTCAGGAGGGCGCATAGATTTGCATCTACTCTATACAATTCCAGCACCCTCAGAAGCCATGAATGAGGCACAGAGTCGTAGGCCTTCTTGTAGTCTATCCAGCATGTGGACAGACTCTTTCGGTTACGGCGAGCCTGTTGGCTAATGGCCATGTCTATGAGGAGTAGCTCCTTAGTACCGCGGGCCCCACTCTTACATCCATTCTGACATACCGACATGATGTTATTGTCTGATATATGTAAATTAATTTTCTTTGTTAGAATGGATGTAAGTAATTTATATATTGTTGGTAGGCACGTGATTGGCCTATAATTGGTGGGATCCGCGGTGCTACCCGACTTGTGGAGCAAGTGGGTAATGCCTTTAGTCATAAAACTTGGTAACAATCCAGACTCTAAGGATGATTGAAACTGTGAAGCCAAGCAAGCATGTGAACTACGTAGCCATTTGAACCAAAAGTTATGTAAGCCGTCCGGTCCCGGCGACTTCCAGTTCGATGCTGTACGGATGGCATTGGCTACGTCTGCAGTTTCAATATTTACATCTGGCATCCTCTCAATAGGTTCACATGCTCGCTCTACTTGACATATCCAATCATCCTCAGTATGAGTGACAGGCGTTGACCAGATTTTACGCCAGAAGGCTATAACCTCGGCATCCTCTGGCCGATCGCTATCACTCACACACTGGTCTGATTGTTCCCAAGTTCTATAAACAGACTTCTGATCACTTTGGAACATACGATTATGGGTATACCTTTCCACACGCTTTTTGTATCTGCGAAGACGACTTGCCCACGCATAAACTTTCTGCTTCAGAAAGTCGATGCGCTCCGCGACACGTGTAATGTATTCTTGAGGACTAATACCAGTCCCCAAAAACGCACGTCTCACGAAACGCATCACCCGCGGGCGTTGATTTCCCGATCTGAAGCAGACCAACTTGCCGATGAGCACCCTAGTCTCATTAATACGTCTTTCAATTCTGCACTGCCATGCTGGTATTTTCGGTTTTGGGCGCGCAACAGAATCATGTTTAAATTTGACCCCTGCTACGCGACATACCGCAATAGCACCGCAGTACAGAATTGAATGCGTATCTGTTAAGTCCCGGCTGTTACTAAAATAAGTAGTTAGCATTGAGTCCAGGGCGCACACCAGCGCCAGGTTTTTTTTATGCGTAGGCAGTCGTGGCAGACGTGGCCGATGGTCTGGCGGTGTGGAACGATAATCCCGTAACGCATCCTCCAAAGCGCTCCTCAAATTATCATTGTACTGGGTACTCACATTTATACCTACATTATCCATTTCCTCTTCAAAATGGTGTATTGGTTCTGGGGCCGCCATGGGTACTGTGTCGGAAGAGGTAGGGACAACGTAGCTACACTGTGCGTCCAAGCGTAGCCGCTCAAGTGCTTCGTCATCCAACAAGTGACATCGCTGGATAGCGCGCACTTGATCTGATAGTCGTTGCACAGAAACATTAACATCTGGTTCAAGGGCCTGAAACAAAGGCAGTATTCTGTTACGGTACGCTGTGAGGTTAATTCCTCCCTCTGTAGCCGCAAAATATGCGCGCATGACGTTTTCGTTCATTTGACGAGTCCAACGCATACGCTGCACATTACCACCGGTAGCGAGGACCCTATTCGTGGCCGGTGGGCCACGCGATCCCAAGCATGCTGGTGGCCGGCCTCTCCCCCGCCGTCGTGCAGGTGTTGGCGACGTCGGTGGGGAAAAATACTCGCCGCTCGACGAGCTCGACGCCTCCTCACTGGCCGGCGCCGCTGATGCGGCTGCCGGCGTCTGCGAGGCGGAGCGGGGCAGCGAGTCCGGAGGTGGTGAGCGTGCTCTTGCTGCCTTAGCCCGGGTTAACATTGTACAATCTTGGAATTGTTATTGTTTTGTATTGAATAAATACAGTTTATGTGACGGATGTCATCTGTCATCAAATTTTTCATGGTATATATTATTATATTTTCTTTGCGTATTTATAAAAAGGTTTCTATTTATCTGTTGATTATCTGGACTTATTTGTGGTAAATAATGATCACTGCTAGTAAATATAAATAAAATAGAATTTTTTTCCCAAGACTGTACTGTCAACTTTAGTGTTGCCAGGTATATTATTATTATTATTTGTTTCTCTTTCTCGGGTATTAATCAATACCCGGCCCTTTGGCAGGCGTACACGGAGACATAGGTCCAACGCGCAGAGGCCCTTTGAGAGTTTTAATCTAGAATGTAATGGAACACCTACTGAGGCGCCTCCATCACCGCACTATTAAGTACAGTCACGGGTTAGCCGCAGCAGGTGAGGGACTATTGCTACTTATATGGAAACTAATTACTCTGGGCTATTGGGATGGGTGTTAAATGGATAGGTTTAGATGAAAACTATGGATGAATGCCGGCGTCTGCCCTAAGTACTCTTATAGTACGTCGGAAAGGGGCAGACGGTGACTCGCCAGCTCACTAGATGGACCCTCTCTAAATAGCCGCCAAGGCAAACAAACTCTACCATAAAAGCAACAAGAGGGCAACACCGGTGTGAGCGGCTAGGAGTGTAGAGCGGTGCGGCACCGGTTTCGCCATCGCGGGTCTCGTGACCCGGAGCGGGTTTCCCCGTAATTACGCCCTTGACAATGACACTTCCACCCCCGAGCAAATAGCTCTTGCGACTTCCCTTTGACCGGCCGACTAAGGCAAGCCAGAGTCGAGAGTCCTGCGGGCGCTCTTGGAAATCCACTCCGACCAGCCAGTAAAGGCAAGCCGGAAACGAGGCCCTGACCGACTCCCTGAAGTATTCGGGACCGCAGTGTCGCCACACACATTCAGCTCGCCACAAAGCTGCCCTGCGGTTTGTAAGCTTTCTTTCTATCCTGTAATATATATCACAAGATAAAGGTGATGTTTGAAAGCTGTTACTTTCCCCTTTGAGATTGCGTTAGTCTCATGATGAGATAACGACTGCCCCAGAGGGGTGTTATTATTATTTGTTTCTCTTTCACGCGTACTTTTCTAACATATGATGTTAAAAAAGTACACGGCCCTTTGGCAGGCGTACACGGAGACATAGGTCCAACGCGCAGAGGCCCTTTGAGAATTTTAATCTAGGATGTGGTGGGACACCTGCTGAGGAGCCTCCATAACTGCACTATGAAGTGCAGCCACGGATTAGACGCAGCAGGTGTAGGACTATTGCTACTTGTATGGAAACTAATTGCTCTGGGTTATTGTGATGGGTGTTCAATGGATGAGTGAATATGGAAACTATGGATGAAAAACGGCGTCTGCCCTAAGTACTCTTATAGTACGTCGAAAAGGGGCAGACGGTGACTCGCCAACTCACTAGATGGGCCCTCTCTAAATAGCCACCATGGTAAACAAACTCTGCCATAAAGGCAGCCAGAAGGCAACACCGGTGCGAGTGGCTAGGGGTGTAGAGCGGTGCGGCACCGGTTTCGCCATCGCGGGTCGTGACCCGGAGCGGGTTTCCCCGTAATTACGCCCTTGAAAATGACACTTCCACCCCCGAGCAAATAGCTCTTGCGACTTCCCTCTGGCCAGCCAACTGCGGGCGCTCTTGGGCATCAACTCCAACCAGCCAATAAAGGCAAGCCGGAGACGAGGCCCTGACCGACTCTCTAAAGCATTCGGGACCGCAGTGTCGCCACACACATTCAGCTCGCCACAAAGCTGCCCTGCGGTTTGTAAGCTTTCTATTCATCTTGCAATACATTTTTTGTTTAAATCACAAGACGAAGGTGATGTTTGAAAGCTGTTACTCTGCCCTCCGAGATTGCGTTAGTCTCATGATGAGATAACGGCTGCCCCAGAGGGTTTATTAATTATTATTATTATTATTACTTGTTTCTCTTTCTCGGGTATTATTCTAATTTGTTAGAACAATACCCGGCCCTTTGGCAGGCGTACACGGAGACATAGGTCCAACGCGCAGAGGCCCTTTGAGAGTTTTAATCTAGAATGTAATGGAACACCTACTGAGGCGCCTCCATCACCGCACTATTAAGTACAGTCACGGGTTAGCCGCAGCAGGTGAGGGCCTATTGCTACTTATATGGAAACTAATTACTCTGGGCTATTGGGATGGGTGTTAAATGGATAGGTTTAGATGAAAACTATGGATGAACTATGGTGTTATTATTATTATTATTATGAAAATGTTTCTGAAATTTCTTTCGAAACACAATATCCACGATGGAGTTCCTTCGGACATCTTTTTATATTAATGTGAAACATTTACAGAATAGAAACTAATAGTTTATTTGTTGGAATACTGTTTACAAAGTTGTTTACTGTGCAAGTCCATAGTATTTTGCCGTCACCGGCGTACAAATGTTCCTTTTACATTAAATATAATCTTAAATACTATAGTTCTATTACATAAGTCTTACTGTTCATCACACTGTAAGACACATTTTAAATTAAAGGTCAACATCAATAAAATTTCCACGTCATAAGTTCCATTGAATAATATAGATAGAGTACTAATACCATCATTTAAAACTGATAGGAATTAAGTATTTGGTAGAAAATTTTGACTGGCAGAACTTGTAGCTTTGATAGAAAAATTGGCAGAATCTGTGGTAGAAAAATTTTACTTTGAAAGAAGTGGTAGTTTTGGAAGATATGGTTGATTTTGTATGAATAGTAGTTTTGGTGGCAATGTTAGTTTTGGTAGAAATTGTAGTTTTGGTAGCAATAGTTGTTATGGCACAAATGGTTGGTTTGAGATAATGGTAGATTTGGTAGAAAACGGTAATAGTCGTCAACCAAAACTACCATATTACCGGAATAACGTTCTGAGAATGATGATTGGTAGTAGGTGCTTTATTATTAATACAATGCCCGCTATTGTATATAAACTTTAGTGTCTAAATGTTGATCTGATAGTGTAGGAAGGTGGTCACAATAAATTGATGATGCCTTTTGCAGTCCACTACAGGACTTAAGCCTCTCCACATGGTGGTTTTGGTAGTAGGCACTAGTAGATAAAACAACGCGCTTATAATGTCTAGTTGGTATTATGAGTATTACATGGCTATGATTAGCTGCTTACTATCAGGCGGGCAGACAGTAGCTCGTTTGCCATCTCTACTGTATAAAAGCGGTCAAGTGAGTGTCGGACCACGTTTTTCAGTGTTATGTAGTGTACCTACCCATGGGAGCTACCCGTATACATAACTTTTTTCAAAATAAATTATTGTACAGTTTTGTCCGCGTGGTTACAATGCATAACCATGGCAAATTTCAGCTCTCTAGTGCTTATAGTTTTTTCGTAAAACCGCGGACGTACAGACGGACATGGTGAAACTATAAAGGTTCCTTGTAGTTTACTACGGAACCCTAAAAAAGATTTACAGCTAGGTATTCATGACCAAATCCTTGTGTGATAAGCATAAACACAAGTGTTAGTTCTACGAGTATGTCTGGGTGTAATTTGTGTATAATTATAACATATATTATTTAGCCGTGTGGTTGACGGCATAGAATACAAGTGTCACCACCCGCTATCTTCCCGTGGGTGTCGTAAGAGGCGACTAAGGGATAACAAGATGCAAATACCATCTTTGCGTAGAGACGGAAAACTCGACATCAAACCCTATACGACTGCCTCGTTGGTCTCGCGGCATAAATGTGCGCGTGGGATTGGGAGGTCCCGGGTTCGATTCCTGGGTCGGGCAGTGTTATTGAGTTTTTCTGTGAGACGGAGGATCTCAGGTAGGATGTCGGGGTTCGAGAGAAATACTGCTAGGCTGAACAGGTTCTTTATTATGTCTCACTACCGCTTACATACAGTATGACCGAACTAGGTAAGCACTGGCCTGAGCTGGCTGGAGTGTAGACTCCTGCTGCTCTCCGACCCTCGCAGGGTAGCTGCTCGAAGGGTCGCTGATGAGCTGGCCAAGGTGCGCTGCGCAGGCAGCTCTGTGGTCGATGTTCAGGCTGAGCGGGTCTCAGGCGGTGCAGCCGATGTGGGTCGAGCGGTCAGGCTCAGGCGTCCGTGGCCTGGCTGTAGGAGCTCGTAGGCAGGAACGGAGGCTTGGGTGGCAGCTGGCTAGTAGCGGCACGGCGCCAGCAGCTCGTGGCTTGTAGCCCGTAGGAAGAACGTCAGCCCGTAGGAAGAACGTCAGGCGCAGTGAGCTCGTAGGGTGAACGTAGCCCGTAGGGTGAACCCCAGCGGGACAGTAGATAGGAAGTAGAATGTAGAATAATCGCGAGGTGTAGCGGCAGCGTTCCGATGTCTAGGGAAAGTGACCATTCTACAACGCGCACCCATCTTATATAGATGTAGCCTATGACTCACAACTGCCTTTGGCTAGTGAATATGACCATATTTGGTAATATTGCGAACGATGTCTGGCTAAGCTGTCGTTAAGCGCCTGCGAGATATTATAACGCAATACGTGTAGTATTACGTTACAATACCCCGCTCTGTACAGCAGGATTTTTCGTGTCTAGACAAGAAAAATCCGTCTAACTAAGTCCTCCGAACTTCTGTAGACAGTGCTAAGTAGATAGTGACTATGAAACTCAAACTGCAGGTAGGTACAATGAAAGAATCTAGTTAGGTTAGGAATCAGTGTAGTTAATTAGTTTTAAATCTTTAATGGGCCATATGCCAATAGATTTACCCGACGAATCCGCTAATTCGTATACTAGTGGTGACTTTTTAGCAATAATAGTACACTTGGTAAACTTGGGAGCAAGTTTTTTGCTAAATGATTTGTCGTAGGTTCTTTTCCACACAGTATCACCCACGTTAAACCCAGCCGGTTTACGACGTAAGTTGTATGTGTGTGTATATAAAGTACCATTGTTTTGGTGTTTACGTGCGACGCAAGTATCACACGAAGATATAAACTTAATAATGTCAGCGTGCATACCAGGCCAATAATAACGCTGCGCTAAACGTTTATACGTTTTAAAAATACCTAAATGACCCGCAGCGAGTTCCGAATGGTATTCTTTAATGGCGGTAGTTCTATCCGAGGTATGTAGGACCTCTTTCCAATCGAAAACTTTACGCAATGTACATTTAGTTACCATATATCTGTACAATTTATCATTCCTGATAGAATAATTAGGGAAAGAAGTAGGTGAGTTTTTACAGCCATTGTAGATTGTAGTATACCACTGATCCGAGGTTATAGTAGTCTCGTTATCAGTGTTAGTATCAATAGCTGACACGGTAGCATTAACTTTATTAGGCAAGGAATTACTACGAGAGTAATTATTAGATAAAGAAACAGAGTTAATATAGTTTGGTAACAATTTAAATCTTTTCCAGAAGTCAATACCTAAAATTAACGAACTAGTGACTTCTGGAATTACGTACGCTTTTAAGTTATAAGTTTTATTTTCAAAAGTGGTGGGTAGGTTGATATAGCCGATCGGTGTCAAACGATGACCACCCGCCGACCGAAAAAATATAGTAGGGTTGTCACACTTATTCAAAGGGAGATTAGTTTTAGAAATAAGTTTTATATGAGAATTATTGCCCAATATAGTCACGGCAGAACCTGAGTCAAGTAAACCAGTAAGGGGTAGATTCTTAATGGTTACATTAACATAGGGTCGAAAATCAGTATTAGGTTTTTGATCTCGGGTCGCAGCCACAGAATGACTAGAAAAATACACTTTTAGAGTGTTCAGCCAATTTCTCCAGTCTTCCTTGTCAAAATATTTAGGTTTAGAAGATGTACAAACGGTAGGGTTTGTCATCTTATTTGACGAACGACGATCCGAATAAATTAGTTTTTTGGAAAATGATTTATTTTTACAGGTAGGACAATTTACGAACGTGACATCCCTAAGGCCACACTTAAAACATATCGGATAACGTTCACGCTTGCACGTCCCTAGCGAGTGATCAGTTGAACGACATCGCGGACAAAAAACAGACCTCTTATTAGTTATTTTTGTAGGAACAGCTGATTTAGATATCATGTTGACATTATAGTGTTGTGGGTTAGGCACAGGTGTATCGTTCGGTTCGACATTTACAGAAGCGTAGTTTTTTAGTTTAGACGGTTTATAGTACTGTGAATTATTATAGTGACCGTGCGTGTCTTTTTTATTTATGTAAGCTAAATCAGGTGCTACTGTGTTAGACGTAGGGTGACTAGGTTCGTGAAATTGTGCACTTAAACACTGGAACCTCTCATAGTTTAGACATAGTGTTTTTAGAGAGTCTATAGTGTCTATAGCCGTAGTACATGAAGCTAGTACTGTAGAATAACACGGTCTAATATTGTGAAGCAATATATTTAGTTTTTCATGTTCGGTTAGTACCGTGTTCGGTGACAATCGCGCAAAAAGTTGGAACATAATTGATAAATAGATGATTATACCTTCAGTTTGCCCTTGAGTACGATTACGAATCTCGGCTAAAAGTTTATAATCATAGTCGTACGGTGTAAAATCAGCTGTGAGTTTACTAGCTAGTTCGTCCCATGTAGAAATGGAATTTTTAACACCGCGAAACCAGTGTAACGCATTACCAGTAAAAATTTCGGACGCGTAATCGAATAATCTATTGGCAGGTAGATTTCTAACCGTCCTAAATTCCGTCACACGTTGTAGAAATTCACGAACGCAGCCTGTTCCGTCGAATTTGAGTTTCGATAGTTCGCCAACCCTCAAATGCTCACAGTGTACAGTTACCGGAGTCGACGCTGCCTGTGCAGGGGTTGAATCCGTGCAAGTCATCGTGGCTCCGACTTCCGCCGACGGAACATTCGAGTGCTCTATCTTAGATAGCTCTGCCGACAGCATCCGAAAGCGTTCAGTCAGGTCGGATATTTTCTTGCCGTATTTAGGTTCGGATTTGTCTAATCTGCCCAATCTGTGGTAGACCTGGTTGTGCAAAGCCGTAGTTCGCTTCGCCAAGTTGTGGTCGTATAATTCCTTAAGGGAAGAGATTCGCGAATCTAAATCGGTAACTGACAGGCTAGCTCCCTTGAAGTCGTCTGCTATGTCTAGGCCTGACTCTAGGATTTCGTCATTCGGAATCAGCTCGAGTAGTTTAGGTAGCTGCTTCCGTAAACCTAAAACAGAGGTAGCCGGCTCCTCTCCGCGAATAGCGACCTCGTAGGCCAATTCATTCTTATTAAGTAGAAAGTACTTGATAGGGTTAGTGCTCATGATGATATAAAATAAGTATGATAGAAAAGAACGTAAGTATATTACAGCCCTCCGTGTGCAATAGTTCTGCTTTACAAAGAGACTACGACGATTCGGTGTAAAAATGTAGACAATAGATAGTGACTTGCAAAAATAAAAAACGGTTATTTCAAATTGCGAACAGTTACGTAGGGAATCGGTAGTTGAAATTTGAATTAGACAATAGTAAGATAACACATAATAGGTATACAAGAATAGAAATTAAAGATAGACAGCAATACACAGATACACACAAGTTAGATATTACGTACCAGTTCGCTGATGTCTGCACCTCCTCGTTTACAAGGACTGACCTCCTAAACAAGAACAACTGCAGTAATTGGAAGTGAGACAAATAGAGTTGGGCGCCACTGAGACGGAGGATCTCAGGTAGGATGTCGGGGTTCGAGAGAAATACTGCTAGGCTGAACAGGTTCTTTATTATGTCTCACTACCGCTTACATACAGTATGACCGAACTAGGTAAGCACTGGCCTGAGCTGGCTGGAGTGTAGACTCCTGCTGCTCTCCGACCCTCGCAGGGTAGCTGCTCGAAGGGTCGCTGATGAGCTGGCCAAGGTGCGCTGCGCAGGCAGCTCTGTGGTCGATGTTCAGGCTGAGCGGGTCTCAGGCGGTGCAGCCGATGTGGGTCGAGCGGTCAGGCTCAGGCGTCCGTGGCCTGGCTGTAGGAGCTCGTAGGCAGGAACGGAGGCTTGGGTGGCAGCTGGCTAGTAGCGGCACGGCGCCAGCAGCTCGTGGCTTGTAGCCCGTAGGAAGAACGTCAGCCCGTAGGAAGAACGTCAGGCGCAGTGAGCTCGTAGGGTGAACGTAGCCCGTAGGGTGAACCCCAGCGGGACAGTAGATAGGAAGTAGAATGTAGAATAATCGCGAGGTGTAGCGGCAGCGTTCCGATGTCTAGGGAAAGTGACCATTCTACAACGCGCACCCATCTTATATAGATGTAGCCTATGACTCACAACTGCCTTTGGCTAGTGAATATGACCATATTTGGTAATATTGCGAACGATGTCTGGCTAAGCTGTCGTTAAGCGCCTGCGAGATATTATAACGCAATACGTGTAGTATTACGTTACATCTGTCACGAAATTCTCAGTAGCAGCACGGAGTCTGGAAATGTGCCCGGTACGGCAATAGGCTCGCCCCTTATTACGTGGGACTAAATTATATCTGGCGAAAAGTAGGTGTAGAAATACACCTCTGCCTACCCCTTCGGGGATAAAAGGCGTGACGATATGTATGTATGTATGTATTATTTATCTGACTGCCTAATTGTTCTACGGATAATTCACTATCATGAGTTCCGGGTCGGGTTTGTTTCCTTGGTAGGGCTGACCAATTTTTGCTAAGATTCTTAATAATTAGTTTCGACCCCCATCGTCAGAAAAACAATTTCAAGTCATGGGACCCGAATGTCATGAAAATCTAAAGAAGTAAAAATTTGAGGTCAGCTCAGCTAATTGAGAGTGCCTGAGAGGATTCTGATAAAAATTTGAACAGTGCCTTTCATCCTGCTTTTTTTCCCTCCTTCTCTTCCTCCTGGTAGGCAGCGAGTTGGATGTGTTTCTTTGCTATTTCTTCTGTAATGCTGAGAAAACACAGGCATGTGTATGAGCCACAGATAGCTTACCAGCAAGTATACCGCTGGCTCGTCAGCCGCCGATGAATGCAATAAATAAAATTAACCAATTTGCAGACTAAGATCATAAAGTATGCCTGACGAGGTAAGTACGATTAGATTATAATACATGTAGCTAGAATCAAATTAGTCGTAAATTTAGATACTTCTCTAATCTGAGTTAGATCGTATCATATCTAATAATATGCCTGCCATGGTGAGTCATCATCATCATTACAGCCAAAGGATGTCCATTGCTGGACATAGACCTCCCCCAAGGTTCTACACACTTACCGATCTTGAGGCGCCCGCATCCAGCCGCTTTCCACGATCTTAACAAGATCTTCGGTCCACCTTACGGGGGGCTAACCTTTGCTGCTCGTCCGGTACGTGGCCGCCACTTGAGCACCTTTTTGCCCCAATGGCCATCGTTCTTCGAGCTATGAGCCCTGCGCACTGCCACTTCAGCTTGACTATCTGGAGAGCAATGTCGGCGACTTTGGTTCTTCTGCGGATCTCCTCATTTCAGAGAAAACCTACTTATTTAGAGTAGGTACTATTGTCCTCTGTATTGTAATCAGTAAAAAGGATTTGGCAATTAGCTCTCAACCATAATTGACAAATCGTATATAATTAACGTACTTATATAGGTACGGAATTATGTGGTATACGTATACAAGTAAAACATAGAGTTATTCATAACCGAAAATCATATCAACATAGTACTGTAAATTTTGCAAATTCTTAAAGGTGGTAAGGCCACGCTGGTTACAACATGAATCGCTCGACCGTGGAAGTACTACCCTCGCACAGACCATCGACGTAAAGTGACAGTATTGTAAATGCTGTTGCGTTTCGTTAGGTGAATAAGAGTACTGGAGACCCTAACCCGCCTTTTCACGCTCTTTTACTTTTCTATATGGAAAGGAAGAGAGAATGAGAAGGGGAGGGAGATTGGAGGGGAGAGAGCAAAGAAAACTTTGAACGCTCCTCTTTTTCCTAAGGTCGGCCACGCGCAAGTCATTGTCGAAGTCAAAGTCGCCGGGTTGGCATCACTGGCTTCTATGGGCAACGGTTAGCCGCTTACCATCAGGCAGGTGCATTTGCCACCCTTGTAGTATAAAAAAAGAATACTTCATTCATATCGTTCTAGAGCTGCGTAGTCCTCATGAGCAAATGTATTGTATGACCTTTTACTGGAGCCAATTAAGTAAACAGAATGTGGCATATAATTTAGAGTACAATTGTAATAATAGTTTTAAATAGAAAATAGTTTACCATACTACTAATAATCATGCAATTAATGAACTTAATCCTTGAGCTTCATAGTATTGATCGGTTAGTTAGCTGGTAGTATTATGACTGGATTAATATAAGTATACAGATATGGCATGTAAAGTATAATGTGGAGCCACATCACATTGATTTGTTTTTATATAACTCCATGTCTGCTATAATTTCACTCGTGGATCTAACAATGCATGGTTATAATAAATATAAATCCTAATGATATTAAATATCTATAGGCCTTATCCGAAGGCGCAAGGTCACTCAGAGGGCGATGGAGAGAGCTGTTCTTGGAGGTTTCCTGTGCGAGATCGAATCAGAAATGAGGACATCCGCAGGAGAACCAAAGACATAGCTCTCCGGATAGTCAAGCTGAAGTGGCAGTGGTCAGGGCACATATCTCGAAGTTGAGGCCGTGGAGGCAGAAAGGTTCTGAAGTGGTGGCCTCATACCGGATGACGCCGCAGAGGAAAGCTCCCGCTCGTTAAGAACGCGGGAAGCGGTTGGATGCGGGCGGTTCAAGACCGGTATGTGTGGACAACCTTGGGGGGAGGCCTATTGCTAGCAGTGGACGTCGTTTGGCTGATATGATGATGAATTGATGATATTTCATCATACCAGCCAAACGACCCCAATTCATATAAGCACGCAGATATGGCGCGGCGTGTATAGTAATGTAGCCACATAATATCCATAAGCTTGTGTGCATAAGATTATCAGTAACAGTTCATAATATTTAAAGCGAATCAATATAGTATGCTTTCGGATTTGACAATGTATGGACGTAATGAATATAAATTCAATGGATCATCTTATGAATGGAAAACTAAAATTTAATTAATTGTAATGTGATGCTCGGGCCACACTACCTTACCGTCTACCGGGCTGTTACCGCCATAATTATGGCAATAAATTACCGTTAAATTACTGCGTGAAGTCGTGTGGTTACACTAGAGTTTACCGAGATATGCCAATAAACTAGGCGGTAAAAATATCATTTTTCAAGATGGCGGATGAAGCTGCAGCTGTTTGGTATTTTATGAGTGCCAATTATTTTAACATGAATCTTTTAAATTTTTAGCTTTCTGTCGGGTATCCCAGAGAGACGGTTCGGATTGCAATAACTCCAAAAATTTGAGCGCTTTTTCATTTGACCACTCCATATCGGTAGATAGTGTAGATACGTGCGTCGTCGTCGAACTCGTGTTGCACACTGAACAAACGGTAGTGTGGCCACAAACGCAATAATTACTGCGGTAATTTTCTTTGATGTGCGAAAAAGACCGCCGCCGGAGCTATTGCCTACCGGCATATGCCATATTGATTGGCATTGTAAAATTATGGTCATAAATCGCGGTTACACCTAGGCGTTGTTGAAATTATGGCAATAATTGTTGGCATATCCCGGTAGTGTAGCCCGAGCGTGAAACCATTAAGTATTGGTTGACGGGTATATGTATGTCTTAAAGGAGCCAAATAAATATACAGATTATGGTATACAATTATGTGTTAAATAGTAAGCTAAAATATTCAAACAAAAATACTCAACTAACATAATCCTGGAGCCACATAATATTGACCAGCAGGTCTAATATAATATATAGTTTTGGAATCAAATAAGTACGCACATGTGGCGTATAAAGTGAGCGGCCCGTGGCAAAGTGGCGACCGTTCGAATCTATCAATTCGCAAGGTTAAGTGGGTTCGTCACCGTCTGGTTTATAGATGCGTGACCGGGCACAAAAATTCACACCCTCCGTGCCTCGGAGAGCACGTACAGCCGTCGGTCCCAGCTGTCAACAAAAAGATCCTTGACAGTCGTTACGAGGAATTAGTACCCGCGAATATCCTGACTCTGGTCTAAACCATAGAATATGGCTATCCCTTCGGGTTGCGGAGGTCAGACGGCAGTCGCTCTGTGGAAAAGCTAATATTCTGTCAAAACTGGTTAGACTAGAAAGCGGTGCCCGGGCTCCAAGGCGAAGGCCTGGATGCAACTGGCATAACGCTCGTAGGATGGTGATGATTTGGCATAATTATTATCTACACTATATAATATTATAAAGAGGAAAAACATGTATTTTTGTTTGTTTTTTGTAATGGATAAAGTTAAAAACTACTGGACCGATTTTAAAAATTCTTTCACCATTAGAAAGCTACATTATCTGCGAGTAACATACGCTATAATTATTTTATTTTAGAAAATATAGGGGTCCGTAAACCCAAATATCTTATATTTGGGTTTTTCGGGTACGCGAAGTAGGGGAACTACTCAGGACGCGGGTGAAACCGCGGGAAACGGCTAGTACAGTATAAATGGAGCCAAATAGTAAATGGAAAATATCGGACTTAAATAGTATTTAAATTATCAAGTAGAATTTGGATCATAATAGTGCTGGTAAGAATGTATAAAATGGTTATATCATAAATTATTATTATTACACGGAGCAAGACCTGAAGTAACTTGTCCCTGGAACCACATATTTATAATTCTCACGTCTGGATTCAAATAAGAACGCACGCATGGCATATAATTCGGAGCCAAAAAGTTGACGTCGGTCTGAGATATGTGGCCGTTACGGATCCAGTTTTGTTCGGAACTTCAGCCAAATTCATCACGAATACATCTAAATTTTATTGAATATGTTTGGCAACGTCTTGCCATGAATGGCAACATTGTGAAAAAATCATAAATATATTCCATAGAGCAAATGTTATTCGAGTGCAAAGGTGGATCAAGTAAGGAACGGCAATACCGCGTGATCAACCAAGTCCGCAAACAGTCGTTTATATATATATAAACAAAGTAATATTCCTACGATACTAAATAGCTACTTTCCTCTTGCCAATAATAGTCTAAATATAAATACATGATGCTAATGTTATTTCTAACTAACGATCCATTATTGACGGTAATTGTATTAGCTGTGACGTAACATCTTACCCCCGTACAGTGCTCTGCGGGGATGGACATACTAAATCCCTATTACTCGTGGGAACGCTATGAGAACTGAAAATAATATTTCTCCAGACGGCGGCGACGCGGTTCGCAACCCATCACGTCTCGTTTCCCGCGAGGGCGAAAAGCGGCCTACGGAAAGCCGGTTTGCAACATTAAATGTTGGAGGAGGATGGTAAATTGAATGAAGTATGCCAGATGATGGATGAAAGAAAGATTGATGTTCTATGTGTGAATGAGACAAAAAGGAAAGGTTGTGGCCCCACCAAGCATGACAGCTACACGGCTTATTGGTCTGGGGTAGACAGTACCACCAGAGCCTGCAAGGGAGTTGGTTTAATACTGTCTGCGCGAATGAATGAGTGCGTTAAGGAATATGAATGTGTAAATGCTAGACTATTGTGGATGAGAATGAAAGTAGGACTTACTCGTCTCTTTATTGTAGGGGTTTACGCCCCGGTCAATATAGTAGCGGGTATGTCACAGCAAGAACAAGACGAAAGGCAGGAATTTTGGGAGAACTTAAGAGCGATTTTGAGGAAATGTAAGGATAACGAAAGATTGATCTTGTTAGGTGATTTCAATGGATGGGTGGGAGTAAAACAAGATGGATTTGAAAGGGTTTTAGGTGGATTTGGTGATGAGAGTGTGAATGAAAATGGAAAAGTTTTGCTTGAGGTTTGTTAAGAGTGGAGCCTTTGTGTGACAAACACCATGTTTGATCACAAAAGGATACACATGTATACGCGTGAGGCTAAGAATGTTAGAAGAAGTATGATTGATTTTGTAATTGTAGATGAACGTTTGAGAAAGAATGTGTTAGATACAAGGGTGTATCGAGGGATCGGCATCCACACAGACCACTTCTTGGTGATGAGCCGGATAAGTGGACTCTTTAAAGGATGGCGACACCGAGAACATTATGAAAATATGGTCCTAGAAAGAATAAAAGTAGAAAATCAGCAAGAAAAAGATGTGAAAGACGAGTATAAGCGAAGATTGATAGCAAGATTTGAGAGGTTCGATGGCATAAATGATATGGAAGAATTATGGCAATCTTTTAAAGAAGAGATAGTATGTGTAGCGTCTGAAGTATGTGGTGTGATCAAGAGACGGAAAATACGAAAGGTTAAGAATACATGGTGGGACAAGGATGTACAATCAGCAGTGTCAGAGAAGAAGAAAGCTTGGTTAGATTGGTTGGCTGCCAGAGCAAATGAAAGAATGAGAAAGGCAACGAGTGATGACATAGATGAAGCAAGAAAGGAGTTTGTTAGGTCAAAAAGAATTGTGAAAGAAATTGTTAAAAGGAAAAAAGAGGAAAAGAAAGATGAGTTTGATAGCAGACTATCTGAAGATTTCCGGAGAAACATAAAGTTTTTCTGGAAATCCGTTCGTGCAGTTCGAGGAAGAACTCAATCCTCAGAATACACGTCAATCAGAGACAAGAATAGAAAGATACTGAATGGTGAATCATGCGTGCTGAAGAGATGGAAGGAGTATTTTGAAGGTCTATATGAAAGAACGGCGATAGAGACATCGATCGACGAAATTAATGGTAATAATAGCAATGATGAAAGTGATATTGGTGTGGATGAGATTGTGAAGGTGTTGGGAAGTATGAAATTAGGTAAGGCTGCAGGATATGATAGGATTACAGTTGAAATGCTGAAGGCAGGACAGGGCATCATAGTTGGTCAGCTGCAGCGCTTATTTAACTTGTGCTGGAGCACCGGCCGAGTACCTGATGACTGGACCACAGCGGTGGTTGTGCCTCTTTATAAGGGAAAAGGCTTGCAACAAGACTGCAAGAACTATAGAGGCATTAGCTCTCTCAGCATTGTTGGCAAATTGTATGCGAAGGTACTGATTGAAAGAGTTATGGAAGTAACCGACAAGAAAATATGGGATGTACAAGCAGGATTCCGAAAGGGTATGGGGTGCACGGATCAAGTCTTTTCCTTGCGGTGCGTAGCCGAAAAATTCTTGGCCAAAGGTCAAAAGGTCTATTGCGCATTCGTGGATTTGGAAAAGGCTTACGATAAAGTGGTGAGGAATGAAATGTGGTCGGTACTGTCGATGTATGGGGTGAACAGCATCCTCATACGAGCTCTGAAATCCCTTTATGAAGATTCTAGAGCTTGTGTGAGGATAAATGGGTCGTACACGGATTGGTTTACCATCGACCACCAGTGTTGTGGGGTAAAAGAAGATGTAGTGACAAGCATCGAGAAAGGTATGCTAAGATGGTTTGGACACGTGGAGAGGATGGATGACGAAAGACTGACCAAGCAGATATATAACACAAGTGTGGAAGGGACAGGACGAAGGGGAAGACCTAGGCGGACGTTCTCTGACCAGATTGGAGACATCCTAAAAACAGGACAGGTTAGAAGCACCCTGAACAGAAGAGCATGCATGAGAAATCTGATGGGAGTGAATGAAGCAAGAGAGATATGTCAAGATCGTTGCAAATGGCGCTCCGTAGTCTCTGCCTACCCCTCCGGGAAACAGGCGTGAGTCTATGTATGTATGTATGTGACGTAACGCAATCCACTATTTATATGAGATCGTACAAATATTATATCGGACCGATGATGATGAACAAAAATACAGACAGTTGCCAATAATAAAATTATGAGGTCATTTAGCGGTCTTGTTGGTTTAATCTGTTTTTATGAAATCATAGGTGGGTTATCTACTAAAACAGTTTTATTTTATACTTTTCATAAATATATTTTGTAGTTATAACAATACCGTAGATCTTAATTTTAATTTAGCAGTTATAGAGGTTTGCTGGGATAGCGATACTCTCAAGCAGCAAGCTTATTATAAGTAGGTAATATAGAGTTCAATGTAGGAACTAGGTATGGCCAATCTCACATTGGGCGTGCGTTTTCCTCGTTGCCATAGCGTTGAACTGGTCTCAGAGTTTCATAGGAACAATTCATTGTTAAGTATGGGGTGGGGACAAGATGCCTGTTCCTTAATATTTCGCTAACACAATGTAAGGGACATAAACAAATCTTTGCATTTAGGTATGTGTAGGACACACTTTAAACAACTTAGGTACCTATTTAAAATTTGAGTGCTCCTATTTTTTGGAAAGGATGAATGGTTTATATGTGTCAAATAAATCCTAATCCTAAATTTATTCATTTGGGTCACAATGTGACGTTTATGAACGTCAAAATAATAAATTTATAAAATACATTTACATTTACTGCTCTATAGTAGTATAGTATCTAGTTAAACACAAACAGACGCACATGTCACTTCAAGGATTCCATATTCTACTACGATATCCTAAAAAGGACATTTCAGCGTTACCTACTTCGTGACGAAACATGACAGGGATCGCACCTAGCACAAGAGAACTTTAAATATGAAAACATCAAGAATAAAAATAGTAGCAAAATATAAGCAGACCTAGCCTTGTGGAGAGACCGATAGGCTGCTACGCAAAGGGTCCCGGGTCCGAAGCCACGACGCGAACCAATAACTTTTTGAATTTCCATTAGGTTTTCGAACGACATGTGTTAGTCTGCTAACCTGCACTTGATCAGACTTTACCCTTCTTACAGTGAGAGGAGAGACCCATGTCCAGCAGTGGGATAGTTTATAAACAGGACCGATGATCACGAATAAAAGTAGAATAAACCAAATAATCGTACTGAATTGGTGAAAATTAATGGCAATTTCAACAATTCCACAGTTAAATGAAAGCCAAAATACGATAACATTAAAGGAACAATGCTTCAGTGAGTTCTCGTAAAATTTATCTGTGTAGCGGGAATTTGTTCTTAAGCAATTAATTTTTTTATTGCGTGTTATACGGGCCATAAGCGAGCTGCTGAGGCGTTCGTTTCTCATTGTGGTGCTTTACTTTGGGGATAGCTCACGCCGCGGAAGTTTTGGGCAATGTTTTACAACGTAAATCACTGCAAAATGTGTTTGTTTGTGTATTTGAGTTTTTATGTTTTCCGAAACAAGTTTAAGTTATTTAGTTGCTGCAAGTTTTGAAGATTTGCCTAGAACTGTTTTGTTTTGGCTTTTGTAAGATTGGCAACGAAGGTACCTTACTTCTGCAATGCCATCAAATATGTTTTTATTCATCTAGCTAATTTTAAATTACGAATGATTTCATCCGTTTTTCATAAACTTCGATGCAGTTTAATACCGTTCATCAGATTTTCTATCACCTCGTTATAAATAACTTTTTATATCGTAATGATATAAAATTTATTTGTCAGAATTACCATGGACGTAAACTTTACCTAAGGTTAGTTTTTAACTTTAGTATACTGGTTAAAAGAGTCTCAAAATGTGATTTATATACGTCTCATAATACATAAGAAGCTAAAACCAGTGGATATTAATGTAGGAAAATGCGTACTTTTGAATGTACCTACATTTTAAAACAAATAAAGGCAGGAGCTAGCCCGTGTGTTGTTACAAAATGAAAATTAAAATTCATTCGCAGCCTTAAATTTATTCAATTTCCATTGCTCCCATGCCATGTACAGTTTCTGTGTTTCATGTTATTTATGTACGTTACTTCCGATTCCTGATGCTATATTAAAATGTATTCCACCCTTACTTGACGTCGAAATCGGTCGCAATTTACTGCATTGTTTGAAGGTTTTCTTCAAAGGATTCCTATGGAAATGATTGCATATAATATAGCCGATTTTGTGCTGTGTTTGTCGGCAATGGCCATATATATATATATATATATATATATATATATATATCATCATCATCATCATCATCCTAGCACTGTCCCGGTTGCGCTCCAAAACCCACGCCTTGGAGCCCAGGGTCCGCTTTCCGGCTATGTCTCCTCCACTTCGCACGGTCTTCAGCATCCCTGGTGGTTAGTTGGTTGGCACGCATATCATCCCTTACGACGTCAAGCCAGCATTTTTTTGGCCTTCCCCGTTTACCGGGGCCCGGTGGAGGTAGCATGGCAAGACATTTGTTACCCACGTAAGATGCCGGTTGACGTAAGACGTGACCATACCAGCGTATAAATATATATATATATATATATATATATCTAAACTATTGATTAGTCTTCTTAGTCAACTTTGCTTCGAGGATATGGTAGTATAACCAATGAATACAAATTTTTACATAATAGAAGCTTATTTCTTTATAGGATAGGATGTCGTGTGCCGATTAAAGTTGGCGTATTGACGGTTGTCAGTTGTAGTACGTAGTTGGCGCCGTTGGCGGCGCTGGCGTCATTCTCCGTCTTTCTTGCTCTCGTAGTTAAGTGCCACAGGAGAAACTTTCGTCTCTCTTGCACTCGTAGACTCAGCTGTCACAGCGCGACTGTCACGCCGCCAAGCGGCAATATGGGTCACACTGGTCACAGAAAGTTTGTCTTAAAAGCGCCAATAAGAAATACATCTCTATAAATAAATATCTATGCTCTATGGTATAACTGTTTTGAGAGCTGTCAAAAGTGTCAAAAGTAGTAGTGACCTGTGTAAGTGACGATCTAAGACAACTTCTAAATTTCGCCGCTGATGTCGCTAGTTAGAATCTTAGCATCGACAATAGCATTGTCAAAGGAGAGACTCGACATGCAAATATAAAAACTAATTTCCTAACATCCTATAAAAAACATTTGTAAAATGTCATAAAATGAGAGTTTATCTACTTTAGTCAATTATATTTAGGAAACCTCGTGTGCTGCGATCTTTCCTATTTCTCCTAACACCTACAGCTCATATAAATTATATAAGTATGCTTTAGAATGCTTCGGAATTCTACATAATAACTAGATGAGCCCGCGGTTACGACCGCGCTATTTAAGGCTACTGCTCCTTTCCAGTGGCTCATAGCGTGATGTTTTATATATAGCCTATAGCCTTTCGCAATAAATGGGCTATCCAACACTGAAAGAATTTTTCAAATCGGCCCAGTAGTTTCAGAGATTATGATATGAGATATGAGATATAAGATAATCATTTACATCGAATGAAACAAAAAAGCTTGGCCCGTTTGAAACGCAGCACACTGTTTGGATAAAGTTGAAAACCTATTTCAAGCGTTGTATGTTTTTGTTGTTATTTTATTTGTGGAATATTTTACACATGAATTTATAACTATTCTAAAACTCTGTAATAGCCTGTGTTTTTAATTTTTAACCGACTTAAATGGTGTATTTCTGTGTTATCTCAGTTTTATTTGGTAAACCGATTTCATGATTAATTTGTAATTTTGTCGTGTGGTCTCATTAAAATTTTATCAAAATATGAACAGTAGTCAACGATTTAACCTTAATGATGCGTTTTTAATTTACTTCCACCACATTTATTTGAAGTCGATGCAATGGTTTATTTGAAGCTATGTTTAACAAGTTTAACTTACTTAATACAGGGTGTCACAAGACCCATCACCAAGCCAAAGTCTACTCGTTTTGCACATCATGCCAAGTCATACTACGCGAAAATAATACCTGGGAAACAAAAAAAAAATTTAAGCTTAAAAAAAGTTACACCTTTTATTACCAGCAATGAATAGCGCGCACTTGCAGACATCGTACCTACGCCGGCCGTATGTACCTACACCGTGCGCCGCGGTGGCGGCAGTTTATGATCACGTGGTCGCGCGGCCGAGGCGAATGACCTCGCAGCTGATTGCTGGTACGCATACACTACGCGTCGGGAACTTTAAAGCCGTTTATTTTAGGGAAATATTGAAAATTTTGTTTATGTTTATTTGGCAGAAAGTGTACATTTATCATTCTAAACACGATTTTGGAATAATTCGAAAAAATAATTCGTGACTTTGAGCCTCAATATCTCCTGAACCAGCTATTTCCCAGGTATGGTGCCGAAGTAAAAAATGATCGTAATAATTGGTACTATATGGGGTTTCAGTTTTCGTTAAGGGTCTTTTTACACCCTGTATGTAAAAGAAATTCTGACAGATTGGCAAATTAATATGCAACCTTTTTTTTGCACTTAGGTTCCTTGGGTAATTTGGAAATGTTGAGTATCCTTTCTCAAGTAGAAAGGATATTCAAAGGGTACAAAGGTTGTTCGATAAAGGGTAATACTTCATGAATGTTCAAAGACTGCAATCATTTTTGCGAAGCAAAAGGAAATGAGTTTTTTTTGTATTATTATTATAATCACCATCAGCTTGCCATAGTAAGTGCACTATGGCAAGCTGATGGTGTGCTATATATAGGCCTCTCCAATGGCACGCCTCTGAATGCGATTTTAGGCTCTTCGTGTCCAGCCGCTGCCAGCCACTTCGCGTATAACGTCACTCTACCCAGCCATCGAGGAACCTACACTGCGTTGGCCGTTTGTATTATTATAATGCATGTTAACTATTGCGCCGCTGTCATCTTTTTAACACACTCGTATACCAGCCCGAATGGTGTCATTTTGCCAATACAAAAACAGCCATATTAAAACTATTTGTATCATAATAAAAAAAAATACTGTTATTACATTCTTTCCTGGTGCCACGTTCCAACTTCCAATCATTGTGTTGAGTACGATCAAATTTATATTATGTCAAAAAGTTGCGAAGTCTACTGAAGTGGAGTTCGAAAATCGGTCCTTTGATTGGTGCCCGTTTCTTCGGTATATAGGGTCCATTCGTATTTCGTCCTATCGTCCTACTCCATCCTGGTCAAAAGTGTGTCGCTTCATTTCCGACAATGTCCGCAAATAGCGGGACCGATTTTAGGATTACGTTACTCATCATTTTGTCAGTGTACGGATAAGTTGAGGGGTGTACACTTAAGGTAAGAACGAAGCTATGTGTCGTATTACAGTTCAGATTGGTATGTTGTTATAGCTGTAAGCTATTACTAGGACAAGGATCGCTAGGCCATGTCGGAGGCCTTTTAGGGCGGTCTGAAAACTCCGGCACCAGAGTTGGCTACGCACTTACACGAAAAGAAAGAAGAAAGAAAGTACCTATTAGGAAGAAAGTGAAAGATGTTACCGGTTTCGATATCAAACACTGTATTTGCCACTCTTGGAGCAGATACTGTTACCTCAATCATTTACGACAAGTCCCAAACATTTTTATACGAATCATTTTATGTATTCATAACATGCTGTGCTTTTAGAACTGGAATGTAGACTTTTAATGTAAATAAATGCAATAAACAAGCGTCATGATGTTTGTAACTTTTTTTAATAATAATATACGTAGGTACGTGTGTAATTTTAAATATATTCTATTCCTTTGCTGCGTATAGCAACAAAGGAACAGATATCTTAAAAAATTCAAGAATCTTATAATTAGGTATTGACAAAACGAAAATAATCAATAAGTAATGCGATAAGGAACAAAAATATTGTTTTAGCCATGCCGTTTATCTACTCATGTGGCCATGAGGCCATGAAATTTTTATGACATAACCTGTAAGAATTAGTTTGAAAATAGAATACCTGGATTTTAAAGTATCTAATTCATTTACTTCGTAAGGATGTACTAATACAGACCCTATTTCTATACAATTTAGAGAGGCTACGAAAATGTTATGGTTGGCCAAAATTACCCTTTCTCGTTGCTTTAATTACGTTCTTGGTGAATATAGCCGCCTTCATTTATGTAATAAATGTTAAAAGTTTTTAATTATAATCTGTTTTTATTTATGACTACATAGCGCAGTCTAATTAAGTTTTACTTTATACTTTAATGCAGTTTTGGTCGCAGTCTATTTAAGTATTATTTCATACTTTAGTGCATAAGATTACTATCGTCATTATTACGTATCAATAATATTTAGTAGTCATTTATTTAAAAGATAATCAAAGCTAATTACACTTTTGCACAGTTTACTAATTTAAAATAATACTATTTTGGAAGTTTGATTGTTTGTTTTTTGTTGTTTGTTTGTCCTTCTTTCACGTTGCAATAAGCGCTGTTATGATCTTTGTGGAGATGGTTAGAAAGCTGGAAAGCGACATAGGCTAAATTTTTATTTTCACCGCAATAACTGACCTTACGGCGGGCGGAGCTGCGAGCGAAATCTAGTTTCGTCAATACGATCTGTGGTATGGGAACGCATTAAAAGTTAATGTTTACCTTTTTGTCTCAAGTATAAGTTTGCGTAAAGATTGCAGCCGATGCAATGATAAGACAAGTTTATTTGGTTGTTCGCTAAGGTAAGTGAAACGGAGCACCAAGTTTGATTAGACTTGTGTCTAGCGCTATATGGAGATAATACCCATGTCAGGTATAATGTGGATCAGAAAACTTCAAACTTACCCATTTGAATAAATGATTATTTTATACAACTCGCACTAATAATAAATCTAGGGTCCCGAGGAATTTTCAATAATCCAATCAACGGACACGAAGTACAGACACTCAGGCTGTTGACACAAAGTAGGGTAGACCGGGGACAATTGTACCATTTTGCCTTTGGCGTTGAATTGCTAGTTGTTTTTTGATATTTATTAAATAGTGTTAATACTCAACGATAGCTATTTTAATTAGCTAGAGGATAGAACTATTTTCATGGCTATAGAAACAGTATAACCATATTATTTTTGTCTTTGAACAGAATTCGGAAATTGGTACAATTGTACCCCATAACGGGGTAAATTGTACCAAAGATTTGAGGAAATAAAACACTGTCTTTAAGCAAAGAAATGTTTTTCTAATTATGGCTTTAACTCGGCGGTACAAACTTTTATGTAAATAAAATTAAAAAACAAAACAATTTACACAAATAACTGAAAAATGTTTCGTTGACTTGAAAAACATAAAACATATTTTTTTCATCTTTAGCAACAAATTCTATAGTAAGGACTTTAAAACATGGTTAATTAAGTCATAGAAGCCACTATATAGCTGTTATAATTGTGGTGAACTACAAAAAAACACGCAAATAATCAATTATCATAATGTATCGAAAGGGACATGGAAGAATTGTCCCCTTGGTACAACTATCCCCTGGTGCAATAGGCTAGTTGCATGTTTTTCAGAAATTGGCTAATATTTTTCCTTGTATTATTATACTCAAAATATAAATATTTGGACAGAAAAAAAATCTATTCATTTACCCCACGACCACGGTTGATGTAACTCAACCGAAAAGTCGGGTAATATGTATTTAATCCCCTACCTTTTAAAAATTTTGTCCCGTATAAAAAATAAGAAGACTTACATAATTTAACGGCCTTGTGGGGTCAATTGTACCACGGGGGCAGTTGTACCGGTATAACCATACCCAAAAAATTGTAACAATTGTCCCCTCAAGGTCATTTTGACAGAAAATGTAAATTACTTGTGAATACGAGCTCTATATGACACAAAAACTGTTAAAATACATTGCTGTTAATTATATAATAATAATAATAATAAAACCCCTCTGGGGCAGTCGTTATCTCATCATGAGACTAACGCAATCTCAAAGGGCAGAGTTTCAAACATCACCTTTGTCTTGTGATATATATTACAGGATAGAAATAAAGCTTACAAACCGCAGGGCAGCTTTGTGGCGAGCTGAATGTGTGTGGCGACACTGCGGTCCCGAATACTTCAGGGAGTCGGTCAGGGCCTCGTCTCCTGCTTGCCTTTACTGACTGGTCGGAGTGGATTTCCAAGAACGCCCGCAGGACTCTCGACTCTGGCTTGCCTTAGTCGGCCGGCCAGAGGGAAATCGCAAGAGCTATTTGCTCGGGGGTGGAAGTGTCATTGTCAAGGGCGTAATTACGGGGAAACCCGCTCCGGGTCACGAGACCCGCGATGGCGAAACCGGTGCCGCACCGCTCTACACCCCTAGCCGCTCACACCGGTGTTGCCCTCTTGTTGCCTTTATGGTAGAGTTTGTTTGCCTTGGCGGCTATTTAGAGAGATTTATTATCTATTCCATCTAGTGAGCTGGCGAGTCACCGTCTGCCCCTTTTCGACGTACTATAAGAGTACTTAGGGCAGACGCCGGCATTCATCCATAGTTTTCATCTAAACCTATCCATTAGACACCCATCCCAATAGCCCAGAGTAATTAGTTTCCATATAAGTAGCAATAGGCCCTCACCTGCTGCGGCTAACCCCTGACTGTACTTAATAGTGCGGTGATGGAGGCGCCTCAGTAGGTGTTCCATTACATTCTAGATTAAAACTCTCAAAGGGCCTCTGCGCGTTGGACCTATGTCTCCGTGTACGCCTGCCAAAGGGCCGGGTATTGTTCTAACAAATTAGAATAATACCCGAGAAAGAGAAACAAATAATAATAATAACTGTTTATTTCGGATATCATCCATAGTCTGTTAGTAACATTGTCTTAACCTAGTGTTAGTAAAGTACAAATAATTAATCAAATTAGGCATATCATATTTTATTATAGATAGGTCTCGCGTGTAGGCCCATCCAGCGCCGATACAACACTGAGTCCCATCGTTCGGCACACGCGGCTAGGATGGCGTTGGGGCTGCCGCGTACCCGTGCCATCATACTAGCACAACGCTTTCTCATTATCGCGTGGAAGCCGTCCACGTGCGCCAGTGCGAACATGCCGCTCGCACTACAGTACCGTGGAAGCCCCAACAACACCCTGAACGCGTTGTTATACTGGACGCGCAGGGCGTCATACGTCCCCTGCGTGTAGCTGACCCACAAACTACACGTGTAGAAAGTCTGGCAGAAAGCCCTAAACAGCGTTATCTTTACTTGCTCGGTGCAGCGTGAAAATCTACGGGCCAGCATATTGCAGCGGACAGACAACGCCCTGCGTTCCCTGTCTACATCCATATTGTCCCTGAGGTCCTCGGTGACCCAGTGGCCCAGATATTTAAAATGTGAAACCCTTTTTAAAGGTGTACTGCAAAGTGAAACCGGAGGTACCGAAGAATACGTCTTTTTAGGTGCTGTAAAAATCATGAACTCACTTTTCTTCACATTATATCTGAGCCCATGAGTCAAAGCGTACTGTTCACATATGTTTATTAACTTTCGCAATGCACTGATGGAAGGGCTGAGCAGCACCATATCGTCGGCGTAACTAATATTGTTAACGCAAATTCCGTCTATATGACATCCGATCCTAGTGCCGCTCAGCTTTTCAATCAGACTGTTCATATAAAAATTAAACAATTTCGGTGAGGTCAACCCTCCCTGCCGTACACCACACTTTAAACCATACATATTTGATTCAGTATTACCCCACCTAACAGTATTTTTCTGATGACCATACATACCAGTACTCAAACAAGGATACAATTTCAGGTGATAAGCTGGTCTGTCGCATTTTTGCCCATAGGAGGTCATAGGACACTACATCGAATGCTCTAGATAAGTCTAAGAAACATTCATACACAGGTGTTTTACGCTTGGTGTAGTACTGCACAGTCTGCTTGAGGCACAGTATAGCACTTTCAGTGGATAGGCCAGGTCTAAAGCCGAACTGGCCGTCATGCAGTTTTAGATTTTTTGTTAGGAGGCCGTCAAGCAGACTATCCAGCACCTTAGCCACAACTGTGGCCAGGGAGATAGGCCTGTAGTTTGACTTGTCCGAGACGTCACCGGTCCTGTTCTTTACAATAGGGACAACAATTATACTAAGCGCTTAAACTATCACCAGGTAAAAAATAAAGCATTGATTTTCTGATATAACTAAAAAATATTACAACAAAAATGTTACTTTTGATGCGCAGAAATTTCCTCTTGCCGCCACACATGCCCGTTTCGTCCCGCTTTCGCGCGAGACTGGCGGTTGAGAGGCCCGCGTTCGGGGGCGCGCTTGATTTAGACTCACACAACAGTACGACGCTTAGTTTAGGAGATATTTGCGATGGTTCAATCGTCCCCTGGTACAATTGTACCCGGTCTACCCTACATAAAAAATTGTGAAACAAAGCGTTGCCTCATATGGAGATTGAATCCACAACACTCGGCGCAGTGCTAAACGGCGACCGCTTAAACCAGTACGCTATACGTGCCAGTCTTAGGGCCTGTCCAAACCACGTTTGCTAAACGCGCCGTCGTCGCGCGTTTTAGAAACGCGCGTCGACATACGACGCACGTCGCCCGTGTTTATCTTAAAGAGCAGTTTGTTGTCGTTTGTATCGATACAAACGCGCCGCTCCTGCGCGTTTCTAAAACACGCGAGCATTTATCCTACAGAGCAGTTTGCGGTCGTTTGTATCGATACAAATGCGCGGCACCGGCGCGTCTGTACCGCTACCCACGCGCGTTTGCATCGCGTCTGTATCGCTACACACGCGCGTCTGTATCGATTCAAACGCGTATTTGAATTTATACAGGTGTGCAAAGGTCGACTTGCGTGCGTGTCGCATCTGTATCGCTACAAACGCGCGTCAACGGCGCGTTTAAAAAACGTGGTAGGCCCTTAAATGATTACCCTCCGCGAGGTTTATTGACGTCTAATAAAATAAAAGGCATTAATATTCTCACACCTTTTACTGTTTGATGTAAATCTTTTAATCGTATGAAATCTCATAATTTTACTCCTTTGAAAACCCGCACGAATTTAACTTTCAGCCATAATTCCCGTCTATTGTAATGAAGATTTTGAATTATTTATCTATTAACTTCCTTGTTTATGACGTTAGTTAACTGATAATTTAAAATTGTGAACGTTTGGCATGAAATTGGGATCATTAAATATATTTTTATTGCAGGAAGTGAAGGCACACAGATAGGCGTGAAACGATTACGATACGTCGAGAAACTATTGGAAAATGCTTCGATTTCAAATAATCCCCTTTTAAAATATCTTACGCGAATGGTATTCATTTAACAATATTTTGTTGATGGGTCTTATTTGGGTGTAGCTAAAAGACTACGGTGCACTTGCTGGCCAAAATGTAATCTTGAAATTAATATTTACGCGATAGAGGGCCCTTGATTAATTTTGGCCACCATTTCCTTGGCCACCTTATATTATAATAATCTATAATAAATAATAATAATCTACCACATTCACACAACACCATCTAGTCCCAAACTAAGCAGAGCTTGTACTATGGGTACTACATAATGGATGAACATACATATATACTTCTTTTTTGTAAATACATACATATTATACATAGAAAACACCCAGACCAAGACAAACATCTATGTTCATGCACATAAATGTTTGACTTGAGCGGGAATCGAACCCGCGACCTTCGGCGTTGCAGTTGCTTACACTCCCGCTTCACCAACCGATCGTCAATCGAAAATCAAATCATTATGTATTTTCTTCTGTCCATATGGTGACGGACTAAAAATACCTACATTGCGTCGCATCGTAGCTAAGTAAAATAGGTACGTTACGTAGGTAGCGAAGGGACGTAAACTTCGACATGAAACCCTGTACCAACCCGTCTGGCCAGCATGGTTTGGTAATCCAAAACTTTCTATATCTAGCAGTGGATTGCCTGGGCAAGGCTGATGATGATGATGTATGTATTTTATCGATCGCTGGATAGTCCCTACCACAATGTTTTCCGCGTAAAATTATTGAGACCATCAGCGTCCAACAACTAGATCCAAAAACACAAACAAAAAACAAAAATATTTTTGTGTCAGACGAGACATTTCTTGCCTCGTGTGAGCAGTGTATTCTGATTATGTTTTTCTTCGAGCATAAAAGCCTGGTTATAGAAAAACCTCAAGCCTACGAATGGCCGCTTTTATTTAATTCCGAACAAACTACGTCATATAAACAGATCATAAAACAGCTATAAAATGTTCGCGTTGGTGCGAGGGCGGTAAAATATCCATCCTAGGAATTGATGAATTACAAATCTGAGCTCTATTTTCGGAATATAATTAGGTATTTTCGGCAATTTGCAATACACATTTTTTTATTTATTGAGTATTCTTTTTTTTTTGTAATAGGCGGCAAACGAGCAGCCGGATGGTAAGCAATTGCCGCCGCCCATGGACACAAGCAACACCACAGGAGTCACAAGTGCGTTGCCGCCCCTTGGGGTTGGGAAAAGGGATAGGATGAGGAGTGGGATGAGGGAGAAGGAATAGGGGATAGGGCCTCTGGTACTCTAGTAGTAGAGTGTTTTTCTAGTACAAACCTGAAAGTAAAGAGTATGTTTTTACTTTGATGATTGTACTAGTACTAATAAGTACTATTGCTTTTATGTGTAATGAGTATGTTTGGCCTCCTTATAAAAAAGGGCTAAGCATTAAACCATTTTTAGACTAAATCTGGGGTAATTAGGTTATTCGATAAAATTAATCAATAGAACATTTGTAGTACTAACTAGTTTTGGTGACAGATGCTTCAAAACATTTTGTACAATAATCTATGTTTACAGAAAGATAAGGCTAGAATCGGATTATATTATTCTGCAGTAAGGTCCAGGGCTTCATCTATGCGTATGAGACTGATATAAACCTAGTAAGCATTAGTCTTCCATTTATTACAGTTATTTTGCAGCATATTATACTGCACCAATGAATACATGGATTATATCTATGACCCTGAAATACTTATCTGCCTACTGTTGCCCATAGCTGGGCATTAACTCGTTAATCCGTTAATCGTTAATTAACGAAGTTAACATTTCCACTAACGGATTAACTTTTAAGTTAACTTGAAAAAATGTTAACGGACTTGTTAACTTCCGTTAACGTTTTCAAAGTCCGTTAATCCGCTACCTACTACTTACCAAAATGAAACTATACAGGGTGTCATAAGACCCATCACCAAGGCGAAGTCTACTCGTTTTGGACATCATGCCAAGTCATCTTGCCAAATAAAACCTGGTAAACGATGTCTTTTTTTAAGGAAACGATTTTTGTATGCTGCAATTTAAATTGCGCGCGTGCAATTTCCGAAATACCTACTTATCCATGGGTGCGTTGGACATCTATAAAACGGGTAAATGCATCGATTTTGTACCTAATTACAAAAATTGTATGGTAACTTTGAGCCGCAATGTCTCCTGGATCAGTAATTTCCCATAGATGGTGCCAAAGTAAAAAAAATCGTAATGATTGGCACAATATGGGGTTTCAGTTTTCGTTAAGGGTCTTTTTATACCCTGTATAGTACGGGAGGCGGCGCTAGATTCTCAAAGGAATTTTATAACGAATGAAATGCACTTGTAGCAGTTGCTTAATGTTTACAAATCAGCAATATGTGCGTCAGTCGCCGCACCTGCCGGCGGTGGATCTACAAGATATATTACATATAAAAAACCGCATATATAACTTTCTCGTTCATACTAACACTATGGAAAACAAGGTTATTTTTGGTGGCGAAAATGTAATAAAAATATTTGATTAGGATAGGTTATCGTCAAGTGCGAATCGAAATCGCTCATAAAGGGTTCCGTAATAAGTAAGGGGGATTCACTTAACATACTCATTAATTTCACCTAACCTAGCGATATATAAAAGCATTTATTACCATGTGTTAACGTGTTGTCGGATTAACGATTAACGTTAACTTGCGTTAATTAGTCCCAAAGGTAGCGCTTTAACGTTTAACGCAGTTAACTTTTTTAGTAACGGATTAGCGATTAACGAAGTTAATTATTTGATTAACGGTGCCCAGCTATGCTGTTGCCTACGAAATGAGAGTGAATATGATATGTGTGTATAGACAATGTTAATATTTCTTTGTTGTTAAATGAAAGCTTAGTAAGAATAAAATAAATACAAAGTTTTGCACCAATAATTTATATTGTTTGAGTTGGAATCTAAAGAAATGAAAAACGTAGTTTTTTTAAGGTTTTATTTTTACCTTCACTTCATATAATGATATATTGAGAAAGCATTTAAAAAAATAATGCTGTAAGTATAACCACGCCATCGAAGCATGCCTACTTAACTATTGCAATAGAAAAATATAGATAATACTGACTATCTTTTACGGAATTTTCCAGCTATCATCGGATTAGCAGTATTTTCCTTCATGAACAAATACTAGCTTTTGACACGAGTTTCATATTTGCATGCTTCGTGCATTCAGCTTAACTATAGAAGATTATACCTTATTGACAAAACCACCCCCATAGTATTAACTTAAGTTATAAATAGCCCGTTCTCAGTTTATTAAGGCTAGTTATAAGTTCTATTCCATATTCCCTGTGACGTTGGCATCATACACATACTGAAATATTCTGCCAACTTGCTCTCGGGAAAAATGCAGACATAACCACTAGAGTGGAAATGCAATCTACATATTTATTTACGTTATAAAACTGGAGCATGACACACATTGAGTATCTATAAGAAAACATATCTAGTTATATTTACATTGTAAATAAGTATGAGGTTTTTTTTTTTATAAAAGTGTATTATTTTTAATTTTACCCGTTTTGCCCGATGCCTTGGGAATTTCGGGAAATCCCTTCTTAGTGCACCCCTACGGCCCTAAGGAACATACATGCCAAATTTCAGCTGCCTGCGTCTAATCTGTAGCGTGTCTGTCAGTCAGTCAGTAACGCAAGGATTTTATATAAACAGATAATATATAAGTTTATTGCATTCAATAAACTGCATGTAGACAGTTATTTTTGGTGAAAGAAATTTGGATGATGTGAATGGATCAAGGTTACTTAAAATATAACTTTATTTCTGTAGTAGTTTAATCTCAAGTGTTTACTAAAAATGCTGTGTATAGTTTTAAATGGGCTTCAGGTTTGTGTATTGTATACTGTTCATAGATTAAGTACGAATTAATCTGTATCCTGTTACTGTACCTGTTCAATAAAAATAAAAATAAAAATAAATAAAAATAGAAACCAGCTATAGCCTAGTGGGGAGACTTAATTGAAAGCTACGTAGAGGGTTCCAACCCACGGAGCGCATCAAAGGTATTTGCGTATCAAATTTTAAATGATCGAATGCTGACCTATGTAGTAAATTATCGTGAGGCATCCGGCACGTCTTAATTCTCTATTATGTTCCCGGAAGACACTTGAAGTCTGCCAACTCGCACTTCGCCAGTGCGGTACACTGGTCTAACCCCATAGATTAGTATATATTTATGTACTCACTTACATTTCTTACAGTGTGAAGAGGCCTATGAACGACAATGGCACGGCGTGTATACATGATGAAGACTTCTAGTTTTGTATTTTAATCTTAGATGCGTTTAATTTAATAGACGGCAATATATCTACCAACGAGCTATTTACCAACAATATTATAGTATTGCCTTCAAAAAGCCTAGCACTACTTATCTAGCCGAAAACTAATCTCACTTTACAAGTTTGGCTGCGCTTTTTCGTAATAGCTGAGGTGCGATTGTTGAAATAAAATTTCGTATGATTTTTGGCATTAAATCTGCCTTTGCAGTGTTATTTTCCGTAAGTTAAATAAATAAGTCAATAATCTCTGACTTCTAAAATAATAAAAAGCTTTTTGAAATAATTTAACGGCCGCTACTTGCCTAAATTCTCACGTGCCGCTCTCTTTACGGCTAGTACTTACATAAATAAAAAATGGTTCAAAGGTAAATTGATATGTCAAGTGCAAATGCGAGCCTCTTTTCCAATGAACGCTTTGCTGATTCCAGATTCAGTGATCCGATCTTATGACGGATATTTTTTACCAGATTTGTAGTGTTTATATGTTAGAATAGACACTGTATTTAAAGCAGGTATTATACATAATGGCCTATTAAATAAATGTACAAATTTTAAAGCTAAGGTTTATTTTTGCAAGGTCTTCCTTCTGAGGGCAACTATAGTCTGAGCCTGACTTTAAGCTTGGTCCTAATTTACCTTGATACGGTTTTTAGCACAGTGTCCTTTTTTAAGTACGTAGCAATTCACAATTTTGTCAACAACAACAACTATTTTTGAACCAAATGAGCAATTTGTTACCTACAACTTCTTGTCGTTTTATATGTATTCTGAAAAATTTATTTCTAAATTAACTTTGTTTATTACAAGACATTATTGAATAACTTCCTGCAGTATAAAGATAGAAAGAAGGGATTTATTTAAACCACTCGTGCCCAAAAAGGTTTTCTCTGTCCACTTCACTTTTATTCATCTTTGTTGCGATAAAGGGAAGTTTATATTGTTATGTCTTGACCGAGGGGTTGCACTTACTTGGGTAATACGACTTACTAAGTACCTAATCGTCGGTCAAGTGGGTATTTTCTGTAGTTCAAGTTTTATGGTAATTCTTTTATTTGCTGTCGTTGGTACCAGATAGGATTTCGACCTTAATTTTGCTTAGAGTCTTATGACTTTATTTCGTAGGTTTGCCAAGCAAGTAATGTAATAAATGTTTAGAAGTCTATCTGGTCATTTTAATAGTAACCTGAGAAATGATCATAATAGCTTTATTTTTGTGTCGAGTCTCGGTGCTTCCTGCGTCCGATGGTTGAATGTGTTCCATGCTATACATTATTCATTATTAATACGGCAGTAATCCCGATTTCAGAAACAAGTAGTATATTTTTCCTTAAGAAGCACTTCACACGTACATCCGCACCACAAACACCGCACCCACACCAATTCACACGGACCACGTGTTGCCATCGTTTTCGACGGCGTGTGTGATACAGACCACATCGCAGGCACCTCAAAACCACAACTTAAAACGCCTGCGCTTTTGCCATGTTTGCTGTACGCTACCGAACTACATCACGACAGCTATCGACAACGCAACCACAATCACACTTTGTAGGTACCACAAAGCAACCGCAAAAAGCCGCAACAGCATTATTCACAAGTACAATATTTTCTTGGGTTTATGCGAATGTTACACATTGAAATTAAAACTACAGTTTACGGATTTTCTCGCGTTATATTGGATAACGCGATAAAATCCGTAAACTGTAGTTTTAGTTTTTATTCACAAGTAATCAAACCTGTAGAACTGACCTTATTGAGAACTTTCATAAGCAAATCAAATAAGCAAGTGATCAAATAAAAAGCCTTCGTTCATTTTATAATACTTTACCCATTTGGAGTGATAAAACCTATTGAATGTGTGCTGACCGTTGCTCACCCAATGTGCCGATAAAGATATCCATAATATTTGCCTTTGGTGTTCACTGAAATGGTTCGTGGTAAAATAAATTGCCTATTATTTAAAGTCGTTTATAAAACGCCGGAGTAGGTTCACGCACTTCATGTCAATGTTTATTTAATTCACAGTGTTCAAAATTATTGATGTATAATAATTATGTATAAAATATGTGTTTTATAGGGTTTATATCTCAACATCATCAGATCCGTATATAAACTGTCCCACTGCGGGGTACGGGCCTCGTCTCGCTATGAGAAGGGTAAGACATACAGGGTTTTATCTGCTAACACAAAAACGGCGAATCGGATTTGAATTACATTAAGAACCCAATTTATTTTTGTCTTGAATTGGGTAGGAGTATTTATATATTGGACTATCAGATTTCAATCAACAATTTGTGTTTCAAGATGACCACTTCAGTCCCTACGGCAGATTTAATATTGGACATAAAGGTCTGTCTGAGCATTTCTGCATCAAGTAATTTCAATTTAATCTTATATTTCTTGAACAAATTTTGGAGGACATAAAATATCATAATGTCATTTTGAAGATGTCTTCGCGGCGGTGCCTGGGTGCCCTTACACCGGACATTATCGCCGGTTTAATGTTCCCGAGGCTTCGTAAATTACTCTCGAGTACTCTGCCACGTTGCAAATATAGGCATAGGCAGTAACACCTTGCAAACGCTGTAATGGCCCGTATAAAGATAATGGCAGGTAAGGAATTTGAACAAGTAACGTCAATTTTATTATGTTTAATGGTGATAGGACACACATTCGAAGAGGCGTTCATTGATGTTGTTTTAACTTCATTTTATATTTTTACTAGCTGACCCGGCAAACGTTGTTTTGCAAAAATTTTTTTTTTTGAAACATAGATGTTGGCCGATTCTCATAGATACCGGATAATCTCTCGGTCTCAGTATTTTTACAAACATTTTAACGCTAAATAAATTGAGAGATTTTGTGTTTAATTATCTTCATTTATTTTACGAATGACAAGGCTGTTTATTTTATAAGATTCTCAATCTTATAAAATAAACAATTTTAAAAGATTGAATAGAATAAAAAGGTAGAAAGATAGAATGATCTGTCTGATCCGCTGAGTTCTATATTTTATTGGTTCCTGTGGTAGATCAGTCATTTCTGACTCAGAGCCGGTTTCAATATTCGATCTATTCATGGAATTGAAGATTCGAGATACAGGTTTGACTTATTTTGTATGGAGCTTATGGGAGCTTTTGCCAAAAATGAATCTAAAATCCCAAAAAAATAATTGATCGGATATTAAATTCAGCGGTAAGAAGTAACATGAACAATTGTACCTACTGTTCTATGTGAATATATGGCGTACTCTGAAGTTAGAATTTTGAGGTATATGGGCCTTACAATACAGAGACAAGAACCGCGGCCAACGTCTGTACATACCTACATGTGAAAACGGTTTAGACCTTTTTTTTTAACCTTTACCTACGTATATTATTATTAGTTAGCGATAGCCTAGTGCAGAGACCGACAGACTGCTACGCAGAGGCTCCGAGTTCAAATCCACGGCGCGCACCAATGAGTTTTCGGAGTTATGTGCGTATTAAATTGTTAATTATCGCTTGCAAAATAATGAAGGAAAACATCGTGATTAAACCTGCATGTCTGAGAGTTCTCCATAATGTTCTCGAAAGACTTCCCATGGGAAGTCTGCCAACCCGCACTAGGCCAGCGTGGACCTTAGCTTTACCCTTCTCATGGTAAGAAGAGGCCCGTGCCCAGCAGTGGGACACTTTATATACAGGGCTGATGATGAAAAATCCCTCAGTATTGACAATGACAGCGAGTAGTCACTCTCTACTAGTTTGTCGCTAAGCGACAAGGGATATCAAAGGGATAGTCGCTTAGCTGAACCCGCTTGGAACACATAAGTGCGCACACATTGTTACTCGTACACTCCAAGCGAGTTGGACACGTAATCTACCGTCGCAATCAGCCCAGCGACAACAAAACTATCGTAACTTACACATTCACCACTGCTGCACGCCAACTTGTTCTCAGCTGCTTACTCTACTCGCTTCTCGCTAATTGCTACCAGCGGCACAACTGCCTTACATCATCAGTCAATGGGTATAAATAGAATACGCTAATATATTTGTCATTGCTTTAGCTGCAATAGATATTTGTGAATACAACGTGTATTCGTCGTGTCTCATTTAATATGGCATTAGTAATCCGTTTATAGAAAATGGTGAATCTATTTCCTATATATACGTACATCTCTACATTACACCATTTTACCCTGTTTACCACAAAAGCATAGGACGTATGTAGGTATGTCACACCACATTAAAATAAGTATTTTTAATAGTTTTATTGAAAAAACAGCATAATATATAATGCAAGCTGCTTCAGCAGGTCAGAACTGGTCTGGAGTCCTTTCTTGACTTGTGCCAATCGCCTAGAAAGGCGCCAGTGTCTGCACTATACTTTTGGGTTGTCATCATCATCAGCAGCCCTGTATATAAACTGTCCCAATGCTGAGCACGGGCCTCTTTCTCTCTTCTCTAAGAGGAGGGTAAGGCCATTCAACACGCTGGCCAAGTGCGGGTTGGTAATTTTCACTTGTCTTTCGAGAACATTAGAGAGAACTCTGAGTCATGCAGGATTCCTCATTTTCCTTCGCCATTTAGCTAGTGATAATTAACTATGGGTTTGAAGTTGAGACAAAATTTATAGGAATTTTGACTTGTTGACAATAAAAATGAAATTCATAGATGATGAATTACGTAGCTAATATTTAAATTTGAACACTGAAGCTACGAGTATATATACGCGGAATAAAGTATTAATGTTTCAAGCTATTTCATTCCGTATACGAATAACCGGAATGAAAAATGTCGCCACAACAGCCATGTCGTAAATAAAGCATGAAGGCATATTAAAATGAGAAAATTCTTTCAATACGTTTGTTACTGAAAATAATATGAAACTTGTCATTTGTAAAGTTTACGTACTGTAGATCCATATTACTACAGATGCTTAAATAAAATGCAGTTACATTTTGTAGCAAAGTAATAAGGTAAAATAACTGAGATACCGTTCGTAATAGATCGGCAAAGTTAACCAACGTTCACAGAGCTGCAGAGGCTACTGCTTGGATGGGTGACCGTTTGTGTGCCATTTAAAACAGAATGCTATCGTGCCTCTCAGGGGACTTAAAGCCGACGGTCACGATTACGATTCTGGTCCTGAAAATAATCATTTGGCCATGTCGGAGGCTTTCGATCGGGCTTAAAACTCCAACATCAGAGTCGACCATACGCGCAAATGAGAAAGAAAAAGGCGTGATACAAATTCCCCCAAACTTCTTAATTCTTATACAAATTATCATATCATCAATACCCACACCATCAGAGTAAAACCGCATTAGAATGATAGTACTTGCGCTGGCTTCACACGTGTGGAAGGCAGCGACTGCCTAGTGTAGATACTAACAGACTGCCATGTAGAATCCCGAGTCCTGAGCGCACTACTCACCTTTAGGTGATATGTGCGTATTTAATTGTAAGTATCGCTTGTCTCGTACCTCGGAGAGCACGTTGAGCTTTTGGTGCACGTTGAGGGACGCTATTAATACCGCCAAGCTCTCAAATTCATGGGTAAATTATCTTATCTATAATAGTATTTTCTTGAGTTAACGCGACTGTTACACACTGAAATCAAACTACGGCTTACGGATACTATCGGGATGTATTGGTTTTAGAGATAATACATTTAAGCAGAAATATCCGGAAACTACATTGTTATTATTACTACGCGATAGATTCCGTAAACCGTAGTTTTGTCAATAATACCTACAGTTTTCGAGTAAACCGCGATCTACAGGACAAGCGAACGATACGGCTAACAAACAATATTAAGATAATTTACTTCGGCAATTTTCTCACCCGAATTCACAAAACAAAAGGAAAATGAAACAAATTATCGCTATGCTTTCACCACGGACCATTTGATGTAGAACAAACAAAATTACTACAAATATCTAATAGTGTTACGAACTTCACGAAGTCCATTGAAAACATTTATTAGATCTAACAACTTCAGTAATTACTGAGTAGAACTTCGAACAGTAATTAATATCTACGATGCTGGTATAGTATTTTTCATCATGTAAAGGAAATATTATACATATAAGGAGTGTCTTAGGGGTGAGGTGAGGTTATCACCTGGAAGAAAATATTAATAAAATAACGTATTCCCTATTTTCTTGAGTAGGCTTCAAATCTTCCAAATTATGTTTGGAGTCCAATGGAGATAGTATCTGCGACTCCCGAAACATTGGGCCTACGCAAAAATAGCGCAGTGTCTCTTCTTTCCTAAGTAGGGTAAACAGATAACTGGATTTGTATGTGTTAAAAATGCACCCAGATACGGAACAAGTGGTGGTGCTCATTACAAAACTGATTTGATCTGTGTCGAAATCAAACCCACGACCTCGGATGTAACTGTTACTATTACCAACCGTAACCTCTAGAAGTCTAGACGAACAGGCTTGTCGCTTATGCCTTGAGTATCAATCAATTTCAGTGCTTAAACATTATGATACACATTATCATGAAAGTACACAAATCGTAGACAGTCTATATATTTCAAAGATATACGATATTATTCGTATCGATATACGGCACAATAAAGTTTCAGTAGCAACACGTAGTCTGAAATTGCGTGGGCTTTTTCGTTTGCATATAGGCTTGCTCTTTATATTAAATGATTACGTGGGACTTATAAAACCTTGTGTCAAAAAAAGAATAATATGGCTATATTGGCTATACTAGCTTTTGCCCGCTGTGCCACCCATTTTAATGTTTCATACAAAATTTTATCCTCTTTTTACCCCAGTAACTACTAAAAACATCTACCCTGCTATTCAGCCTTCCATCGAAAAAAATATTCTATTGCATACATTAAACGGCAAAATGATAACATCTTCGATCAAATAGTAACATCACTAAGCACAAAATGTCTAAGGTTATTTACAGTAAAGAACTTATAAGCTAAAAGTACTGACACCATTTAAAAAAGTTAGCCTTAGCGTTCCACTTCTCTTAATTTATATTGATGAATTTGCTCACGGCAAAGTTTGAAGTAATTCTAACTACACTAGATTTTCTTATCTGCGTAACTTATTCTTCGACGAAGATTTTTATCCGAATCGTAATTCATTTAATACGGCTTGGTCGTGCAGTTAGTAGCGTTCGGGATACGACCTACTTCTATAAATATAGTTGAGTGTGTCGTAAGTCACGGGTGTTACACATTGAGGACCAATAAGGCTGCTTTATGAGGTACATGTATATGCCTACGGCGCTTCGCTTCACATTCGCCAGTAAGTGGGAAACACAAGTCGGAATGGCGCGTTGGAAAAGTGACCCTAATTCAGAACTAGTGGACAAGATAAGAACTTTTTACGGCGATACCTGATTGCTTTTGTGGAGAAAGTTCTGGATGCTAAAAGTTGCGAATCGTATTGAATGGTACTTACTGTCAGCAGGCATAAGAAAAATACATGTAAGTCTAAAAGCTTATGTCTACGGTACTGTTATACCTCGATATGCCGAGCTAGCCGTACCGAGCTAATAAACTGCTTGTTGGTAACGTGTTTTACAAATGGTGAATTGGGGAAAATCTATGAGGAGAGTTTATTTCTTCTTAATATTTTATAAAACTTAGTTGCTGTTTCCACGTCAACGAATGCTATGCCGGCGCGGAAAAGTTGTTGCTATTTTATGTAATTTTTTACATAAATATTCCATCGATTTATCTGAATAAGTAGGTCTGAGGGTCGCAAGGTAACCTAGATAATCCCCATGCGGCCTCAAACTGCTGACCTCAATGCAATAGAAAAAATAGTCGCTACATAGGTTTGCTTTTATTTCGATAGAGTAAATATCGTTCGCTTGTGAAAATACTCTAAGAAGTGTGATACGCGACATAAATCGCGCCTTGCACGAGCTAACCTCTTTTACCGACAATGATTTTTGAATTTTATTGTACGATTTGCCTGCTAAAACTAAGTCATCTTTGATGATAAAGGATAATACGTATAGTCAATAGTTACCCGATCTACTGTACTATAAAGTCCAATTCGAAACAAAAATGGGAGGATAACACGAAGTGTTGTCCCGTCACGGGAGGTAGAACCCACAGCACCCAATCTTACGCTAGGCTGCGAGACCACTACACTTTACACGCAGCCAGTAATGAACAAAGATATCTGATCATCTTGATGATTGATCTACAGATAATATACGTACTTAAATTCACATTAAAAGTTTATTTAAAGGACCCGCATTTATTAAACTCTTTGAAGAGTTCGAAAGTCTGAAGTTTAACTTGATTAAGTTTAATTTCAAGTTAATAATTTGCTTAAAGAATCGAGGAAATACGGTCAATTTTGCTTTTTGAAATTTTCATGCCACTTTTAGTTTATAACCTAAGCACCCAGTAAAGTTTTGACCATGCAAATCTTACAATCAAAACATTGCCATGGTCACGTATATATAGAAGTCACTGAAATTACTAAAAAAGAAACGTCTTCGATAAAATATCTTTTTATATCGTGCTATTGGCATTTTGTCTTTACATTATAAGAATGACGACACTTTATAGCTACATCAAATTATATCAACGCACATAAATATCTCCTTAGCATGATATCTGAAAATTCTACGACAATTTGTGCTTTTTCATCTTAATCAATCTTGTAAACGTCTTGATGGTGTATTCTCACTAAGCTCAATGAATGACTACCAGCATTTTGATTCTGGCTTTCCCAAACAATTATATTAAACCCGATATTACTGTATCAATTTCAAAGGCTCGTTAAGATGGAAACAGGGAGCTTTAATTATACCATTGAGCTATTATACTGGATCATATCTAATAATAAATTTTCTATAACAAGATCCTTCTCGTTACAGAAAATATCTCCACTTAAATATAATTATTCAAGTAGAAATGGTCGGAGAAGACTATTTACATATTTTTCATAAGTCTTTCAAGAGTACAATATACTTACCAATACTATTTTAAGAAATACTATTGAAATTGTATTTAATACTTTTGATAGAAGTTAAGTGATGATGGAATAAATTCTTACTGATATTGCAATCGAGGTTCTTTAGAAATGCCTCAAACTTCTTTATGCTAAGATGGTTCGGGCAAATAGAGAGGATGGATGACAGAAGACTGACCAGGATGTAATTGTCTCAAGCAAATGTGAATGAGACAGGAGTATGGGGATGACCTAGGCGGATATTCTTGCCCAGATTGGAGAGACATAAGGTTAGGGGTAGGTACGCTTAACCGAAGAGCATGCAGGAAAAATTTGAATGAAACCTGAGATATATGTATATTGGGATCGTAGTAAATGGCAGTCCGTGGTATCTGTGAGTCTAGTACATTTTGCTCATTCGAAGTCTTATAGTTGTACCAGAGGACGCCAGCAGCCACGCCTGCAATTTTTTTAAATTAACCCGTTTTGGCTGATCCCGTGAGAATTTCGGGAAATCCCTTCTTAAGTTCTTAGTGCACCCCCACGGTCCCCAAGGAAAATACATGCCAAATTTCAGCTTCCTCAGCCCAATAGTTTCAGCTGTAGCGTGTCTGTCAGTCAGTAAGTAACGCAAGGATTTTATATATTAAAATAAATGGGCTTTTTGTGCTGCTTAATTTCTACAATAACTCTAATTAGTGACACAGTCGAAATTAATAAAAAGTCGATAAGGTGAATCACTTGAGGGAAGTATATCTACGCAATATTAATAATATGATTAAGCCAGCATGTAATCTATAAACTCAGTACCTGCCTTATAACTTTGAAGAAAAGGATTACCGCAGTTTGTAAGGTTGTGCGAGAACTTTGTAAATTAATATTAATTAGCGTAATAGGTACTCCTGCATATGTCTCAAAGTCTGAAGTAGCTTAGTTTGAGAATTATTATTTCATGGCTGATATTAAAATTGGTTTTCGCTTTGTTCAAACAATAAGGAAAACATTATTATTCAAAGGTGTTAAATAGTTATTTTGTAATAAATTTTTATGACTGTGACTACTGATCATAAGGTCTTCGATTCGTTTGTCTAATGGGTCTCGAGAAATGCTCATAAGATTTTCTAAAAAAAATCTTTTGAGATAAAGTTTTTTGCTCCATCGGCCATCAGTCCTTCTACAGATATCATGAATATAATAATATATGAAAATAGATATATCATTTAAATATTCTAACCTCTGATTAAACATCAGATTGAGGTTGACACTTGCAATATCAAGACAGAGTGCAGTATCTTAGTGGAAAAACTGTCACTAAGCGAAATCTCTCTAGACCAATAAAAGCGCAAGGTTACAATGAATCCGGGTAAGTATACATCCAGCAGTACAAGGACGATTAGAAAGATGAAATAATAAGATTGTATGTTTAAAGTCGTTGGGGTAGAAAGGACTTAGAGTGGCGGCCACGCACCGGACGTCGTGACCGATGTATGGATGCGGATGGTTCAAGATCGCTCTATATGGAGAGGCTCGGTTGAGGCATTTGTCTACATTGTATGTCTTTCGACTAATGTGATGAAAATGTGGGTCTTGTCAAATTAGCCATCAAGATATCGGTCGTTATGATGTCAACATCTACAACCATCGAATTCCGTACTAAGCTTTACATACAAACCTCTTCAAAATCCGATTATGACGTTTGAATAGTGAGGCCCCTCCAGAGATAGGAATAATCCTTGTGCAAGATATGCCGTATTGTAAGAGACCGCTGATATAACGTTGTAGCACTTCGAGAAATATTGAATATCGACTTCGCTCTAACTTCAAAGTTCAGGGTGAGCAAAGTCTAAGCTTATTCCACAGAGTTTAACCTTAAAAAGAAGATGTCCTTTATTACTGAAAAATATAGCAAATGTGCACTTCACTCCTATTTGAACTCAAACTTCCGGAATCGTACCTAGCTTGCCTCATTAAGTCTCATCGCATTCTTCATGCAAGCACATCAAAGACACTGTAAACTTTGCAACGTAATAATGTGTGAAATGAGTTTACAAACTTCGGTGAAACATTCTTTCAAAACCACATAATACAAGTACCTGATAAAATACTAGAGTATAAACCTAATTCAATGGGCGAAGTTCTCTCGATTCGAAGTTGAGATTTTCTAGTCATTTACTCGGGTAAGTCAAATATTAAACACGTATAGTACGTTCTGCATTGGATAAAATATGCTAAAAACTCTGCTTTCAAAGGGAATATGCTAGAAAACATTGTGTAGTCTGAGATGAATTTCTGTTTTAAAAGGTAACTTATATTTTGCTTCGACCTAATTAAGTTACAGCTTGGCCGAATAATGGCATCTTAGAAATATTACTCAAAACAAAGGTACGTGGTATATATCCCGCACGAAACATAAAAGTAAGTATAGTGACCACGAAAGTTTACATTCCTATATTATGACACAGTATTTGAAATGGTCGCCTCGCAATTATATCACGTCCAGTATTTTAAAGGTTTAACACAACGAAACTCAGTCTGGGTATTCTTTTTATTGCTTGTTTTAGGTAAACGAAAACCACTGAGAGAATTTAGTTTCTGTGAAGGCATGGCCTTCAAAAGAAATTACTGCAAAGATAGAAGCTATAAAGCAATATGCCAGAATCCTTCGTGGCTTTTGCGGTATACCTCAAGAATAGGGCATCAGCCCTTCCTTACTTTAACCGTCTTCATATACGATCGAGCAGGGATCTAGGGGGATACGCACGCTAGCTGGTTAGTAATATATTGTAGTACTGTGCCTACCCCTCCGGGAAACAGGCGTGAGTCTATGTATGTATGTATGATGTAGTAATGTAGGCTCTATTTGTAGAGATGGGGAGCAGATACACATTATACTCATCTATGAAATATTTTCGATTACATACAAACTTCTTATGAATTGTATCCAACCGAATGCTACCCAAGTTTTTGCGGTGTATACTGAGACAGAGAACCTTTTTTCAAATAGAACGAGGTATTTCTTTTATGTCAATATTTACATTTAGGTACTCTCTACAAATATTTATGTGGCTCTTCGAAAGTATTTGCACAGTCTTGTTTTAGGTATTGATTTAATGCGAAGTATGTTTGTCTTGTATTTATTTTTTATAGTTTTTATAGGTAGGTACTTAAAACTATATACTCAACAACAGGATCGTCTTGTCAGGGATCCGCAAATCATGATGCACTGAAAATAATGAAGCAAATATTTAAGTCATCATCATCCTCTTAGCGTTATCCCAGTTTCAATCTGGGGTCCGCTTTCTAGTCTAACCGGATTTGGCTGAATATTAGCTTTTCCATGGAGCGACTGCCTGTCTGACCTCCGCAACCCGAAGGGATAGCGATATTCCATGGGTGCAGACTAGTGTCAGTTTATTTTTAGAAGGTACTGAAGCCCTGTAAAGATTGTCAAAGATCTGCATGACAACCGGGACCGACGGCTTAACGTGCTCTCCGAGGCACAGGACAAGCGATAATTAACAATTCAATACGCACATAACTCCGAAAAGTCATTGATGCGCGCCGTGGATTCGAACCCGATACCCTGCATGGCAGTCTGTTGGTACCTCCACTAGGCTATCGCTGCCTTAAGCAAATATTTAAGTATACCTTCATAATTATGCTTATCACGTCTTTTATATTATACTTACCTACAGCCATTATGTGCCAATCAGGAAAAATCAAATTGTCCGTAAATAACAAAATACCAAATAACCAAAAGATTTGAAGCATTGTAATGCTTCAAGAGCACATTACACTTTCGGTCCCGGCTGTCATAAAGATCTTTGACAGTCATGCAAAGTAGTCAGTACCTCTGAATAAAAATAAAACTGGTTTAGGAGGATGGAGATGATTCTCGCTAACAGAGAGTTCCTATTAACACAATCTTTAAGTCTGTCTTTGATAGGACACTGACATAAATCACTTAACAGATTAATATTTATAAATTGATGAACCTTTTTAAAATGCCCCAAAAAGGTATCAATTGTTTGACCCAGTTTTGCTTTTAGTGGAAGATCAAGTTACCTCGGCAGAATAATATCAAGTTTTTTTTTCATTTGAGTTCACAGAACACTCAACCACTCTGGAGCATGGAGGACAAATAGTATTTTAGCAATATTTTGTGAAGAGCCACATAATTATTTTCCGTCTAAGGGTTGAGCTACATCTATCAGCACCGCATCGCACTTTCCTATGCATCTATCCTTTTCTTTCACTTAGGACCGCCATTTACTAGAGCGAGAAAGAGAAAGGGAACGCCGCGGAAACGATCGTGCTGATAGATTCCGCGGCGTTCCCTCTCTCTTTCTCGCTCTTTCTTCGAAAGTGCGATGCGGTGCTGATAGGTGTAGCTCAACCCTTACTCTGTGACGAGGTAGCCGTAGCAACTACTTTCAGGTAAAACTCGAGACAAGAAAACGCATTGCAAATATTCGATATAAACATATATTATAAAAACAGTACGAATGGAGTATTATATAGTACGAAGAGAGTTGATAGCTAGCTAGCTACCTAAACGTAACGAGAGATATTCAGTTGCCATTAATTTAAGCAATGGTGAAGGACAGGTATTTTGAATGTTGGGATTTATTTCAACATGGCCTTGTAATTAAATTTGTTAAATAAATTCAAATTGGTATATTTTACGATGAATATAAAATGCTAGTTGAAAGTTACGTATTGTCTATTTGGTATACGAGTAGGTTTATGTTATTATTGCGCCCGCCAATTTCACGAATGCCTTTTCCAATAAATATTTTCTGGGGTCATCAATCTGATTATAAAATTGTCTATCAATTTATTTGTTTAGCAAGCAGAGTTTGATGAGAGAGCTATAAATTTAAAACACGTTATACAGTGTCTCTTAAGGTAAGACTTTATGTGATTCATCTGTAAAATGCTGGTGTCGCAAAGTTTGCATTGTAACTTGTAGATTGCCGACATCATCATCGTCCCGACGTTAACCCGGTTGCATATTTGCAGTTAATTTGCTTGGAAACCCGATGTGCATACGCCTTTTCGTCTAACCAGGCTCTCATTCTCATCTCTCACTCTTCCACAGAGTGACTCATCATCAGCCTTTAACAGTCCACTGCTGGACTAGACCTCTCCTTTGAAAGGAGGAATTGGGCTACTATACCACGCTGGCCAAACGGGTTGGTATAGGGTTTGTCAAAATTTCCTTCTCTTACAGTGCTGTTCTCTGCAAAATATGCTCCCTCTGTCGGCTCTCACGACACCCATGGGATGATATGGGGAGGTGTCATTCCGTATTCTTAATCCGTCACCACACAGAGCGACTGCACGAAACGAATTATTTAGGGCATAGAATATTCTGTTTGTATATTGTCAAGGGTCTGACTTAGAGTATTTTTATTTTTATTTATTTTTAAGTTGCACAAAACAAATTACAATCTTATTATAAATTAAAAACAATCAAAGCTTATGTTTAGATCTAGATTGCAACTCAACACATGTGTATACATTGAAACAATTAAACATCAAGTTAACAGAGAGAAGAGATGTACAAACATACACGTGTTACGAAATTAAACATATAAGAATATATAGGTTTAATTTCGCAACACAATAACAACAATACAATAGCTTAAGAAATATTTAACTATTTTATTTCTATTTGGGATAGAGGATATCCTTTAGAATATTTAAAAATCTAGGATAAAAAATGTCTAACTGTAAATTAGTTGTAACTACCTAATTCATTATATTGTGTAGCCATTCTTACCAGCGGATTGTAATAAGAAATATTGTTTTTATAAATTTGCAAGGCAAAGAGATTAACACGGTTCGATCTACGTAAACTGTATTTAATGTTAAAAGAAAAATGCGAAAGCAATTCGAGTGAATCAATAATTGAATGAATTATTTTATATAAATAAACCAGATCAAAATATTTGCGACGACCTTCTAATGGTTGTACATTGAATTTTTGCAGCCTCTGATCATAATTCAAGAACGTACGACCAAATTTTTGGCGGTAACAAATAATTTTAAGGCATTTCCGTTGAACACGCTCTATGTCGTTAATGTGCACTCTATAATATGGTGACCAGATCGGAGAGCCATATTTCAAGGTACTTCTTACCAGGGCATAGTAAAGATAGAGCACGCTTTGAGCTTTTTTGAAACCTTTTGTTGTCCGTAGAACGAAACCTAGGAGCTTGTTGGCTTTCGAGATTATATGTTGGTAGTGAGGTCGAAAAGAAAGTTTATCGTCGAAGAGTATACCCAAGTCTTTGGCAACACTGGACCTATTAAGTACCTGTCCATCAATAATGTAATTATGTAAAATTGTGTTGCGTTTATTTGAAAAAGGTATTGAAAAACATTTATTGATATTTAAATATATTTTATTCGTATTGCACCAGTCTGAAACAACGAGTAGGTCGTTCTGCAAATTCTGACAATCGGCCAAAGACGTTATGTTGGCAAATATTTTTATATCATCAGCGTAAAGGAGACATTGACAGGACAGACGCTCAATTAGGTCATTTATAAATATGGCAAAGTAAAGGGGGCCCAGATGGGATCCCTGCGGAACACCGGAATATACCCTCACTGGTAAAGAAAGATACACCTTTAAGGCTACCAATTGACTCCGATTATCTAAATATGATGAAATTCAGCGAAGCAAGTTACCCTGTATACCATAGGCGGCAAGGTTTTTGCAAAGTATTTTATGGTTGACTTTGTCAAACGCCTTTGAAAAGTCAGTGTAGAGTCTACCTGACCACCTACTGAAAAACTTCTACATAGGAAATTCTTGTATTCCAACAGATTGGTGATGATAGATTTTTTTCTAATGAAACCATGCTGCCGTTCCGAGAGGATGGGTTTGATGTGATTATACAAGTAATTGTATAAAAGCGACTCGAATAACTTGGCAAAACAAGATAAAATGCTTATTGATCTATAGTTCTCGCAATGTGACCTGTCACCGTTCATAAAAATGGGTACAATGTGCGCTACTTTCCAGCGTTTCGGAAAAGTTCCACTTTTGAGTGATTTATTATATATAATGCAAAGAGGACTTGCTAGCTGTACAGCACATGAGCAGACAAGAGAAGGTGGAAGCAAGTCAGGACCAGCGCCTTTGTTTTTATCCAATTGACGCATTGCCAGTATAATGTCCTTAATGCTAAATGACACCGATGACAATACATTAACAATCCTGGGGTCAGAGGCAACGGTCGTTAGATCGGGACAGGATGGCGAGTTAGGTAGGTTGTCAGTCTCAAAAACAGAACCAAAATAATTAGAGAAGAGTTCGCAAATATCTTGTAGTGTTAGTGACTCCCCATAACAACTGTCAAAGATCTTCGCGACAATAGGGAGCGAGGGCTAACCGCTCTTCGAGATACCAGGCATTCTGATTTTATTTAACAATTAAGTACGCACGTACGAAAAAGCAGCAGCGAGTCGTGGGCTCAATACGGTTGAGCCCACGACTCGCTGTTGGTATATCTTCTATGCTATCGCTGCCACAAAACCTTAAATAATTTTGTTAAATTACATAAAGCAAGGACTTGTACTTTTCCAATAGCAAATACGAATAAAATAAATTCTCCACCTCACTTTGCGTAATGAAACCATTCAATAGATTTGTACATTACGAAATTTTCCAACACTTCACGTGGCGCAGTTTCTAAGTAATTACTAAAAGAGCGCTTGTGTACGATCGTAGTTAAAATGGGCGTGTCGTGACATTTAGTAGCTATGGACGACTAATTCGCAAAATTAAATCACTGTTTCCAGATCTTTATCGCTAAATGTAGCATTTAATATTAGAATTTATTTAGAATTAATTTAGTTAGAATTTATTTTTTATTTGTTTTTTTTATGTTTTAATTGGAAATACATTTGTCTTGATTTTTATTGTCCTGTTCCTTTATCTAGCGTTTAGTGTCGTAATTTCTGGGAATATGGCTTTCCTTACTATTAAGGTAAATAAGTTTGTCACGAATGTGAATTTACAGTAGGTATATTTGTAGCCAATAAAAGCCTTTTTCTTGTGTGCAGCTAAATTAGATCTTGCCTTGCAACAAATTATACTACACCATTTTAAAATAAAGGCTTAAATAGGTGGAAATCTTATATTTAGTATACATACCTGTATTCTCACACATTCAGCCGCTTTTCAAATAAAGGTTGTACCCTATTTTACCCTCTAGAGGGGTAGGAATATTAAAAATCATTCCTCAGTTGGTGATTAGATCATAACAGGAACCCATTTGTACCACAGCTTATATATTTTATGAGAACTAAATAAAAACGAATTAATTTTGTGTTCTGGTAAACATATTAACGAAGAGTTTGGTTTATTACGAAGTTTATTTCACCAAATTTTGAAGACAAAACGGGAATGGTATTACATTCTGACTTATTTTTATTTACTTATCTTATAAAATTGCTCGTCTGTCCCACTGAGCATCGTATAGGCAAGAATAATGAAACATTTATGTACAAATTACTTTTTATTAAGCTTATATACAAGAAAATATATTTTCTAAAACAAAATTCTGATATTCCACCGTAGTAACAAACATGATCGTAGTATTATATAAATTATGACACTGTTTTAAAAAAAGGTATATGTCTAGTTACAACATACAATATTGTTAGGTATATAAAAACTTTATACAAATATCTTAATAATAATATATGAACGTGATTTTCAATGTACATATATGTTTAAAATTATACGTAATGGCTCATTGTCATGAAAACGTTTAATCTTTTTTTTCACGTTCCGTTTTTAAAGTAGCAATTCTTTTATTCACACGAATCCCAATGTAAAACTACGGACACGTTTAAAATCACGGCCATCAAAAGATATAAATCGTAAATTTTCTATACTTCGCGTTCGTTTGTTTATCCAAGACTGAAAACTAAATCACGAAACGAACATTATCACCAATACTGATATTTTGACGCACCGTGAAAAGAAACGACTGCGAATACAAGATAGATGTCTATCCGTCATGATGTTGTGTGTTTTTCACGGATCGCCGATGACGGAATTGACGAATCCCATGTGAACGAGCCCTTATATAGTTTTATCTACATGAAAGTACAAAAGTGACAATGAAGGACGGTCTTGACGAAGTTAATTCAAGATCAAAAAGGTCAGTTCGTTGCTACATAGAGAATGTAGGACGGGAAAATATAGGATCATCTATCATATCGTAACAGGTTATTGTACACTTGTGATCTTTATAAATCACTATTACTTTTGATACGGAGATTTAGAGAGACATTTTTTTTTAATAAATAATTAACTTTATTCAGTAAAATAAACGTCACATGTTACATAGGAAAGTATAACATTAAAAATAATTTAATTTTATGATTAAGTTTAATATCTGTGATAAGTGCTTTTGTTAAATTGTGGTACATTGATGCGTATGTACTTTATTTATAACGGTAATACATTATATTTGGTAGCTATTTTAATGCTGAACCAGGCTGTAACACCTGTGTTTCAGGAAAAATCGTAAATAATAATACTATAGGGTTATGTTTTCTTTTTTTTTACAAAATAATCATGAACTGCTAATATGTAATAGGAAAAGACTTAATATGATTTATTGTAACTTAGAGTAGGCACTTACAAACTATTTTATAACTCTCTGTATCAGAGTCGGTCATTGTCATTAGGTGTTTTGTAACAATAAGGTGACACTGCTTATAACTTATGCTATATAAAACAATATTTTGTCTGGATTAAATGTACACATGTAATGTAAACATACACAATGTTACGCACATAGACATTATTATACACATATACATTATTGATATAGATCCCTATTTTGGCATTATAGGAAAAAGTGTCTTGATGGCCGCAAATGAGTTAATGATTGAAGCTGGCGGCAGTCCTTTGAAGATGAGATATCGTACAATGACACCTTTTTGCCCCCGTTACTTGCAATGGAACTGTTTTGGCATCGTACAGTTATCCTGTATGATTAGACGGAAATCGTTACTTTTTATTACTTTTGGTTACGACATAACGATGTGTTTAAAACATTACAACGCAAAATTAAGCATGCGAAATGGTGCTTTAATCAGGAAAGCATAAGTGAAGGGGCTTTAGTCTAATGTCGATTGGATAGCGAGTCTTGTAATTAAGAACGTCAGTTGTCAGAAAAACAAAATTGGTCCCTAACTAGAAGGATTGATTGACGTGTTTAAAATTCATATAATATGTACATATAAAATAATACATGCTAAGGATAAGGGACTTACAGTACTAATTCATTGTTTTACTGCGTCATAACGCGAACGGTACAGTAAACAATTTCACTGCAATTTGCAATTGCGATAATTGAGGTGAACTGAGTACTCGTAGTTCTTATCTCACAAATTTTACTTTATTTTATACGTGTAAGCTTTTCCGACTGATTTCATATTTTCGATTGAAATGATTGATATAAAACTATGAATTCAGGCCGTTTCTTTTGAATCTGTCCTGTAAGTTCAATGACCGAATAATTATCAATTGAAAGTGATGTAGGTAATTTTTAGTACTATTTTACAAGCCTCATTTAGTCCCAAATATCCTGTATGTACCCTTTTACTTTATCTCCCAGTGGCTTGCGCAACGTAATTTTTCAAATAAACGTTCAAACGGAAATGTGAAAAAAACATGAAAGAAAGTGTCATCAGTCCCTTAGAAGCTGACGTATATAAGAAGAGACTTCGAACACCTGTTAGGGTTTCGAATGTAGGCCACTTTCTTGGGGAGACAATCAATATAAAGAAGCAAGGACGAAAAATTATACGAAGAGTTTCGGATCTGACAAAAATATTTCATTAAGATTTCTGAACTGCTTTTCATATTTACATCACAATAAAGCAAAATGAAGGATATCTCCGAGACGCCTCATATGAAAAAGAAGGGAAAGGTATTTTCGCTTGCGAACATAAAGTTGAATAAGTATTAAATAAAACCGTAAAAGTTCTCTTCGATTGATAGAATTCCACTTAATAAATAACTGACCTGTAAATCAAACGCAATTTAGTCTTCAGTTAAAGTGATGATATTTTCAGTAAATTGATTCTGCGAATATTGTTTATACTTATTTATAGAAACATCTTTCTTAAACATCAAAAGTCCTGTTAAACTTGTATAAAGTGAACTTTACATTTATATGTTATTAAATTATTAATTACTGAAGTGTCACTGTTCACTTTGTAAACTGTCACTCGTCACTTCGTAAACTGTCACTCATCACTTTGTAAACTGTCTCTCTGTGAACTGTCAGAGTTTACTCTGTCCGTTCACGCCGCTTCGCTGCATCAGGTAGGGGGATCTGGCGGGAGCGGTTCTTTCTCGTTGCTATCTTTACTTTCCTTCCCTTGAGGACTGCCCCCCGGGTCTGCTGCATCGCTATTCCCACTATTGATCGCCACTGAGGTTAGAGATACCTGTGGAAAAATATTCTGGTAGGTAAAAGGAACTTTCATATACACTGAGACGCTTGTGAAGTATAAGGTATCGATCGATTTTTACGCACAGTAAGCAACGCAAAGATGTCGGTATTTGGCACATCTATGTATAAAGTTTCAACGATATTTATAATACAAACTGAATGCTTACTAAAACCGAGTAAACTAGTAATATCTTTAGTTAATATTTAACATTTGCCGCTGCATTATTTTAATTTTTAAAGTAAAAATTATGTACAGAAATTTCTATTGTAATGAATTTTAATGGAATGCATTCTGCAGTTCAGTATTGCAACTATAATATTGTTATTCGCAACTTTGAAAACAAATTTATTCAAACAATACTTACTGAAATTAATATGATATACTTCGAGGAATATTTAGAAGGCAGCGATAGCCGAGTGGATATACCAACAGACTGCCATGCAGAGGGTATCCGGTTCGAATCCACGGCGCGCACCAATGACTTTTCGGAGTTATGTGCGTATTGAATTGTTAATTATCGCTTGTCCCGTGCCTCGGAGAGCACGTTAAGCCGTCGGTCCCGGTTGTCATGAAGATCTTTGACAGTCGTTACAGGGAGTCAGTACCTTCTAAATAATCTGACACTAGTCTAAACCATGGAATATCGCTATCCCTTCGGGTTGCGGAGGTCAGACAGGCAGTCGCTCCGTGGAAAAGCTAATATTCAGCCAAATCCGGTTAGACTAGAAAGCGGACCCCAGACTGAAACTGGGATAACGGTAAGAGAAAGAAGACTTCGAGGAATATTTAGAAATTCATAGTTCGTTAGTCTGTATTATTCTAGGAATATTGTATCTAGAGTTAAGTATTCAGTAAATCACTCGACGGCACGACGATAAACTTCATTTGTATGGGAGCAGATACGCCAAAAATAGACAGCATCTTAACAAATATTATAAATGTGTATGTAAGTTCGTAGATGAGTAAATCTGCTTGTTCACACACGTTTTTACGGCGTAAAAATCTACGGCTAAAATGCTGTGTATAAGCACGGTTGTCTGTTTTTTAATTTTCTTTTTATTTTAAATAGGTGTTCACAGGCAGCAATAGTCTAGTGGAGTGGAACGATCGTCTGGCGAGTGTGTCGCTAGCGCCGTTTAATGGCTAAAATGCCCTATGGCAAAAAATGTGCCTTTTACAGGAGGCTGTATACAATACTGATTTTTACACCGAAGGAACGTGTGTGAACAAGCGGCCTTATTTACTGAACCGATCTTCATGAAATACATGGACATTTATATATGTGGGCAGGGGTAAATAAAAGAGCACCCTTTATACCCGAGGGAGAAGCAACAGATAATATTACACAAGCGTAAAATGGAAGTAAAGGGGTAAGCACTGGTGCATTGCAACCTGGTTTAGTTTTCTAATAAGCTTATAGGAATTTCGTTATAGCTACAGCGGGGCGCTCTGTTTACCCTAATATTTGTTTGCGATTTTAAGTCATCGCCGCTTAGAATTAGAGTTAAAAATATTATATACAATACAAATACGACGATTTATACAAGCAATCTATTGTCAATCTACGTGGAAAACGTGTTTTTTTATAAATAATATCAGCCCTGCATATAGACTGTCCTTTTACTAGACCCACTATGTGAGGGGTTTTGCTATAGTCCATCGCGCTGGCCCAGTGCAATTTGACAGCGATGAGTAATGAAAGTATTAGATATTATTATTAGCTTATAACAATTAAGCCTTATAACAATGGTGATATTATTAGCCTCGAACCCGACCTGCTTCCAAACAAGCTATTCAGGCGAGCAACAAGGTTTGAAATAAGTAACTATGTATACAACTGTTCAAAACTTTGCGTTTCATCATCTCTGAATATAACTAGAACCATCCCAGAGCTTGGCCAATAGTTTCAAGGAATTTCTTCCAATAATATGCCGACAGAGCGTCTACTTTATTCACAAAATGTTTCTAATTGAAACCGACGGATGTTCGGCCTCCTTTGAGACTTTTTTATCGCAAAAGGTAAACCGATGATTGAGAATAGTGGGTTTGAAGGCACAAATGAAAAAGAGTCTGGCCCTGAATATATATTTTCTTTTGTTACCTATTTGGTTTGTTTACTAAGAAAAGTTTCGAAGAAAGATGTTGCTTAGAAATTTGTTTTTCACTAACAAAGTGGCATTATTAGACTAACCTATTTGTCTAGGTTCAGTGAGCCTGATTTACAAACTGGGTGCTGGATTTCATTCTCACCCGGGATGACATTCGCACCCGTTACGGCTTGTGCGATGATCGGGCTTCTTTGTTCCTAGTATGGATGTAGTTTTATCCATTATAATATTATAGTGATTTGATAAATAAATAACATATGGGTGTTTATTTGTTGTCTGGATACTATAGTGCAAGCACAGATTAGTTTGCAATCGGTCGAGTCTACATTTTTACACGATATTAATTGTACATATTGTGAAAAGATGCATGTCCAATTTGATAAATAAGTATTTTTATATTTACATTCAACATATTTTCAAGAGCAAATAATTATTGAAGAGGCACTTTCAAATTTTTAAGCAATGATCTATTTTATCGGGCCATAATTTGATCGGGCTTATACCGGGTCATCATTTAATCTTATACCTAGCGGTAGGAAAGCTTATATGAACAGGTCCGTACTTATAATTTATCTATACTACTCATTACTTAGAAATTGTATGTTATTAATATGTATTTGTCTATTCAATTGGTTTTTATCTAGCGTATGAATGACCGTACAGATGATTGGAAACTGAAGCCTTATAAGTCCCACAAACTGATTGAATAGGAATAGAAAGCTGTGTATTACGTTTACCCTATATTCTATTCCGTTATTGGTGTGCGGTGTTGGTTTCATACCGAGATTTTTTGCGCTATAGCTTCTATAAACCTGTCCTTACAGTATGCGCATCCAGCGTAATAAGCAGGGTGGACATACCTACTAGTCTATTTTATAAATGAATGGGAAAAGCGTTTCTTTGTACGGAAACGTTGTCGAATGCAGTGCTTCTTCGCATATAGGTTCGAGGAGTAACCGTGCCCATAACCTTATGATCAACGCTGAAACCTTGACACCTAAAAGCAATACAGGCTCAACCACCTGATAGCAAGAGAAATAAGCTCAAGCTTAGGGGGTTTGGGAACTGTATAAAAAGCTTTGGTGACCACAACGTATATACAGCATACCATAGAAACAGCAGTACAAATGTGTGTGTCGGACTGCCTCGGTGGCGGCGAGAGCGACGCGTCGAACCTCAGGTCCAGTTGCAGCATGTATACCGCCGCAGCCAGGGTCATGATGGAGAGGGATAGCTGAACGCTTGCTACGCCGATGCAAGTCGTGCTGGCACATCTGAAATGAAAGATTGGTAAGGTTCTATTGTTTAGAGGGAAACGATGGCTTTGTTTTTTGGATGGCTGATAACTGACTGGCTTGTTGGTCTAGTGTAAGGGATCTTCACTGAGAAAGAAATGGGTTCGATTCCCCGACATTTAAAAATGTTGTGTGTGATCATAAATATGTTTAATAGAAATACCGTATGTTTATCAGACATCTGGTTACTATGCCTTGTTAGGGTTCACATGAAAGTGTGAGTTTTTCTCACACATTTACATAATGATTTTAATTTGAACAATCGTTGGTAACAATTTTCGAAGTAAACTAAAGTAAAAATTTGTACCTATGTATCTTTCAGTATTAGTGTAAGAAGAGGGCTTCACATCTGTCTTTGTTTTTAAACTATCATAATGTAGTTACTTACTGGAATTTGGGTCCGGCAACAAAAAAAGAGCACGAACTACGGAATTTTAATATTTACTTTTGGAAAAACCGTACTCTAAGTGCTGATTACTATTCAAGTCACGTAGATATAAAAAATATATATTCTTACGCATAGCATCTGAATTTTATAATTCTTTTGGATCCCTGGATTTCGCCTATGAAACTTTTGCTTAATTTATGAAGTCTTTGTCTGATTAGCATGATTGTTCTGTTTTAAGTTGTAATCTGTATATAGTATATAGGTATATCCGTTTTATTTGTAGGTATACCTATATAAAACGGAATACTGACTGATTGACATATCAAGGCACTGACCAAAATACTACCATAATTGCTGTGAATTTTGTGTAGTGTAGGTAAACACTAAGTTGTCCGTATTCCGTCACGGTTAGTCATGGTTTCAGAATATTGTTTAAAACAAATTGTCAATACCCCATTTCTTGCTTTAGGTATATTAAGAGCATATTAAGAGAAAAAAAAACAAACCATGCCTTGCGGATGAGACGGAAAGCTTAACGTAAGTTTTTGCCGTCTGGCCAGCGTGGTATAGCAATCCAAAGCACGTGTAAATTTTACAATTTACGTGACGTTATGTTGCCAGATTCATCGATACATTGTTATGTTATTACAATTTGCAGGAAATACAAGAAACATTCAATTGGATTATAACTAGAAAGTATCCTCATAAAAATATGAATAACTAATCGTTTTTTGTTGGTGGGGTGGATTAAATTATCTATTTATGACAAATATTTGCAACGGATTCCTGAATGGAAGAAGTATTTCAGCAATCTTCAAATGTTATTGAAAATCTCATTCAAATTAGAATACCTCATCGAATGGAATTTTCCATTAAATGCTTGTCTCCTGTGAATTGACTACGTTTGCATGCCATCTGTATTTCAAAACGCTCATAATTCATCCTATGCCATAATAGAAAGCGTCTCGCAATCTCGACATATCACATTAAGATTAAGCACAGTCCCAGAAGAATATATGAACCTTTTAACTTTTAACTTTTAGGTGAACTTAATGGGCTGTTGTCTCATCTGGCACCAGCAAGTAGCAACATATAAGGCATTTTCTCAAATTAGGCATAATGTGTACGATAGAATAAAATACATTTACACACCACTTCCCATAGCCCTACCATCGTTGCGTTATAGCCGATCCAAACTCGGGCATATTTTTTACGCTATAGGAGGCAAACGAGACGTCGAATCATACCACTGCAAGTATGTTCCTTCTAAGTAAGTGTACGTGCGTTATTTTTGTGGGTCAGGCATACCTTACTAGCGTGGGCTCTTTAGGGTGCGCTTTTTTGACTGTCCACGAATATAGGTGGATCCAACTACCCATCTTTATTCTAGAGCAGCCCAAGGGCACGAACGATAAAATGAAAAGGAAAAGTCTTGTGAACTTACTTACCCAATATTCATCAAAGACCTCATACAAAACGCCAGCATCGCTATGTGCGCGTCGATGGCCGCGGTCCACAGTACCGTGAGCGGTACTGCGGCGCATGGAGAAGGTCCTAGGGCCCGCCACGGTGCGCCCCAATGGTGGGTCGTTCTGGAACGGGCCGACACCCAGCCGCCGAAGCCGCGGCTGTAGTAGATTGATATTGCTGGAAAAAAAAGCTTGGTTAGAATATTGCAAAACTATTACAACTAAAACTTTTGGATTACAATCTTTAAATCGGTGGATATTCATATCCAGGAAATAGAAAAAAAAAACGTAAATTCCGTGAGGTGACGGATTAAGAATACAGAATGTCACCACCCCATATCATCCCATGGGTGTCGTAAGAGCCGACAGAGGGAGCATATTATGCAGAGAACAGCACTGTAAGAGAAGGAAAACTTGATACAAATCCTATACCAACCCGTTTGGCCAGCGTGGTATAGTAGGCCAATTCCTCCTTTCAAAGGAGAGGCCTGTCCAGCAGTGGACTGTTGAAGGCTGATGATGATGATGAGATAAAATAACCTCCTTTAGTTATTCCCAAAAATCTACGTCAATAATTAATAAAACTACTGTCCTAATATTGCAAGTAGCTTCAGTATTTTAGGCACTGCGATGTTATTTCAGTCAGGATAAGTGATTGAACTGTGTGTAATAACCTGGCAATTTTAGCCACATACTCGTATGTATGTAAGAATAATAAAGAAACTTCTTGTTGTGCCCAAGGAGAAACCACTAAACCATCAATATAGGATTGATATGTTAGTGTTGGTAGTCTCTCCTTGGACAACACGACGTGAATAATAAAAAAATAAAAGGGTATATTAGTTCCAATAGTTGTTCTTGAGGTTTCATTTATATGTTTTGGTTTATTGCAGAGTAGTTTACTACGTCTAAATATTTGTTCACGTGGAACGTTTAGATCCTACATTGACGTAAATGGTTGTCGTTCCGTAAATGTAAGTCAAAGTTCACATTTAGCCGAATGTCGTATAGGTACTTTAGTATCTACAATAAAGAGTCGGCTTTGTAGGCTTTCGATTCCTATTGTAATTAAACGTTGAAACAGGACTTATTAGGTTTCCCGCCAATATATTCTTGTCACGTAACGACAGTAGGTAAAGTAATTAGGAAAACTTCTGCCGATGCTTGGGCATATTTATTGTTTCTTAATGACCTTTTAACACGTTAAATATTTTTGTTGAGTACCATGGAAATGCATTTGTTTTGTGATATTTATAGAAAGTCATCATAACAGCTTTTCGCAGTCCACTGCTGGTCATCACGCATCGTGACTAATGTGGGCCACAATAGGAGGATTTGGCCTATTACATATATCACCGTGGACGAACCGCTTGGTTTGAAATCGAGTTTTCCTTTTCTTCGCAAAATAGTATTTATCTATGATAGGGTATGAACGTGAGAATATATTATAAGTTTGTTTATCCGTTGGGTAACTGAAAGCCATAGTACTCACAGGCTCTGTCTAGTTTAGGGCGGTTTCAGATTAGCGTTTTATACGCGCGTATAAGTTCGTTTGTGTAAGCACATATAAGCGCGTATAGGCACGCCTTTTGGCACACGCGTAACTCGTACGAGCGTTGACGCGTTTCTAAGCTTGTATAAACGCGAGCCGTCAGAATTCATGTTGCACTGACACAATATCACTACCGTTTCGAGCAAACACGCCGAAATACCTATGCCCGTTTACGCGAGTCTGGTTTTTGAAGCGCGTAATGTAGCGCGCGTGTAAGCGCGTATGCTGAAACGACCGTATACGCGCGCAGAAATATACGCTAATCTGAAACCGCCCTTAGGATCATATAACCATATGTTAAGTGTCTCAGGAAATATAAGTGAGATAAAAATTTCACGTTAAAGTACAAATTTTAAGAGCCACGTATTCGAAGCATGTCATAGTCGAACCGACTCATTATTTTTTAGTAATAAACAGCATCTGGTACTCTCTGAATACAAACTACGTTCATTAGACTTTTCCATTTATAACCGTCTTTTGAATACCTAGACGGCAAGCGTCATGTTAATTACGGCGCACACATAAATAATAATAATATATTGAGTAGGTTTCAGAAAGATTGCAAAACAAAACAAATACTAATCTTTGAGTGATTTCATTCTAATCGTATAGAGTTATAGAATATAGCCCATCGTGTATTCAGGCATTGACTATTTTTATATGGCTTGCTTTTTGCTTGATTCTTATATCTTTAAAACAATTTTGAGAATACTTTACGATACGAGTCTGTAGACGGCACAGCAGGCGGCTGCGCTGTATTTCTTTTAGTTTTGAGTGTTCTACGAGACAAGATGTCTGTGGTCTTTGAGAACTTCATTAATAAGACTAAAGTTAATGTGCGATCGCGATGCATTTTTTTTACATTTTATTTTTTTATTATTATTTTTTGCGTTACATGTTACGTGTTTCCATTGTGGCAAAATAAATACTTTTCTTTTATTCTTTCTGTCATGCGATACCTCACTACGGCCCGCCATGCTACTTCGGTCTACGGTCGACAACAAAACATTCCTTAAATAGAGAAAATATCTTCTGTATTTGACAAACTATTCTTGCATATCACATTTACAAATTCATACTTTTATATTTTTGTGAATTAAAATACCTTACGGATGAAAACAGTCAACAACATTTTTCAATTACATTCCTCATTCGTGAAGAAAACACTACAAAATTGTAATAACCGCTTTAAAATAAAGTTCTCATAATCTGCCCGTATATTACAAAATTCTTGTAAAGTGTTCTTGTACTATAAATGACTTTCGTTTAGCACTTGGAAGTTATCTCTTAGAAACAATGTAGTCTGAAACATTGCGAAATATTATACTTGCTATTTATTCTCAGAGCAGTCTTTGTCAAAGTGGACGATAAAGCTACAATGTGGGCGCTGAGGACTAAAGAGTCAAGAAAACTTGGAGATACCATGAAGTGATCTGCTTCGCTCGAAATTAAAAATATTGCCACATTCAAACTGTGGTTACCATCTTTATGCAAAATAATGTTCAACATTTTCGCCAATAGAGCATATTTTTATTATATCATAGCACTGTAATTTTTCTATTTACTGCCAGATATTAAAATCAAAGCTGCAGCTTACCATCAAGACATCATCATCCTATCGTTAGGTATCCCGAATGCAGCCAAGGCTTTTGCCTTGCTACCTCGGGTCCGCTTTCTAATCTTACCATATTCTTCAGAGCTTTTCCATAGAGCAATCCAAGCAATCCACAATCCAGTGGAATATTAGTATTCCATAACTTAAACCAGTGTCAGTATAATTCAAGGGTACTGACATAACGACTTTTAAAGATCAAAAATTTATTCATCAAAATGTGGTTGTATACTGATGGTAAATTATGGATAAGTCCAGCACGTTTGCCATCTCAGTTCATGGCCTACAAATATTTGAACTGTAATTGATCTTCATGACAGCCAGAAGCTACGGCTTAGATTGCTCTCTGAAAACAAATTCTACGTATGTGGTAGCGCCATCTACCTTTCCATCCAGAACTAATCACATCAACGTCAATCGTTCCACGCTTGCTTGTCCAATGCGAGCGATACCTTTTTTTTCCGTCCCTGTCTATCCCATTCCCTAGAAGGGGCACGCCTTACGCGGATTGGTCGCCGCGTTCATCGACGCGAGAGACAGTCTAGAATAATCCGCGTCGCAACGAACTGTACCGCACCGCCATAATTTTACCGCTCCCGCTTTATACCAAAACCTAACAAAATCGCCCGCGAGTGAAAGTGATTTGTGTAGTGGAGTGATTCAAACAGCTTCAGGATTCTCGAAGACACCAGGAGGCTGCCATTTGCAAGGAAAGAGGACTGACGTACAAGGTAGGTGTGCCCTCATCCTTCAGCATCCTTAGAATATCCTATACCCACTCACACTTTTCACTTCCTCATTTCCTAGTCGCCGAAGAACCGCCACCCTACAGTCCACAATATTAATCCTTCTCCAAATCGCCTAGAACCTACGGTTTCGGTGTAACGCCCGAACCATTTTTTTTTATCCATACGAGTCGGATTCATTTACGTTTTATACATAAAACCTCGTTATATCTATATACCTAGGCAGTTATAGCACCTAGCTATACTCCTAGTCCATTCACATAACCGTCACATGGTTGTTTTCGCACGCTTCAGTAGGTAATATACTTTTATGTAGCTACCTACTTACCCAATTATTATTTCTGGAACTATCATAGTTGTCTTGTAAATCTCATATTTCAAGCAACTTTTAATTCCTCCGCTTTAAAGTGTTGCCTAGGTACTTAGGTAAAATAATAGGTACTTTAGATATTCTTATTTTGTTTCGGTCTCATTAGCTTATACTTACGTAAGCATGTCACAACAAAAGAAGTCACGCGTGTCGGAAGACAAAGAGATGACAATCTTAGAAGCAAAACGCAATATTTTATTTGAGCGTATTCAAAACATTTATGAGCGTTCAAAGACCGCAGCCGTTTCTGATAGTAATAGGGAGTCATTTCTCAGCCATTGTATGACAGTAGATAGTATTCGAACAGATTTTCATAATTTGTTAGACGATTATAACACAAGATTGCTTTCTACTAATCCTGATGAACAACCGAATTATCAGGCGTACACCTCATTCGAAGATCTTTATTGTATTATTAAGCGTATACAATCGCAATTGGAGGGTAAAAATTCGGCACAGCCCGTTTCCGCGGCTCGCACGCCGAAGTTACCGCCAATCGAGATTGTGTCGTTTGATGGCGATATACGAAACTGGCCGTTATTCTATGCGAGTTTTAAGTCTACAGTGCACGATAATGGTTCTCTGACAGATGCTGACAGGTTGTACTATTTAATAGGTAAACTGTCACCGAAGGCCCAGTCCGTATTTGCAGGTGTCACACCCAGTGCTGAGAATCTTCTTCACGCCTTTTATTCCCGAAGGGGTAGGCAGAGGTGTATTACACACCCACACTTCGCCAGATATGTTTCGGTCCCAATGATTACATTGGGACCGAAACAATCGGCTCGCCCCCTATTAAGGGGGCGAGCCTATTGCCATCTACCGGGCACATTGTTAAGCGAGCGATAATTAATATTTTTAATACACACATAACTTCGAAAAGTCATAGGTGTGTGCCCGGGGTAACTGGGGATCGAACCTGAAACCATCGTCTCGGCAGTCCGTTACGTACACCATTGGGCTATCGCCGCCTACTGCTGAGAATTATCAGGTCATATTTCAGTCACTACTTGATAGATATCAAGACACGCGCGTCCTAGCGTCTACCTACTTTGACCAAGCTTTAAATCTTAAACTGTCCGGTGCCGCATCTGTCTCGAATTTCCAGCTGTTTATAGATAACTTCGTAACCGCGGTTAATTCTCTTAGGAACTTAAAATTAGAAGATGTGCTTCAACTCGCTTCGCGTGCTGACGCCAGCAAGCGTGCTTACGGCGGAGTAGTATATCTGCAAGTCCGCATTGGTTCTAACTACTCGGTGCAGTTAGTTTGTGCCAAGTCTAAGGTCTCGCCTGTTTAAACCATTTCGGTTGCGAGACTGGAGTTGTGCGCGGCCCTTCTGCTGTCTCAGTTGCTCCGCAAGGTTCAAGACACAGTTTTGGCCCACTACCCTATTAATAAAATATAAGCATTTTCTGACTCCAAAGTAGTGCTCGCTTGGATTCATTCTTCTCCTCACCACTGGTAGACTTTTGTCGCCAACCGCGTTAGTAAATTGATTGAACTTATTTCAATCACGTCGCGGGTTATCGTACTCGTCTTCAGGAAGAACTTTACATAGATCATATTAACTGGAAGTTTATTCCACCAGCATCACCACATTTCGGTGGATGTTGGGAAAGCATGGTCAAAGTAATTAAAATGCATCTCTTTAAAGTTTTAGGTCAACAGATCCTCTCTTACGAAGAGCTTTAACTGTCCTTGCACAAGTCGAGGCACTGATCAACTCGCGTCCGCTCACAGCATTGAGTAGTGACTCTGCAGAACCATCCGCGTTAAGCCCTGCACATTTTCTGAACACAGTGCCATTATCGTCATTTCCGGCTCCTGAAGCAGACTCTTCAAGCTTGCTCCAGAGACATACTCTGCTGGATAAACTCGTGCAGTCGTTCTGGCGGAGCTGGCGTGCGGAATATCTACACCAGCTTCAGGCTAGATCCAAGTGGAATAGGCCTGCATCCCCTATACAGGAGGGTAAGTTGGTCGTCATAATACATGATAATGCTCCGCTGTTTTCATGGCCGTTAGCCATCGTAGAGAAACTACATACTTCCAAGGACGGTACAACCCGCGTTGTTACCGTGAAAACCGCGAAGGGGAGCTACGTGCGCCCTGTTGTATGTCTCTGTCCGCTTCCAACTCAGCGAGATCTAGCCTGAAGTTGGATCTACCTCTTAGTTTAAGTATTTAGTTTGTAGTTTTCGCATATGCTACGCTATGCTACGCTATGCTACGCTATGCTACGCTATGCTACGCTATGCTACGCTATGCTACGCTATGCTACGCTATGCTACGCTATGCTACGCTATGCTATGCCATGCTATGCCATGCTATGCTATGCTATGCTACGCTATGCTATGCCATGCTATGCTATGCTACGCTATGCTACGCTATGCTACGCCATGCTTTGCTATGCTACGCTATGCTACGCTACGCTATGCTATGCTACGCTACGCTATGCTACGCCATGCTATGCTATGCCATGCTATGCTATGCTACGCTATGCTACGCTATGCTACGCTATGATACGCTACGCTACGCTACGCTACGCTATGCCACGCTACGCTACGTTACGCTACGCTACGCTATGCTACGCTACGCTACGCTATGCTACGCTACGCTATGCTATGCTATTATGCTATGCTACGCTATGCTATGCTAAGCTACGCTATGCTACACTATACTATACTACACTTCCGCTTTGTATATGGATGACATTGCCTGTAGTGTCATATCCGCTCCGCTAGCAATTTCGCTTTGTGAAGAGCTTATTCAGCTTTTCAAGCGAGGCCAAATTGATGTCAAATGGACAAGCAACTCTAAGGAGGTTCTCGCAAGCATACCAGATTCTCATAAAGCTTCTCCAGACCTTGAGTTTGAGAAGTCTGTACCGCATAAAGTTCTCGATTTACGCTGGGACAAATCCTGCGATAGTTTTCGGTTTGACGTCTCACCACCAGATGATAAGTGCACCAAACGCACTATGCTGTCCACAGTGGCTCGACTATGGGACATAATGGGTTTTGTGGCTCCCACAATTTTGTACGCCAAGCTCTTGAGCAAGGAACTTTGGCTATCAAAGTGAAAGTGGAATGAAACACCCCCTGACCATATTGTCGCTGCTTGGGGCCAGATTTGTATTGAGCTTACCGCGCTCAATCAAATTACTATCCCGCGTCATCTTGGGTTGGTAGATGGATGTACCATCAACTTAATAGGTTTCGCTGACGCCAGCAAGCGTGCTTACGGCGGAGTAGTATATCTGCAAGTCCGCATTGGTTCTAACTACTCGGTGCAGTTAGTTTGTGCCAAGTCTAAGGTCTCGCCTGTTTAAACCATTTCGGTTGCGAGACTGGAGTTGTGCGCGGCCCTTCTGCTGTCTCAGTTGCTCCGCAAGGTTCAAGACACAGTTTTGGCCCACTACCCTATTAATAAAATATACGCATTTTCTGACTCCAAAGTAGTGCTCGCTTGGATTCATTCTTCTCCTCTCCACTGGTAGACTTTTGTCGCCAACCGCGTTAGTAAATTGATTGAACTTATTTCAATCACGTCGCGGGTTATCGTACTCGTCTTCAGGAAGAACTTTACATAGATCATATTAACTGGAAGTTTATTCCACCAGCATCACCACATTTCGGTGGATGTTGGGAAAGCATGGTCAAAGTAATTAAAATGCATCTCTTTAAAGTTTTAGGTCAACAGATCCTCTCTTACGAAGAGCTTTAACTGTCCTTGCACAAGTCGAGGCACTGATCAACTCGCGTCCGCTCACAGCATTGAGTAGTGACTCTGCAGAACCATCCGCGTTAAGCCCTGCACATTTTCTGAACACAGTGCCATTATCGTCATTTCCGGCTCCTGAAGCAGACTCTTCAAGCTTGCTCCAGAGACATACTCTGCTGGATAAACTCGTGCAGTCGTTCTGGCGGCGCTGGCGTGCGGAATATCTACACCAGCTTCAGGCTAGATCCAAGTGGAATAGGCCTGCATCCCCTATACAGGAGGGTAAGTTGGTCGTCATAATACATGATAATGCTCCGCTGTTTTCATGGCCGTTAGCCATCGCAGAGAAACTACATACTTCCAAGGACGGTACAACCCGCGTTGTTACCGTGAAAACCGCGAAGGGGAGCTACGTGCGCCCTGTTGTATGTCTCTGTCCGCTTCCCACTCAGCGAGATCTAGCCTGAAGTTGGATCTACCTCTTAGTTTAAGTATTTAGTTTGTAGTTTTCGCTATTATTGCGTTTGTAGTTTCGCTAAAGTTAATTAAGATTAATTTTATTATCATATCGCTGTCTTAGCCTATTGATGGGTTATGCGGTAGTACACCCAACATAGCTAAGTTCAATTCTATTTCTTTTAAAGGCAACCCTTTAGGGCCGGGTGGATATGGTAGCGCCATCTACCTTTCCATCGAGAACTAATCACATCAATGTCAATCGTTCCACGCTTGCTTGTCCAATGCGAGCGACGCCTTTTTTTTTCGTCCCTGTCTATCCCATTCCCTAGAAGGGGCACGCCTTACGCGGATTGGTCGCCGCGTTCATCGACGCGAGAGACAGTCTAGAATAATCCGCGTCACGACGAACTGTACCGCACACCCATAATTTTACCGCTCCCGCTTTATACCAAAACCTAACAAAACCGCCCGCGAGTGAAAGTGGTTTGTGTAGTGGAGTGATTCAAACAGCTTCAGGATTCTCGAAGACACCAGGAGGCTGCCATTTGCAAGGCAAGAGGACTGACGTACAAGGTAGGTGTGCCTTCATCCTTCAGCATCCTTAGAATATCCTATACCCACTCACACTTTTCACTTCCTCACCTCCTAGTCGCCGAAGAACCGCCATCCTACAGTCCACAATATTAATCCTTCTCCAAATCGCCTAGAACCTACGGTTTTAGGTGTAACGCCGAACCAGTATGTATGTTTGTAACTACGGGCAAAGCAGGCATTTGAGGATCAAGCATTGTCTCATCAATACCTATTAGTGTTGCACTGGTCGAACCAGAAATTAGCAACTAAGGTAAAGGCTCCTAATACCGAGGTAGTCAAAATCGGCTCCTAATTCCGAGGTATTTTTGTTTTCGCTCTTATCTTTTGAATATTATTATGTAACTACTTAAAAACAGGATTCACTCATTTCATGTTTCAAACTTGCTCACATACGTGAAGTTCGTAAGTGTAACCCCGGAGCAACTAGCTAAAATCAATCAGTCTCTGCCACGGTGTCGACGCGAGGGGTTTTTTCATACAAACACGGATCCTGTTAGGTGAGTGAGCTCATTTTTTTAACGTAAGTTTTTGTTGTGATTTTAACATAAGGTACTGAAGGTGCTTACCTTTGTCAGTCTTTTGTCAGTATTTTGTGTTATTTTACTTACCATAATTATCAAGATAATTTATGTATTAAATTGATTTAGTATCTAAAAATATAAAATAAAATACCACGGAGTTAGGGTACGTTTTTTAAGCGTAGTTCCTAATTCGAAGGTATCATCGGTAATAGGAGAAACACTACAACGTATTCACTTGCTTATTACTTTTAATACAATATTTTTTTTAATGAGGCGTTTGTTCATTTAACATTATTAATATTCTTTCGAAGTAAAAACCTAATTCCGTGGTATGTTTTATTGGATAGAAATCTTATTAAATGTTGTCAAACATGATCCAAAAAACAACATTTTCTTTGAAGGAATAAGAAGTAGCTCTTTAGTCTAATAAAATGTAATTATTTTGTACAGATTTTGACTGATATTAACACTTTTCAATCACAGAAATGTTGTTACCAGTAAGAATTGAATAAGTTATTTATTTGGCCGAATTTTTATGGATCGGAATTAGGATTACAAATTACAGGAATTTATCCTAACTCCAGTTAGGCAATAGCCTAATGTGTGCATCGTACGATCCAGTGCGTCATTGCTGCATCAAACGATCTTTTGTGCGTCACTGCGTAAACTGCACTATTGCAGATTTAGCAATAAGTTTAGTTAATAAGAAATATTATAATTGTAAATTAGTCTTGTAGAATATTTCAATCAATAAACATTGTTTTAATTAAATAATAAACTATTACGAGAGTATGGTCATAGATGAATACGTTAATCATTTAGATTTCCACGTATCTATTGGCGTAAAGATTGCAAAACCAGAGACCCTTGAGGCAGCTATAGTAACGGCTAGATAAGAAGAGGCAAGATTAGCATTCAACAGATATAATAACAGCTTTAATGCACCTTCAACTTATCAAACCAAACATAAAGAAATATCCAAGCCAAATCAAACGGTACACCAAGTTAGTAATTTTACCCGCCCCAACTGGAACTCAGACGCAAGGCAACAGAGGGGTCAAAATTTAACCCCATGGAAGAACACTCTTCCTTCAGGTACTGTTAGACCTAGTGGTTCAGGTACCTTTAGAAATTCAGGAAATTTTAGACCACAGCCGAATGTACCCCGTCAACAAGTGAATCCACCACAGAAGGTGTCTGACGTCACCATGAGATCGGTAAGTAGACCTGAAAAACCGCGCTTCGCCCCTGAGGAAATGTTTTATACACAACATAGTCAAGAACAGTATCACCCCGATAGTTACGACTCGTATTATAACGGTGAGTATTATAACGATAATGCATATTACAATCAAGACCAAGACCACGAGTTTATGCAGGATATGTCTGGAGAAGGATCAAGCCATCAGGATTTTCCACAAGACGAGGACCAAGCGAATCACAGTTGATAAATACTGTTGACCTAAACCACCACGGTAAAGACCATCTTCTGTATATAGAGCTACCGGAGTTTCGAGGTAAATTTCTTATCGATACAGGAGCCTCACGCTGTATGATAGAAATTTGTAAAGCAACACCCAAACACATTTAAACAAGCAAAAGACGTTACTAAGAGAAATAACATCAGGAATCCAAATAGATTAGTATTGGGCTTAATACCTAGAACAAGCCGTTTTCAGAAAAATAGTCTTTCGATGTGCGTTAAAGTTTTTAACAAAATTTCGGAATGTTTCAAAACATTGCCGGTATATAAATTTAATCAAGTGCTAAAAAAATGGCTGATAGAAAATGTGTTTTACTCGGTTCAAGAGTTTTTAAATCAGTAGAAACATTTATCAGAAGTAATCAATACACAGAATACCTATTATAAATATTGTGATGGATGATGTACTAATATATGCGTTTGTTAATATTTGCATGCTGTTTTTATAGCTAAATGGGCTTGTTCTCCTGAATTTTTATACACCACATTATGTATCACCCTGTTTAAAGCAAATAAATAATTTGAAAATAATTTGAATTTGATATCACCTGATGTAATAGCCGGTACTGTTTTCGAGCATTGCGTTGAACGTGAACCCTTTCAGGTTAAAACCGCGCATGCAGTCACCCGTCATGAATACATTGAATTCTTACCTTTACCACCGGTATTTAATTCAGATAAACATTTTTATTGTTTGACTTTGATCCAAAATATAAAGGTCTCATTGGTATGGACTTATTAAAGGAATTAGGATGCAACATAGATTTCAAACATAAAGTTTTACGCACGTTTAATACAGAAATACCCATTTATTTTGATTATCCAATAAAACGAGTTAAAATTGAACCGAATTGTGAGAAATTTATAACAGTCAAATCTAACTATTTACACGGTAACTACATCTGCGATGAGTATAATTGGTCTAAAGGACTGAAGTCACCCGCCGCGGTAGTATCAGTAAAAAATGGCGCATTTACGACGTATATACTAAACTACACTGATAGACAACAAGTAATCAGTAATAATTGTCATTTACCACTCGAGCCATTACCGCCACAATTAGTAGAAAATGATAACATACAAAAGTTACATACACTCCAAGCGCAGACGAACATAGATAAAGGACTTTGTGAGAATTTAAATAAAGTCAGAACTAACCACATGAATGAAGAGGAAAGACATGAAATTACCAAAATTTGTTACCAATACCGTGAGATATTCTATTCCGAGAAAATACCTTTGTCTTTCACTCATACAGTTAAACACGAATTGAGACTAACCGATGATACTCCAATTTTTGTGAGAAGCTATAGGCAAGCACCCAAACAGCGTATAGAAATTCAGAAACAGGTAGATAACTTATTGAAACAAGGAATAATTAGAGAGAGTATTTCACCCTGGTCCTGCCCTGTTCATATTGTCCCCAAAAAACCGGATGCTTCGGGCAAGGTAAAATGGCGACTTGTTATCGACTACAGACGACTTAATGACAGAATTATAGAAGACAAGTACCCACTACCAAATATAAATGACATCTTAGATCGATTAGGGCGTGCCCAGTATTTCACTACCCTTGACTTGGTAAGTGGCTATCATGAACTGGAAATGCACCCCCGTGATATAGAAAAAACCGCGTTTACTACTGAACGAGGCCATTATGAATTTTTGAGAATGCCTTTTGGGCTAAAAAATGCCCCAAGTACATTCCAACGTCTAATGGATCACAATCATACTAAGGGGTATAGACAACATATTTACGTATTTAGATGACGTAATCATAGCAGCAACGTCCCTCCAGGATCATAACGATAAACTTAAGCTAGTATTCCAAAGATTCAAATTGCATAACCTTAAAGTTCAGTTGGACAAGTCAGAATTCTTACAGAAACATGTCAACTTCTTAGGACACGAATTGACTGACCAAGGACTACATCCTAACAAAGACAAAATAAAAGCAGTTTTGAATTTCCCCATACCCCAGACGCAAAAAGATATAAAGTCTTTCTTAGGACTAGTAGGTTATTACCGAAAGTTTATTAAAGACTTCGCAAAGTTAACGAAACCCCTAACAGCTTGCCTTAAAAAGAACGCAAAAGTTGTTCATACTGATGAATTCCTAGACGCAGTTAACAAATGCAAACAAATCTTAACAAACGCCCCAATCCTTCAATACCCTGACTTTGACTACGTCCTTAATCATCGTAAAAACGCAGAAGCCGTACAAGAATGCATAGCCGCGCACGTATCCAAGACCAAGGAACAGATTATAGAAAAACGGAACCAGGCAGCTGAGGCGATAATGTTTAAGGTAGGTGAGACAGTATTTAAACAGGTTGCGGATTCTACGAGAAGTGACAAGACAAAACCCGTATTCAAAGGTCCGTATAAAATCATTTATCTTCACCCCAATAACATTGCAGAAATTATAGGGAGCCACCCCAATTCAAAATCCATTTGAGTCCACTTTAAACTTTTACGAAGACCACATCTTGTTCCAGGATCATCCTCACAGGAGCCTTCATGCTCCACGCAGCCGCCAACTTGACCCTTAATCCCGTAGATAACTCTAACGGTATATTGTTGTTAAAACAAGGTCAAATCCTAAAACAGATAGACACCTTTAGTTTGGCTTGCGTGTATAATGTATCATACCTACATGAAACGACCTTTAAGCTTATGTCTTTATACGCCAGTACTAAAGCTGCTGAAAATAATGGCGATTTACTTAGGGCTTATAAAGATTAAATAGAGAATAGTTTAAATCTAATAAGTAAGAAAAAAAACCGGTCAAATGCGAGTCGGACTCGCGCACCGAGGGTTCCGTACAAACCTGTAGGTATATAAGTAAAAGTTCACCAGTCATAGTTATGGTATTTTTATTGCCAAATGAAATCCATAACATTACAGTGTGGAAAGCTGGAGAAGCATTAATTAAAGAAAAAGGGGTCTTAGTCGTTTGTAATCAGTCATCCTTTATTTTATATTAACATAATGCAAAAGTCTGCTGATGAATGATGGTAAGATTTTTATCAAAGTTATTGATTTACAAAGTTTTTAGTGACTATTAGAAATCTGTTACAAAAATACTTATAAAGTACAGAATAATTAGCAAAAAGGTTTCAAGACTATGTAATTATTTGAAATCTCAATCTCAATCAGCCTATCGCAGTCCACTGCTGAACATAGGCCTCTCCCAACACGCACCACAGCACACGGTCCTCAGCCTTCCGCATCCTATATCTGGGCTATAAGACGTTGCTTCGTACCAAATTTCAAGATTTTGAGTTCACGGGAAGTACCCTGTAGGGTTTGATGGCATTAGTCGCATTACTGTGAACTACGGGAATCTCAAAAATTCAAGTGTTATCTATGAATATATCCATACTCTTTGTCTCTGAAACTACTGATCCGATTTGATAAAATCTTTTTGTGTATGATAGCCACATTCATGAGAAAGGATAGGCAACTTTTTATCCCGATATTCCAGCGGGATCACTGAATGATACCGACGAAGTCGCGGGCGTCCACTTATTAATTGATATAGGTAAGAAAAATAAAATGCTAATTCATTAAAATATTTTTTATTCAATTTGATCCAAAGCAATCATAAGCTCATATAAAAAGGCAGCGGGTGCGCCAGTTGCTTCCTGGTGTATGGCCCAAGACAGATAATAAACAATGCTAGCGATATGGGCGCAGCTATTAAATGTGCGAAAAAAAACCTGTTCAAGGTGCGAAAGAGATAGCGTATAACATATCTCTAAACATTAGCTCATTTCGATATAATTTTTATGCCTTTATAAGATGAAATAGAAACCTTTAATACCGTTTGTTTTCTTTTTAAAGGATCCTGTACATTTTTCTCCGACGATTTTTAATTAAACAATTATATGCAATGGAAGGTCATATTATTCCCCTTTGTTTAAAACTATTTTGGTTAATGTCCGCCACAGTTCACAAAGCGGGTCAGATATGCCCAATGACCTTTATTAAAAATATTTTTTTATGTGCTGTTACTCAAAAAATACGGTTTTCGCAATGTTTCCTTTATAGGTGACATAAGACGTTGCTTTGTACCAAATTTCAAGATTTTGAGTTCACGGAAAGAACCCTGTAGGTTGTGATTCCCTTGCGAGTAGTCGTGAGTTTGAAAATATGATTAAATTGCTCTTTCTTTTGATTGCGTAGACATAGAAGTTTGATTTTTTTACAGCCTTACGGTGTTATATACCTGAGTATTTGCCATGAATTTCAATTTAATACCTCTACGCGTTCAAGAGTAAGGGGTAGTAACTTTAAATTTATTAAAAATATTTTTATTATATGATGTTACAAAAAATTTACGGTTTTCGCAATTTTTTCTTTATAAGTGATATAAGAAGTTGCTTCGTACCAAATTTCAAGATTTTGAGTTCACGGGAAGTCCCTTGTAGGTTTTGATTCCCTTGCGAGTAGTCGCGAGTTTGAAAATATGCTTATATTGCTCTTTCTTTTGATTGCGTTGACATAGAAGTTTGATTTTGTTGCAGCCTAACGGTGCTATATACTTGAGTATTTGATATGAATTTCATTTTAATACCTCCACGCGTTCAAGAGAAAGGGGTAGTAACGTTAAATTTATTAAAAATGTTTTTCTTACATGATGTAACTAAAAATTTATGGTTTTCGTAATTTTTCCTTTATATGTGCTATAAGGCGTTGCTTCGAACCAAATTTCAAGATTCTGAGCTCACGGAAAGTACCCTGTAGGTTTTGATTCACTTGCGAGTAGGCACGAGTTTGAAAATATGCTTATATTGCTCTTTCTTTTGATTGCTTTGACATAGAAGCTTGATTTTGTTGCACCCTGACGGTGTTATATACCTGAGTATTTGATATGAATTTCAATTTAATATCTCGACGCGTTCAAGAGAAAGGGGTAGTAACTTTAAGTTTATTAAAAATATTTTTCTATATGCTGTAACTAAAAATTTACGGTTTTCGCAATTTTTCCTTTATACGTAATATAAGACGTTGCTTCGTACCAAATTTCAAGATTCTGAGTTCACGGGAAGTACCCTTTAGGTTTTGATTCCAATGCGAGTTTGAAAATATGCTGCAATTTGCAGCATATACGGCTGTATCTTTTGATTGCGTTGGATTAGAAGTTTGATATTTTTACAGCTCTATGGAACCGTACATTCGAGTATTTAGTATAAATTGCAGTTTGATACCTCCACGCATTCCTGAGAAAAAGGGTCTTGACAGACGGACGGACAACAAAGTGATCCTATAAGGGTTCCGTTTTTTCCTTTCGAGGTAAGGAACCCTAAAAAGAAAAAATCTGAGAAATGGCGGCGAATTTTTTCCTGTGTAGGAAAAATTCAGTTTTAAAATACATGCAATAGCATAAAACAGCCAAATATGGGCCTAAACATGTGTATTACTGTATATAATAAATACACAGTTTTATATATTCCAATTCTTGCAATAATCTCCATAGAAAAATAAAACAATCATCAAAGAAGTCTTCAACGTAAACCAAAATGGCAAGCAGTTTTTAATTATGTTCATGGCTGCAGAAATCTGTGAAAAATAGCAGGAACTGCCAATATATAATATTGAAAAATTAACCAGTTATACAATACTAAGTGGATGAAGTTATAGTTTATTGCGATATATGTGAAAGCTTGTGCTGGTGTTTTTGTTTGGTGATTTTGTACCTTTTTTATCTTTTTATAATAGACAATTTTATTTAGTAAGTACAAGGAGCAAGTTGCTCCTTGAGTAAGTAAGTTTCGTTTAAAAGACAGCGGTGACGGGACGCCGGCACCTAGGCGACGTCCTGTCACCAACGTCATGTGTAAAATTGTAAATAATAACATTGTGTATAATTTTAAGATTAAAGTTACAAATACATAATATTTATGCCAGGCGAGGATATAAGTGATGCGGAGTTGAGTGCTAGTCAATCTACCACATCGTCGCTGATTAACCTAGTGCGCTGCCCTGCATGTTCTCAAGCTCGTTTTTTTAAAGGTGAGCGGGGCTTAAAAGTACATTTTGGCAAAGTACATAAAAACCAAAATGTGCTTCCGGGCCCTAGTTCCATTTCACATTCTATTTCTTCCCAAATTCCTTTTTGGCAGTACTTAGGTGCTTTAAAAAATTCAATTCCGGTTCTGAAGCGAGTTCCACGCGGAGCGAGACCTTTAGTAGCTCATAATTTACCTCACTTTATTGGTCTCGTTGTGCGTGAGAACTCCAAAACAGCTTGGGAACAGTTACTCACTTTCCCTTATAGGATTCTACACATTCAAAGCAACCGGACATCATCAAAATCTTTGACAGCCCAAATTAAAGATCTTTGTAACAATTCTGATAACAATTTTGACCCTAAATTTTCTGTAAATAGATTTAAGAAAACAATATACCAATGTGTAGAGTCCAAATTGAGGGAAGGTGACATTCAAGGGGCGTCTAGGTTATTGTTTAGTAGCGATGTGGTGGCGCCTTACTCTGCAGACACCCTAGCAGGTCTGAAGAGTAAGCACCCAGCGCCAGCTAATGACTTCACCTTTCCCGACATGCCTGACGAAGATTTTGACTGTCTGAGTGTTTCAGCCAAGGACGTATTTGAAGCCGTCTGTTCCTTTCGAAGTGGATCCGCTGGCGGCCTCGACGGCTTAACACCTCAGCATCTGAAGGATCTCACAAGTGCAAGTGCTGGAGAGGCTGGTGATGCACTTTTGAAGGCGCTGACGGCTTTAATTAACCTTATGCTCTCCGGCAATGTGGCCACAGATGTCACCGACTTATTGTACGGGGCCAACTTGTGCGCCCTACGCAAAAAAGATGGTGGCATTCGGCCCATTGCCGTGGGGTGTACCTACAGACGTATGGCAGCCAAACTGTGCTGTAAATACTATAGTGCCATTTTGGCAGATAAATTTCAGCCAATCCAGCTTGACTTTGGTTCAAAGGGAGGCTGTGAGGCTGCCATACATGCGCTGTCCACGTATCTTGGCTGCGGTAAAGGTGAGGTCATTTTAAAGATTGATTTGAAGAATGCCTTCAACTCAGTGAACAGGGACACCTTGTTGACACAGGCTAAATTAGAAACGCCCAAAATTTTTAAATTCCTTTGGCAGTGCTATAGACATCCATCTAAATTGATATACAAAGACAATGTTTTGGAATCTGCTGTTGGTTGTCAACAAGGTGACCCTCTCGGGCCGGTCATTTTTAGTTTAGCTATTCATCCAATAATTAAACAGATAAATTCAAAATTTAACGTTTGGTATTTGGATGACGGAACCCTGGGCGGAGACCTTAACACAGTTTTACAAGACTTAGAACTAATTAAAAATGAATTTAAAGCAATTGGTTTAGAACTAAATTCAGACAAATGTGAAATTTTCATAAATGACAATTTGGATAACCTTTCGATTTTATCAAAATTCAATTCTTTGGCGCCAAATATTAAAATCATCAATAAATGTTCCTTCCGCCTCCTTGGGTCTCCGATTTTCGACGACGCTTTTGAATCCTTTATAAATGAAAAAGTACAAAATTTCTGTGAAACTTCAGATCGGCTATACAAAATTAATATTCATTCGGCATTCACAATTATTCGGCACTGTCTTTTCGTTCCAAAATTTACATATTACTTGCGGGCCTCTCCTTTTTGGAAACATTTATCCCTTTTGGAAATCATAGATAATGTTATTCGGCACACTTTGAGCAAAATTCTTAATCTTGACATGAACGACCGAGTGTGGCTTCAAGCAACTTTACCAGTTCGCTTGGGCGGCCTCGGCGTTCGCAAAATTACAGATGTAAGTCTACCGGCGTTTTTGGCCTCGGTTCGCGGCACTCAGGAATTAACCAGGAAAATTCTAGAACCCACACTGGTTAATTCTGAGGTGCCGTGCAAGCCTGATGCTATCAACGCTTGGAAAATGGCTTGCCCGAGCTCTGATTTGCCCCGATATCTATTCTCTCAGAGACAATGGGACGGGCCGCTCTGTAGCAAGATGAGAGATCACCTTCTAAATACTGCATCTAGTGTGGCAGAGCGCGCCCGTTTGTTGGCTGTGGGAGAGTGGGAATCGGGTTTATGGCTTCAAGCACTTCCATCGTCCAACATAGGAACTATGTTGGACGATACAACTTTCCGCATCGCTTCTTGCTTGCGCTTGGGAGCTGTTTGCGTTTCTCCGCATCGCTGTCACTGCGGTGAAGCCGTCGACAGTCTTGGCCACCATGGCCTATCGTGCAGCAGGAGTGCTGGGCGTATTTCCCGACATGCCCATATTAATGACATACTCCGTCGAGCTCTTGTCACCGCCGGAGTACCAGCTCATCTTGAACCTAATGGCTTGGTACGCGACGATGGGAAGAGACCAGACGGTATGACGTTATTACCTTGGAAGATGGGTAGGCCTTTGGTGTGGGACGCGACATGCGTCGATACCCTTGCGCCATCACATCTTTCAAGTACAGCTGGATCAGCGGGCGCTGCTGCTGCATCGGCGGAGGCCCTCAAACGGCGCAAATATGGAAACCTAGCGGGTAATTACGTTTTTGAGCCGTTTGGGGTCGAAACGCTGGGGCCATGGGGACCTAGTGCACACGCTCTATATAAAGAAATCGCCAGAAGGCTGATTGATGCTTCCCGTGACCAGAAGGCTGGTTTGTATTTCGCAGAGAGAATAAGCATTGCCATACAATGTGGCAATGCTGCCAGCCTTCTGGGCACGCTACCAGTCGACAGCGTTGCGGAGGAATTTTTGGACGCTTCATAGTTGTATTGCCTCTTTTGTTTTTCATTAGTTTAGGATAGTTAAGTTTTTTAGTAGTTGAATTTTTTGTAATACATGTTATAAGAATGTATATAATTGCGCAGGTAGAATAGTAGTTTAATTTTAAGGTTGAGTTTCCTATTTAAAAATGTAAATAACATACCCAATAAACTATTTAGTACATAAAAAAAAAATAATAAGTAAGAAAATAGTGTTTATTGCACCGCACCATAGATTTAGACGTGGTTTGATTAACGGCCTAGGATCTATCGTTAAAACAATTACAGGCAACTTGGATTACGAGGATTCCCTCAAATTTGAAAATGAAATTAATATTTTACGTAGCTCAGTACAGAAAATTAACACATCCCAAAAAACAAACATTATTTATAGCAAAACATGCAGTAGAGGAACTTAGTAAACAAATAGAACTTTTAAACGAGAACCAGAAAAAGCAGGTCTGATGTTGAAAAACACCACTTTTAGTAATAGTTTAGTATTAAATAGAGTGCACTTTTTAGATTTATACATACAAATAGATTTTAGCTTACAGATACTTTTAGATAAATTAGTAATCTTAGAAGAACCTATGACGTTTGCACAATTGGAAGTAATGCATCCAAGTATCATATCCCCTCATAGCCTCATCAATGAAATGTTAGGTATTCAAAAGTCAAATAAATTCAATCCAGTTGACAGTATTAGCTTAAATAATATTCATAACATTGAAAAATCTATAAGCGTAAAAGCTTATAGCACAGAGCACACTTTAACATTCATACTAGATAATCCTTCCATCGAAACCAACCCTTATGGCCTTATCCATTTGCTATCCTTACTCTATACCGGACAATTAAAACCTTACCATTATCCCTAAATTCAAGTACCTTGCACTGGGGACCAACGAGTACTCATATCTAGAAGAAGGCTGCAGGAAGATCACACAAGACATCCAACTCTGCACAATGTTGAACACCCAGCCTATTAAGAAATCTGAAGACTGCATAATAGCTCTGATAAAACACCAAAGATCCATCCTGGCTCGTGTGCAATTTGGCACACGAGCCAGGATGGATCTAAAACAAGGAAAGATCCAGAAATTACAGGACAACAAATGGCTAATCACCCTTAAGGAAGAGCAAACAATAAGAACTATCTGTGGAAGCAAATCTGAATATAAAAAAATAGCAGGCATACAGATTACTACCATCACAAGCGATTGTCAAATGAAAATTCTAAACAGAACCCTCAAGACAAACATCAACACCGTCGAAGCTGATGAGACCGTACCACTCCCAAGTATGGTCATTACTCCCGAGGACAACGTCCATTACAACCTACAGTTAGGAGACATACCGCTGGATAGTATCCATGAACTAATGGACCGGGCTGAGAACGTACCAGAACCTGTCATAGACTAGCAAACTATGATGGCAACACCGAGTTGGTCAACGCTCGTACTCTACGTTATCCTGACAACAATCATCGTGTGGAAGCTGTGGCAGTGGAAACTACGACGATCACCGCCAGAGAAACCTAGCTCTAAAGAATCACGCACCGAGGACGCTGCGAGAAGCTGCGGGACGCGCTTCTATCTTAAGGAGGGAGGAGTTAGGCAATAGCCTAATGTGTGCATCGTACGATCTAGTGCGTCATTGCTGAGTGTGCATCGAACGATCTTTTGTGCGTCACTGCGTAAACTGCACTATTGCAGATTTAGCAATAAGTTTAGTTAATAAGAAATATTATAAGTGTAAATTAGTCTTGTAGAATATTTCAATCAATAAACATTGTTTTAATTAAAAAATCTTTTTTAATAATTATCTCGTTCGCCGTAACTTAACTCTCCGAGGTAGGATTTTTGTCTACCTCGGTGTTAGGATCTATGAGCTCCTAAAATCAAGGGTATGCCTCCGTATAAGGATCTCCATAGAGCCTTATACCGAGGTATGGCAACCACAAATAATATTTTAGGGTTCCTTAGACCAAAACTTTCGTGTCATATCGGAATCCTTTATACACGCGCCGGCCGCCCCGCTACAATTTAGCGTTTGCGCTTAGCCGCATTTTGGATTTTCACGATCCTACTAAGATATATTCAAATTTTATATGAACGAATATGTGTGTTATTAATAATTTATATTATTATATTATTTAATCAAACTTTTTTAAACATTTATTATTTTACTTAAAAACTCCTTTGTGACTAGAGTAAGAGCATATTTTTATGAAATAGCACTACTATTTTACTATTATTATTTAACTTATAAAATTGCTGTACGGAACCAATTAACTCCTTTTTATTATACCTCGGAATAAGTAACCGACTACCGCGTTATTAGGTTTCAAGCCTGAAAATACCTCGAAATTAGGGAAAATCGACTTTGCTATAAAACTATTCTTTTTCATGAATAAATCTTTTGAAAAGTCTAGTCATCAATCAAAGTCAAAACAATCTAAGTCAAGTATTATTCTTTTACGTTGCTGATTTTAATGCCAATCGTGTTTGGCCCTATTAGGTTAAACTAAGAAGGCAACGGCAACCCTCGGTACTCATAGTATAATAATAGGTATATATATATGTATACGCATTCTCCAATTACTACCAGCGATACGGAGATAAGGGTTTAAATTGGACGTTGGACGCCGGTCGGACATCGGACACGTAGATCTGATTACAAATATGCTGCCAATAAATAGTCAAGTGGGAGCACGATAGCGTAAAATTGACTTATACATATAGTTGGTGTGATACGAAGAAATCAAGTTATTATGCGAATATTTCATTATTTTACCTTACGTGTTTAAAGTGCCCGTCCTTAAGTTGTAGATAAATGTTCTATCTTATAAACATACAAATAAGATTTTGATTATTTTTTGGAATAGTCTATATATAAGTGTGTGTATAGAGCCTATATGTCCTATGTATCTATATATTAGTGGCTTTGTAAATGATACGAGAATAATCCATCAGTCATCATTGAATAGTCGCACTTTTTAAAAATAAACATATCTATAGCGCACAAGTAGGTAGGTATATATAATTGCTATACTCTTGAAACTCACCTGCAGCCAACACTGTGATAGCACCAGTTGGCACTCCTAGACCTAGCGCGGGCTTTTGTCTCTCCTCCAGCCATCCAACCGCACCCAATACTAAACCTCCGATGCCGCAGACAATCTGAAATGATGAACTCTGTTAAAGTGGTACAACACTCATCTTTGACTTAACTAGGAATAGGGTTTTGGACTTTTTCACGAGGGACTTTACAATTCACATTCAGTTGGCGTAGATACACACTTACTACATTATTGATAAGGTATACCGCTTCATAAAAGTAGGAGATGAAGCGCTACGTCGTGTTCATTAGATTAAAAAGGTGTATTATTATTCGTTAGTATTGATATTCGACCATGCACACTCGAATTAGTCATATGATAAGCGAAACCCTGTACCAGCCAGTTTATACCCTCGTGTGCGTGGTATATGTCTGCTAGGCATGTACATACATATGTATGTCGGTGAATGTAATTGATCGGTGTGTTTGCACCAGCAAATGGTACGGAATTATGCGGTTATAATTATCCCTTGCACTCGCTTGCGGTAGCGTTGTGCAAATATACAAATTGTTTGAAATTGTGCTGATCTGAATTTAATATTTTCAGAACTTTACTGTGGAGTTAAACTATTTTAGTATGTTAATAAACAATGAATGTATAGTAGGTATTTCCCAGCAAATGGAAGAATATGTAAGGCTCTATATTCAAATGTTACACGATATCTCTGATTTCATTTAATGATATAACTACGAAACAATATTTAATTTTTAATACATTGTAATAATAAATATCCAAAATGATTTGAACGTTACTCAAAAAACACGAAAATTCACTTTATATTCGCTTACTGAAAGAGTCAGTATTTAGTTGAATGTTTCACTTGTCGGTGTAAGGTAGCCGTAGGTATAAGGTTTAATTATGGAAGTGGAATGGCGGCACGCCTCGTCTGCGTCTGATATCAGATGGAATAGGCGCGTAGCTCGATAATGGATCTGATAAAAACCGTGTTTTGTTTAGACACAATTTGTCACAATGCCGGTGACTATATAATAATTCACCAGTTATGTTTTAGACTGCATAATTTTTAACTTCTTTCATATACCTGGTGATAAATTTGGCAGCACAGTACACAGCTAAGATGTAGGGTATTATAATAGAGAGAATAAGAAAATGCATAAAAAATACAAACTGCACTTCTACCAAATAAAACATTTTATTTGATCGTAATAAACTACACTATAGAGTCGTATCGCAAGCGGTTACCTACCTCACAAAGCTTTTTAGTGTTTCATAATTTTTAATAATTTGTATCTCAAACTGTATTACGCAGAATTTTAATTTTCACAACAACCATACAATACAACAGTATATAGTTGGTGCCACGAGAAGATAGACTTTTTGTAAACACACATTTAAGGTTTCTCAACATTTGTTTCCAACAGCGGTGTTTGAGATTTTATGCTTTAGTGAACTTTTATACTTTTTGAGCAGTCGTTTGTTTTTTCAATGCTCAATTATGCTACTATGTATTTGAATTTATATTTTATCATCTATGACTTCATCTCGTGACCACAATTTTTTTTTACAAAAATAAACATATTTGATTTTGAAATGAAATGAAATAGTTTATTTACTGAATGTGTATACATAATAGATGGTGTAATATCATCAAGTAGCAACATATTCTGCCGAAATCTCGACGTGTAAATTTCAATTAAAAGGTACATAGAATCTATAAAATTATTATTTTTGGTAGCAAAACAATTTTATAGGCGCTATTTCATTAAAAAGTCAATAATAACATTAGTCAACACTTATAACTAGTTAATTAAATTTATACATTTTGGATAAATAATTCTACTTAATATGCCATTGAATTCTTAGAAATTCCTTTACAGAACAAAAACACATGTCTACAAGCCAATCAAACACTTGTGGTTTAAAACATTTCAGCGGCTGTTTTTTATTTTTTTCAGGAAGTTTTTTAAATACTCTAATAGCCATGCAGTATGCGTTCCGCTTATACAATTCAAGTTTGATGCTCGGCAAACATAACTTGATACAGCCACGCGATATGGTTTTCCATTCAAATCGGTCTGGATATTGCTTTACAAATATGCATAATTGTCTTATATACAAGCATGGCAAGGATAATATTCGCATTAGCATTCTAAATAATGGTTTGCAGGAAACTAAGAAATGACTGTGACACATTGCTCTTACGCACTTCTTTTGCACCAAGAATACACGATTTGCCTCTACTGAGTTACCCCAAAGTAGTAGGTCGTAATTTAAAACCAACGAAACGTAACCATGATATGCAGTCATTGCTGTTTCTCTTAAAGATATGTTACTTAGTCGCCGCAAAGCAAATATAAACTTGTTCAACTTTTCACAAACATTTACAATATGGGCTTTCCAGCTACAATGTTTATCTATGATAAAACCCATAAATTTAGTGTCTTCAACCTCCTCTATCAGCTGTTCATCAAAATTAATCGTTAGAGGATGCCTGATACTCTTATATGTTTTAAACTGAATTACCTTTGTCTTCTGAATGTTAATATTTAGTTTATTCGTAATCAACCATTCAATTGTTTGGTGCATAGCATTATTGATGTCATTATGTATATTCTGTTTAAGACAGAATATACAGGGATAGCCGATAGAAGGCAGCGATAGCCTAGTGGAGATACCAACAGACTGCCATGCAGAGGGTATCGGGTTCGAATCCACGGCGCGCACCAATGACTTTTCGGAGTTATGTGCGTATTAAATTGTTAATTATCGCTTGTCCCGTGCCTCGGAGAGAACGTTAAGCCGTCGGTCCCGGTTGTCATAAAGATTTTTGACAATCGTTACAGGACGTCAGTACCTTCTAAAATAAACTGACACTAGTGGCAACCATGGAATATCGCTATCCCTTCGAGTTGCGGAGGTCAGACAGGCAGTCGCTCCGTGGAAAAGCTAATATTCAGCCAAATCCGGTTAGACTAGTTAGCGGACCCCAGATTGAAACTGGGATAACGCTAAGAGGATGATTTATATTCTGTTTTACAATTAAAGTGATATCATCGGCAAACATAATATAATTATAGTCAATTGCAGCTGGTAAATCATTTATATAAATGAGAAAGAGTAGCGGTCCCAAAATACTACCCTGTGGCACACCGCATTCATTAACACTATATGAGGAATTGGCGGCAACTAATTGCTTATAGTTCTCGTATCTACGTAACTGATCTCAACACATCTGTCATGTTTTCTGTTTGAGAGATAGCTCTTCAACCATTCGTAAGCTTTGCCCCTAATTCCATATATTTCTAACTTCTTTAAGGGAATGGAATGATCTACTTTGTCGAAAGCTTTCGACATAACAAGAAATATGGCTGCGATTGGGCTATTTTCATTGATATTTTCTGTTATAATTTTAATGAAATCAAAACCTGCTAAAATTGTAGAGCTCCCTTTTCGAAATCCGTAGTCATTGAGTATTTTATATTTATTAAGGAAGTTGTTGATACGGCTAGACATGACCTTTTCAATTATTTTAGACATTTTTGGATTCAGTGTGATCGGCCTATAGTTACCCATTAATTTCCTATCACCTTTTTTATATATCGGTTTACCTATTGATGTTTTTAAAGCTTCCGGAAAACAACCACATTCAAAGGACAAATTAATGATATAGCTTAAGGGCTGTGATATATATGCTGCGCATGATTTTATTAGTTGCGTCGATAAGGAGTCATAACCTACAACCTTACTGTTATTTAAAGACATTATAATCTTGACGATTTCCTTTTCTTCAGTTGGCTTAAGGAATATTATGCTATTCATATTGTATATCATATGTGAACAATCTGGCTGAAGATTATTCTTTGAAGAGCTTGAAATATTAGAATTAATAAAGAAAGTATTGAAGCATTCCGCTATTTGACTATGATCCGTGATAGTTGTGTTGTCTATATTAATTGCTTCAATTTTTGTAGGTAAGACTTCGGCATCGACATTCTCTTTTATTAATTTCCATGTAGCTTTACATTTGTTTTTTGCATTTAAAATTAATTTGTGATTGGACATTTGATGCGCTTTGTATATACACCTTCGTAATATTTTTTTGTACTGGAAATATTTTCCTCTATCCATTAAATTATTAGCATTAGATTTATTTTTTAATAGATTGTGGTAAAGTTTTCTTTTGTACATACACGATCGTCGTATGCCTTTGCTTAGCCAATATGGTTTTGTGTTTTTGTTAGCATATTTTATTAGTTTTGTAGGAAAGCATAGACCTTTAAATAAATTTATCAAACTATGAAATTTATTAAATGATGCATTTGGATTATCAGTGTTATAGTTTTATATTATGTGTGTTTGTGTTAGAGTGGTCGAATTTCCTGGAAGTATTTTCTAGAATTTGCCAATTTTTTGTAGATTTTTTACACGTAAGTAATTTTGTAAATGCAAGACAACAACAGAGAATCATGTCAATGATAGAGTACAAACATGGTAGTCTATAAATGACTTGTTTTTTTTTAATCATGAGCTATAAAAATAGATAAGCTATCCTAAAATATAAAAAAAAAATACCACAAACGAATAATATTACAGACCACTAGCTAGTACATTACATGACAATTTCTGGGCTTGGAGATTGTACTACATTGTGTATGGATGAAAACGTCAGAATGAACTTAAACGAAATCCATTAAAAAGTTACGATTTCCATTTATAACCACAAACTTCCAAGTTTGAAAATAGTAACAGAATTGATATATTTCTTCTTCTTCTTTTTAAAAAGACAACTTCCGCATAAGGAATAAATCCTGTGTCGCGGGGGACTTTACAAACATACAACCAACGGACACAATGAACACCCAGACTCAAAACAACAATTTATGGATCACACAAATTGTTGTCGCGTGGGGGAATCGCACCCACGACACTCGGCGCAGTGTCAAGTGGTGAGATGACCGCTTAAACCACTACGCCCACCGTGCAGTCATATGAAAGCAATAAGAAGAACTAAAAATAAGCCGTGATACATGACACAGAATATACATTACTACGTGGCAGTATCGTACTGTGTATATTGGCATAGCAAGTCTCGTCTCGAACTTCATCCAGTGACATACTTATGACATTTTAATTACTATTAGATTCAGTAATAGCGTGAGACGGAGGATCTCAGGTAGGATGTCGGGGTTCGAGAGAAACACTGCTAGGCTGAACAGGTTCTTTATTATGTCTCACTACCGCTTACATACAGTATGACCGAACTAGGTAAGCACTGGCTTGTGGGCTGGAGTGTAGACTTCTGCTGCTCTCCGACGCTCGCACGGTAGCTGCTCGTAGGGTCGCCGATGAGCTGGCCAAGGTGCGCTGCGCAGGCAGCTCTGTGGTCGATGTTCAGGCTGAGCGGGGTCTCAGGCGGTGCAGCCAATGTGGGCCGAGCGGTCAGGCTCAGGCGTCCGTGGCCTGGCTGTAGGAGCTCGTAGGCAGGAACGGAGGCTTGGGTGGCAGCTGGCTAGTAGCGGCACGGTGCCAGCAGCTCGTGGCTTGTAGCCCGTAGGAAGAACGTAGCCCGTAGGAAGAACTGGAAACAGCATAGAGAATACACAACAACCGGTCAGGAACAGGCGGTCCCTAGATCGGCTGTTATGCTTAGGAGACACAGATACTACAGACAGAACGTATAGGCACACAGACAACTAGAATATGCTTACCCCCAGCGGGACAGTAGAAAGAGAAGTAGGATTTAAGTTGTAGTTACTACAACCATCAGCGAGACGGTGTGTAGGGCAAGTGACCGACTTAGATCCGCACCCATCTTATATACATATAGGCCTATGACTCACAACTGCCTTGGCTAGTGAACATGACCATATTTGGTAATACTGCGAACGGCTAAGCTGGCGTTAAGTGCCTGCGAGATATTATAACGCAATACGTGTAGTATTACGTTACAAGCGGGTAGGTGTCTATGTATAGTATATACGAAAAGTGTTGATTGCGACCTAAATAGCGCTGATATATGTTGTTTTATTACGCTATCGTAGGAAATGGTTGTTGCTATAACTATGCCTTGATGATTAATAATATATTTTAGAAAATGTTGGTAGAAAAGGAAATGTTTGCTTGTGGTGAATACCTTACAAAGAAATTGTTTTTTTTAGGTAATTTCAAAAGACATCCAGAACTGGAATCCCTACATATGAATAATTTAAACAGCCTTTGAAATGAATTTTGGGTGGTCCCAGTAAACTTAAGCTTAATTGAATAGAATGACGGTCACTTACAGTCAAATCAATTTCACCAATGTTATGTATTGTACTGTTACGAACAATTCTTTGAACTTACGAATCACCGATTCTAAAAATCCCAGTAGACCAAGTTTTGATTGAATTTTGACCCGACAATATTACTTATGGTCATTCGTACTCGCGCGTTCGCAATTCGAGAAAGCCACTGACGCATATTCTGTTTATTAACCTTTGGGGTTTGGTAGCTTTGATGCATCGAGTTCGTGGCACAACCAAAATTGAAATAGAGGAAGTTTTTGACACATTGTATTACGAATTCACGTGCGACGCGCTGCCGAATGTACGTTTTTACATTACATGTAGCTTGGAATTTGTATGCATTTCCGTACGTATTGTAAATGTAAAAATACAAATACATGTGTCAAATAAAAAGGGGAAAGGGCATCAGCGGTTAGGTTTCCAAATGGCGAGTGACGCTCGGTGATAAAAAGAAACATATAGGTGTGCATGTAGAGGTCAAATAAAAGAAAGTGCAGTGTGGCATTGTGTTGTAAAATGAGGTGATACCATAGAAGTAGGTATTGTGTATTGTCATCTAGAGGGAGAAACGTCTGATCAAACTAGGTAACCGCGACCCAACAGATGTTCCCTAGAACTTGTATTAATTCAGAGTGAAACCTCTAATAGCGCTGTTCAGGATCTTTAATCGTTTCTTGTCTTCGTAGTTTCTAAAGCGTTATATACATTATGTGTCTTTGTCATTAAACGATGGATGACAATTATTGTTTGTAGCTACCGATCCATAGCTTTATCCTCTCAGCCTACCGTTTCATGGTTTATATTAATATATTCGTTTTGAAACCCACCAATGTTAAATTACAATATAATGTGAATATTAGGTACATTCAGACCGATGACACGGTTTTGTGGTACAGTGCACTATTCCTTTATGAACGTGTGAATGATAAATTAATAAATCGGTTTTATATAAACAGTAAGGCACAATCATCAAAATATTTTGATGAAATATTTCATTGTGAGTTGAGAGCTAACTAATAAACGAATTTCATTAACGACGAACATCATTAATCAGGGTAATTGCTTTGATATTACCAGCGAGTTATCATTAAATCGTAAATTTGGAATATACAATCAAAAAACGTTTCATTTTGCTATAATTGTTTTGTAATTATTCATCATTATTATGAGAACTTGCATCGTAATCTCGGCTTTTCTTCGTAACTACCCTTTTCCAACAAAACTTGAATATTGGGGTAGGTGTAAACTATTCCTCATAGTGAATTATACCTATATTGAAGTTGTGTTATGTAATCTGTGAAGTCCTAAACCTATTCCTCCAACCTCCAACGGTAATCCCATAGGGAATAATTAGACTAAGCGTACGTTGTTCCTATCTCTTATTGGAACTATTGCAATAAGTTATGAGAATCCACATAACTTAGTTATACGAAAAGCTTATCTAAGGATGTACTAGATTTAGCAAATGGCACAAGTAATAACAAAGTACCTATTAATTATTCATCAATTACGTAAAGCACCAGTATTACCTTGCGTGATCAGAATTAGTATGTAAATATCGTCCCAAAGACAGGGTTACCTCTCATTGTTCTGTGGTTACTCTGGCTTATCTCTCTCGAGGAAGGTTGTATCAAAAGCTTAGTAGCTACTACTATACTACATTTACAATCCTTGAGTTTGCGAACGCGGCAATTGCATACATTGCACCTGGGGTTTATCCAAGCTTGTGTTTTTGTATTTGTAGTATGTTCTTGGGTTTAGGCAAAAGTTACTCGGAAGACTTCACTGAAGGTGCCTGTAAAGTAACCAAATTGTCAACTAATAATGAATAGTGTAGTTTCTTGACCATTCGGTTTAAATAGTCTAAAGTCAAACCAATGTATTGCGATAAAATCCGTTAACAGCACTTGTATTTCATTCCCATTCTGTGGGCTTATGTGAACAGCGTAGCCTTATATTTCAAGAGATATTTATTGTACTATCTAAATAAATATTGAAGCTAATATTTTTTTTACACAGAATGAAAACAAAGAGAAGATTAATTGTGCTGAAATGCTTCCTAAAACTGATACACTTTTGCTCAATTGCTGTCTTTAAAGAATCTGAGTGTACAGTAGTAAAAGTTGTCTTTAAACTTTATCGGAAGGCGAAATGCCTTTCATCAATCATCATGTCAGCCTAGAGAGATCCACTGCTGGAAATAGGCCTCCCCCAAGTTTCTCCACACATACCGAATTAGAGCCGCCCGCATCCTACCGCTTTCCGCGATCTTAATGCATCTGAATATAGCAATTCTAATTATGAAATACATTAAATATTAATGCATTTCATTTCACGAATTGCTATATTCAAGTTGAAAATGATGTTGCCCACCAATTAAATTTTAATGAAATCGACACGTCCATAAATTGTTGAAGCGTGTAAATAATTTTACGTTACTGTGGCACCATTCGATCTCACCCGTGAGTAAGTAATTAATAACTTAGGTGCTTGGCAGATGTATGGTAACCACCTCTTAAGCTATTAGCTTCGAGCGTGGAATAGTAATTGAATTCGCGTAGGTACGATTTTATAGTAAGATCGAAGTGTTGTGACTTACATTGATAAATATATATTTTTTGAAAATGTAAGTAAACATATATGTAGTTTAAAAAGTCTGATTATTTTATTGAAATTGAAATTTGGTTGTAATATAACCTTTCTTTTTTTATATTCTCATGAAAAGGTCTAGCTAAGAGCCTGAACGCACTAGCGGCTGACCGGGTGACATCATGCGCTTTCAAATAAAAATCAAAGTGCGGTCGGTCGCTAATGCATTCACGCTCTTGTGCGTCCTAAGTTCCTTAAATTTTTGATTGACGAAAAGCCTTGGGTACTAACAGGATAGCGATAGGATGATGATGATGATAGGTAGGTACATATCGGTTAGATAAAGGCATTTCATAGCATGAGAGTCAGACCACCAAACTACCCAGATCGGTCCGAAAATTACGTACGTACATACATACATACCTACATAAACTCAAGCCTGTTTCTCGGAGTGGTAGGCAGCGACTACGGAACGCCATTTGCAACGATCCTGACATGCCTCTCTTGCTTAATTCACTCCCATCAAGTTTCTCATGCATGCTCTTCTGTTTAGAGTACTTCTGACCTGTCATTTTTTTAAGATGTCTCCAAGCGGGGCAGAGAACCTCCGCCTAGGTCATCCCCTTCGTCCTGCCCCACTGACACTTGACATATATATCTTCTTTGTCAGTCTTTCGTCATCCATCCTCTCCTAATACTCCGAATACTTAAATTATTAGCTCGAACTTGGGCAGCGATTGAAATATTTCCATAAAGCAAATAAGACACAGACGAAATAAATACACACCATCGCTAAGTTTAGTATTTCCTTCACTCTTGATCCAGCTCTGTCGGTAAATCTGCTCTCAGCGAACGTCTACTAACTATAAACGACCTCAGCCAAATTTCAAGAGTTTAACACGATACATTAAGGACTTTCATACCAACTAGCGAGGGCTCTTAGACCTTTTTAATCAGGCCCTGTCGCAAAATAAGTTTTTACTGGACGTCTAGTAACTAAGTATATAAACTAACTCCCTGCTTAATTTGTTCTTTACACTTCAAGCGGTTTTCGATATTTCGTGATGAGTGACTGACCTGTAGCTATTATATAGAGAAAGATATATTTTATATCTCTAATTTAAACCATGTATTTGCTCCGTATATTTTTATTTCTTATTTTATACTACCGTATTTATTTTAAAACATTGCTACAGATATGGACCTAAATTTCAATCTAAAACGTTTCCTTTTCCACCGTTTCAAATGTTGCACATCTGACCCAAGTCAGGTGGCGACTATTTATAACAGTCCTGTCCGTGCCTGGCCATTTCTTCCTTATCACGTTTGTGACAAAGAGCTCGCAGTGGCTCGTATTATGAGAAATACGATTACGACCTTGTGTCCGTGAGTTTTTGTCGTAAATATATGTAATACAGAATTTGTTATTTGAAACTATAGACATCGTGATGGCTAAAATGCATTTAGAACTTACATATGTAGCTGTTGCTTGATATTGCAAAGCGGGAATACTTTTTCTCGTTGATTAAAAACGGATTCTGAGCTAGTAGAAGATAATAATTTTCTAATTATCATGGGTTTATTATTTTCTGGCTTCAAATTAGAAATTTAACTTTACTTTGTTCCTACAGTCTTATTAATAAACTAGGATTAGCGTCAGAACAACTTTACTCCAAGACTTAAGCCAAGATTGGGCAATTATGGTATTAATAAACTAGGAGTAAGGACGGAGTTAACTATTCATAATTTACTCCGGGAATAAAAGTTAGGTACTCAGCGGAGACCCATGGTTTAACGCTGGAGTAAGCAAGGAGTGAGCATTTATTTGTCACGGGGTACGGTAGACTAGATCGAAACTTTACCTGAATACTAAAACATAAAAAATAAAAATTTCGAGTCGACAACATATATCCGCAAAATTCGGATTGTCGAGTATTTTGTTAATTTCTAATGCTTCTGACAGTATTAGAAATTATAATAATAAGAAAAGACAGAAAAGTCACTGTCACCGAATAACAGTCATGTTGAGTATCTACTATGTAGTTTGTATACCATGTGTAAATACTTCTTGCAGTTAGATATATTTCTTATCGGTATAAACAGTTTGTTTAAACGACAATGATTATTAAAGTATCCGTCTATTATGAGAGAATTGTGTTCTGCGAATTTACGCGAGCGAAGCCGCGGGCAAAAGCTCGTAGATTTATATTGTATTTCCAACTTTAACTGAGATTTATATACATAACCCAAATATATTTTCACATTTGTTTGGTGTTCGTTAGAGTACATACTAGTATCTGATTTTGTAATTTTATTATTGTGGGTTAAAATTAATAGAGATTATTTCATTGAAGATTGCCAACCACCACAAACGCTTGCCCTTGCAAAGGGTAGAAGTTTGTACGGCACAAATTTACCTCTTGGAAGTAAGAACGCATGCGCTATGATAATTGAGTGCGCTGTGCGTATATCTGTCAGTACTGACACATCATACAATATAATGTCATATTGTGCACGGTGATTACATTATTCGCATATATAAACTAATAATTATTATATAAGTACTACGCTTAAACGGCTGAAACAGTTTTCTCTACTAATATTATAAACGCGAAAGTGTTTATAGATATTATTTATTAGATACTAGATGACGCCCGCAGCTACGCCCGCACATTTTTTAAATTTTACTGTTTCTGCCCGTTCCGGTGGGAATTTCGGGAAATCCCGTCTTAGTGCACCCCTAGGGTCCCTAAGGAACATACATGCCAAATTTCAGCTTTCTAAGCCTAATAGTTTTGGCTGTAGCTTGTCTGTCAGTCAGTCAGTAACGCAAGGATTTTATATATACAGATTATATTGGACATGTATTGGAACATGGCTTTGACATTTGACTGTATGCAAGGCGATGTTATTGCGTAGATATAATACTAGGTATATAGTGTCATGAATACCTACTGACCGAGCTACTTTGTACCCAATAGTTTCTGAAGTCTTTAGAATAATACGCGCGCGAAGCCGCGGGCAAAAGCTAGTTGTCAAATAAAAGTGTTTAATAAAAAGTTTTTATTCGACCAGGTAATTTTGTTCATTCTTTTTACTTTTAATATCAGTGGGTTGCCATAACGTATACCTTAATCTCAGGGTAAGAATAGTATTGTTACTCCGAACTTACTTCGTATTTATTAATACCGTTATTAACACGTAGCTATTCCATAACTAATCTAGAATTAACTACCCCCGGTGTTACTTTGGAGTAAGAGAAGAATAAGCATTTTTTATTAATAAGACCGTAGAAAATAACACTTAAAAAGTCTGGTATAACCAGGAATTAGTGTGAAATTCTGGACTGCGACTCAGCTCCGGCTAGAGTTTACGATACTTCAATCACAATTGATTGAAACGGGGTGATATTGGACCAGTTGACGCTAAGTAGAAAATTTACCGCTTTTACTATTCCTCTACACTACTTTAATTTTAGGTAGTGCTCATTATCTTACCTGTAGTACTCGTACCCTCAGCGCTATAGCGAAGGGGTACAGCTGCACTCCGTTCCCAAGAGGCAGTTCCACCTCATCGCCCCTGGACGCGCCGCTCACGGCACTGCAGACCGACTGCTTGCGCGACCACATAGCCGCTTTGGCGTGGAGAACTGAGAACAAGGGTTAGTTTTATAAGTCAATACTAGTTTATTTTCCGATCGTAGTTGTATTGTCTACTGGGATATAAAATAATGTAATCCGACCAATTCCGACCAAGGTGGCTTGTCTTTATATGAGACTTATCAACTGCGCGGGACATATTTTAATGCCCAAGAGTGTGCGCAAACACAGGTGCACTCTCTATTCCCTCACTTTAATAGTCCGATGGGACGCCACATGCGACACGACCGGAGAGAGATTGGACGCAGAACCAACGGCTTAACGTGCTTTCCGAGGCACGGGTGTGTAACACCACCCACTCCCAGACTACGAACTTCTATTGAATAAACAGAAAAACCCTACCAGTCTTATTAATAAAAATTGCTTATTCTTCTCTTACTCCAAAGTAACACCGGCAGTAGTTAATTCTAGATTAGATATGGAATAGCTACGTGTTAGTAACGGTATTAATAAATACGGAGTAAGTTCGGAGTAACAATACCATTTTTACACCGAGATTAAGGTTTAAGTTATGGCAACCCACTGATATTAAAAGTAAAAAGAATGAACAAAATGACCTGCTCGAATAAAAACTTTTTATTAAATAGTTTTATTTAATAAAAAGTTTTTATATATTAAATTTTAATATTTAACTGCATCATTTCCATCATGGTTCTGACCACTTTCGCGGATTGCCTGCATTATTAGGCATACATAATGTAAGTGGATGCTCCTGTTTCATATTTTTAAATGAACATCAAAATTAATATTAAATATTATGCTTGAGTATTATTATGTAATATATATTATTTACAAGTGATATAGAAGTTGTAACAGTTGCAGCACCTTACAAAATGTAAATTATGTGTATTATACAAAACCTGGCTATGCAAAAGAGTGACCGTGAGTTTTATTGCCCGTTCTTTCTCATGATTCTAGGCCCTTGCTTTGCAAACGTGGCAGTAAATGTAGAATCTTTAAGTAATTATTTTGAAATTTATTATTTTGACGTTCATAAGCATCACATTGTGACCCAAATGAATAAAGGATTTTGACTTTGACAACACAACTATCCCAAGCGAACATAGACACAACACACATATCGGCACGCTTGCCAAACCTCGGCAAACCATCACAAACGCAAACATGCGGATAGGGTATTTGGCTAGGTTTGTATAGGTTTGCAAGTGCTTGTGGCAAACCCTATCTATGTCGGTTTTTTGGCACAAATCACAATTTAAACTCATCTTCTTCAAGGTCTTGAAAAGGGTTATTGCGAGGTTTATACAATTTCACATGCCTTATATGAATGGTAATATTTCTCCAATTACTTCTATCATTCTTAAATCTTCAATGAAATAATCTCTAGGCATTAATTTTAATCTACAATAATAAAATTACAAAATCAGATACTAGTAAGTACTCTAACGAACACCAAACACATGTGAAAATATATTTGGGTTATGTATGTAAATCTCAATGAAAGTTGGAAACACAATATAAATCTACGAGCTTTTGCCCGCAGCTTCCCTCGCGAAAATTCGAAGTAACACAATTGTCTCATAATAGACGGATACTTTAATAATAATCATTGTCGTTTAAACAAACTATTTATACCGATAAGAAATATAACTGCAAAAAGTATTTACACATGGCATACAAACTACATAGTAGGTACTCAACATGACTGTTATTCGTTGACAGTGACGTTTCTGTCTTTTTTTAATATTATAATTTCTAATACTGTCAGAAGAATTAGAAATTAACAAAATACTCGACAATCCGAATTTTGCGGATATATGTTGTCGACTCGAAATCTTTATTTTTTATGTTTTAGTATTCAGGTAAAGTTTGTGGCAATTTGCACTACAACTCGAGAGGAACTGCAGGAAACCCTGGGAGCATGGAAACGTCAGCTGGAAACTGGTGGCTTAACTTTGAGTGTAGCAAAGACCCAGTATATGGTATGTAACAAACCTGATACACAGGAACCTCCTCTCATTATAGATGGGCAACAAGTCGCAAGATGTGACGTATATAAATATCTTGGTACGTTGTTACACACTTCAGGTGATATTGAGGTCAACATCACAGGATTGCCGCTGCCTGGTTAAAATGGCGGGAAATAACTGGCGTCATCTGCGATCACAGGATGCCCGTGAAAGTTAAAGGTCTTGTGTACAAGAGCATCATCAGACCAGTGCTTACTTACGGGAGTGAGACCTGGACCATGACACAAAAACATGTACATACCATGCAAGTGGCGGAAATGAAGATGCTGCGGTGGATGTGCGGAGTAACGAGGCTCGACAAAATACGCAACGAATACGTTCGCGGTAGCCTTGGCGTGCGCGACATCGCTGATAAGCTCAAAGAGAGTAGGCTGCGATGGTATGGACACATAAAACGGCGACCTCCTGACTATATAGGAAATACTGTGATCGATATTCACACCACAGGACCCAGAAAAAGAGGGCGGCCGAAAATGAGGTGGACGGATATGATCACAAAAGATATGACCAGCTGCAATGTTTCTGACACTGACACGTCCAACCGAGCAAAGTGGAAGGAGAAAACAAAGAAAGCAGACCCCACAATCAGATGGGAATAATAATGCTTAGGAGAGAGAGAGAGAGATTCAGGTAAAGTTTCGATTTAGTCTACCGTACCCCGTGACAAAATTATGCGTACTCCTTGCTTACTCCAGCGTTAAACCATGGGCCTCCCCGGACTAACTTTTACTCGCGGAGTAAATTATGAATAGTTAACTCCGTCCTTACTCCTAGTTTATTAATACCATAATTGCCTAATCTTTGTTTAAGTCTTAAAGTAAAGTTGTTCTGACGCTAATCTTTTTTAATTGTTTATTAATAAGACGGTACTGGTTTATAAATATTTTCGTGATTAAAACGCTTAAAACAGTGCCGAAATATCAACTAAATAATTATTCTCATCAGCTGCCATTGCCCATTGCTGTGTCAACTACCTACATAGGTACTCTATAATATTGTACAGTACAATTTTCAGCGTTTCGCCCTCCTTAGGATAGTAATCCTGCATCGTGGTGGAATTTAAATTGTACCACATTCCATCAAAAAACTTAAGCATACTGAGACTCGAAACAAGATACTACCGAGTCAGCCGTTTTAACCACTACACATTACTTACAGTATTTCTGACTATTTTAATGTAACGTCTTGCCTCCAAATATAATCTCGTCTGATTTAACTCGGCAACCATAAGTACACCCATAATAGTAAATTCAGAAGTAATTGTTTTACTCGCCTTTCACATTATGTATGTCATCGTTAGATATGTCTTTCAAGACTAAAATTTCATAGTCATAAATCTGTTTGTCTATAAACTTGGAATAATATGTCATAAAACTACATTAAGCATCATAATATATTTAAATTTCTCATGTTTCTTAACTGAAAAATGGCGTTCGTCACCCTAGGAAATAACCTGTGGCGTACTACGTGCACATACCTACTTGCACAGTACGCACAACCCTACGCAGCGTAATCAACAGATAAGTGTGATAGCTGATAACTGATAAGAGCTGATAACGCTTCGTTGCGTCGCATACGCGAGCGCGAGCGCCGTCCACCTGCCTCGCCAACGCATTACATCTGACTGGCGACGAATATCGCGGCCACCGAGTTTTGTTCAGTGTGCCACTTTATTATAAAGTGTGCGTGAAGGACAGAGCGCTAGTTAGAGTGAGTTGACCGATGTAAATCAAATTGTGTTTACAGCTAGTTATAATATGTAGTCATGTAAGAACCGTTAGTTGTAAGTCTCCTTTTATTGGTCAATATCGATATTGTGCTCATCGCCACCAGTAACCTCTCTGAATGTAAATTTTTGTATATAGCTTGCCACTATTTGTAAATAAATTATTACCACTTACCGATACCGATCTTCAAGAATAGTTTTATTATACTCGTCACGTCGTCAGTCTGAACAAGTACCTCGTCACTCTGCCAGTACCCAGTAACCCAGTAAAACCAAGTATCCTTCTATCCTACCATCCAGGAAAAACCATTTAGGTACTTCTACGGTTTACGGATTCTATCGCTATATAATAACCATTATCTAGTTAACTCGGTTTAAATATAATGCCAGCAAAACCAATATATATCGCGACAGAACCCGTAAACGTAGTTTGATTTCGATGAGTGACGAAAAATAAAAAGTACTACTTATTTATTGTCAAAAACACGCAAAAGTTAAAACTACTTTATTTTTCATTTTGAATGTTTGTCACTTGACAGCAGAATGAGGCGAGACTTCCAAATTAGGTGGAAGTTACAGCAAACTTCGCAAAGTTAATTGTTGCTGTTTATGCGCGGCAGTGATACGACCTTCTTTAAGAAGTTTGTGTTAGCTCACCAAAGCAGGGACAGACGGTTGACTAAACACCCGGTGAAAGTCGTGAGGACTTTATGTGTACCAATATGCCTTGAGGCATGCTTGGCTACAGAGACACTGATGCTTGAATGTCTTTGTTATTTTTCGCATAGGAGGGTGGTAAATTAATATGTGCGGAATATCAATCTTGATGCCATGGTGTAAAATGCTACAATAGTACATATTTGAATAGTACAAACATGTTTTATTAGGGAAATAGTTTAATAATATAATAATATAATAACATAAATAGTTTAATAATTAAATAAAAAATTATGATCTTTAAATAAAAAATCAGATTATTTTAAACGCAAATTGAATTCACGTTCATAACGCTTTTCGCCTCGTCCCGGAGAGAGAAACGTCATATTAGCTTTTCTACTGCACGTCCATGGCACTAAATTAAGTAAGACGATCTTTTCCAAGAAGGGAACTAAGAACATAATATATTTGAACATATAAGTAGATATCCTTCTTGTTTACTGCCCTTCCATTAATAGATCATAATACTTGATCTACGAAGCTTTGATAATATTTAGTGAACCAATATGTTCGGATAAACAATATCTTATTACGAGATATCGAGCGGGTGCCCTTTGTTTCGTTGTGCCATTGATGTTTTTTGTACATCAATGCGTTGTGCTGGTAAGCATGTATGCTATCTTAAGCTCCTGTTGAATATCACATATAAGTTTATAAAAGTTTACATAGGATAACACAACATGAGAACGTCAAACATGGGTATTATTGCATACTCATGCAAGTGAGAAGTGACAGTAATACACACCTTTCACCAGACACCTTTAAATACAGTACTAACTAAAGTCTTAGTTCAATATATAATGTTCTTTTTTCGTATTTTCTATATTTATAATTTTTCTATTACCGCGGAAAAGTAGTAGCAATTTGTAAAATATGTATATTATACAATGAACATCGTTTTTTTCTTAGTTCCAAAGTTACTACAATACTACTTCCAAAGTTCTTACACGTTCTTTTGCAATACGGCAGATTTAACAATAGTGACACCTTTTCTCACAATAATCGTCAGAACAACAATTGTTTCATCAAAAAATTAAAAATATTCGACCAATAGGTATAAAATTATAACCAACAATAATGCGATTAAAACATAAAATAATGTACATAAGCTTTTACCTCTTCACCTAGCATGATTCATCAATACAATATGCACCTACTGCACATTACGTATCGAGCAGATAAACTAAGAAAGGGGTTATCAGACATCATACAGTGGACTATCAGAAACAAAGACAGAAATAAATATCATGACTTATTGTAATTCCTTTGCGTTACAAATGAATAACCTCTGACTCAACATCTGACGTTCATTACTTATTAATGAAAATGGATACTATGCGTTATAAGGTCGGATTTAGATCATGCTCGGTAACGCTTATGAGTAATAATAAATTGCTGAGCACATATTTTGTGATACAAGGTAATCAGGAAAGGCTGACATACGGCATTTTTTGCTTTAAACATGATCATTTCAGCAGCAAAAGGAATAAAAAAAGCTTGAGAAGAGATTATCTTGTAAGTCTTAAGGGGAATTAGCATCACTCGTTTACCAAAAATGATACGTGGATGTGCAAGCTTACATCTTTTTCCTTTGACTTTGATCCACGAGAAAACGTCTTCTCATGGCGTTCCATTAGAAAGCCGCTACATTTTACATGGGTTCAATCTAATACGTTTATTTGATTTTCAGACTGTAAGATGACTCATCTGGGGACATCAAAGAAGAAACAGACTAAATATCATTTAGTTATATCGATATACCAGAAGATATAAAATAAGCACGAAATTTTATGTATTTTATCTTTACGACGCGATGTTCACAAAGTTAGCCCCCCGCAAGGTGGACCGACGATCTGGTCAAGATCGCGGGAGGCGGTTGGATGCGGGCGAGAGCGTCTTGGGAGAGGCCTATGTCCAGCAGTGGACGTCGTTTGGTTGATATGATGATGATGATGATGTTCACAAAGTTAGGGCACACAATGCAACGTAGCTGTTTTACTCCTAGTGTCGCCTATAATTAGAGTTTGTGTCTCTTCGATTGTTGGCAATCCATTGCTGTATTTTGTTGTATACATTATGTCGCATTTGTTTAGAATATGTTGCTATTTCAGTGAAAAGAAGCATTGTATAGACAATTTAGTATACCTATTTAGTTATGTGTCGCAATACAAAACCTCGTCAACTGTCTTTAAAAATAAATTCCTTGCGTTACTAACTGACTGTCAGACTAGCTACAGCCGAAACAACTGGGCGCAAGTAGGTGAAATTTGGCATGTATGTTCCTTGAGGACTGTAGGGGAGCTTTTACGAAACATTTTATCTAAGCGAAATTTACGCGTGCGAAGCAACGGGCAAAAGCTAGTTAACAATAAAAAACAACAGTGAAAATTGCCTGCCATACATACAATACAAAATATTTTAGGCGAACAATCCGCGAAATTCGCTAACAATTCAAAGCTCAAAAGTAAGCGTGATTGAATTTGCGAAAAAAGGTACAGTTGAGAGCAAAACTACATACATTCGCGCGAACTTGTTGTGCAAAGCTAATTAGGTGTTGACCCACCAAAATTGGATAATTGTCAGCCTTGCCTATAATCTGCTATGTACCGGCCTCTTCTCACTAGACAGAGGCCTGTGTGGTTTGGCAGCATTATTATGTCTTTCTGGAACATTACGAAAATCTTTTGAACGGTACCTACTAAGAACTTCCAAAATACTTAATTTCAAACTGAGAGTAAAAAATAAGTACTTGTGAAGTCAAGCTTTATGGTGGGGGCTATACGTCTACACAGTCATTATGACCCATAATGAACAAGTGCTATAAAAGTATGTAAGTATAGTTATAAAGCTTCATAAATAGTATCGAAAAGATATATGTCGCTTGTTATTGGCATCCAAAAGAATTTTTCAATAATTCTTTATTCGTTCGTGTTCGTATTGCTGTGTTCTGTTGTACTCGTATTGTTATGTGCATGTTGCACCAGGATTGATATTGGAACGATGTTATATTGCTGTTTTATATGTTGCATTGATTTTTAATGGCCAATAAAAACAGATACATAGTCATATAATTTGAAATGATCGAAAATCATGTTGCTTTCGTAGTTTACACGAATAAGTTTCTTTACCTTAATCTTCGATATAAATGATGCCGTGTGGCTACACACATAGTTATCCGCCTTATGAAGAAAAGTTAATCTGCAGATAGTTAATAAACAGACCTAGTCTCAATGCTAGCAATGGGCCTCCTCTCACTATGTGGCCATACACCACCACGTTGACTAAATGCGGATTGGTATACTTCACGGCTTTTGAAAACATTATGTATCTTTCGTAGCATTCTAAACGAGAGGTAAATTGTATTGTTTTACGCCTAGATTTTCGGAAATTAATAAACTTACTGAATTCATTCATACTAATAAGTAAGCAATAACCAAACGCCATGTGCGCTCTGATCGGTTGAATTAGTCACGTGTTCCATTTCCTTCCTCGCCACCGCCATTCTTCGCCATTTTACGAATAAACCGGAACTTTAGAGATGTTAATGAGGCTAGCGGAGGCCTGCTTAGCAGGACTCCTATTTTTGTGTTCAGCGTCACAAGAAAATCTAACATAACTTATTAAGTTTACCTTAATTATCACAGATGGACCAATCAGAGAGAAGTGTGTTATTTGCCGTATTTTAAAGAAGCGTAAAATTAAAAGCTCTCGATTCTTAGGAATATATCCGTTAGATTATCAATTTACGACGAGACGTCGCAAATTGATAAATTTCCGAAAATCTGTGCGTAGAATAACACAGTTTACCTCTCGTTTAGAATCCTACGAAAGTTTATAAATTTCCTATCAAAGGACGATGGGCGGAATCATCCCCACCCATCAACAAAAATGAAATGTAGCTCAATTAGCACATCTTGGCAAGATGATATTTTTTTACTATAGGGACGTTGCCCAAAAGCATGGGGTTGTTATAGTAATTAACGGTTAAACAATTATTTGTATAAGTACGTATTTTAGACGATTATTTGTAAAACACCCACTCATTTATGTATTCATTAGTGTACAGTGAACATAGACCAGTAATATTAACACTCACTATTGTTATTTTCTTACTATGAGCTTTATAAGAATGAATAATTAGAAGACAATGAATTTAAATGATTCATTAATTTATATTATACTAGACGGCACCAACGGCCTCGCCCGCGTCAATTATACATATAAACCTTCATCCTCTTGAATCATTCTATCTATTAAAAAAAAAACACATTAACATCCGTTGCGTAGTTTTTAAGATTTAAGCATACATAGGGGCAGACAGACAGAAGACAAACTTTGTTTTATACTATGTAGTGATTATAATATAAGGGCAGCGATAGCTAGATAGAGGAGATACCAACGGATTGCCATGCAGAGGGAATCGGATCCATTGGTGCGCACCAATGACTTTTCGAAGTTAAGTGCGTATTAAATTGTTAATTATCGCTTGCCCCGTGCCTTGGAGAGCACGTTAAACCGTCGGTACCGGTTGTCATGAAGATGTTTGACAGTCGTTACGTGGAGTCAGTACCCTCAAATAAACTGATACTGGTCTTAACCATGGAATATCGCTATCCCTTTGGGTTGCGGAGGTCAGACGGCGGTCGCTCTGTGTGGAAAAGTTGATATTCTGTATTGGTCGGTTCATGAATGATGACCACTGCGCAGAAATCACTTTTTAGGTCCCCGTGGAGGTGCGGGTTGAGGCGCGGGTGGAATGCCAATGGTGTGGCTCCGTTCTTGACGCATTCCCTAAATGAAGCCAAGAATGGAGCCACGCCATTGGTGCACGAATGTACATATGCGCGACGGCCGCCATTTATTGTCAACTTTCGTGAACCGACCTATAATATATGGTTAGACCAGTAAGCGGACCTCGGGCTCTAAGGCGTGTAAGTCTTGGATGCAACTAGGATAACGCTAGGGCGATGATGATTCATTAATATTCGTTATTTTCTTATTATTCATTCATTATCATTAAAATTTAAATGTTTATAAATACATTATTTTTTATTACTACGACTAAATCATGTTTTGTACTGTAATATAACCATAATGTCAAAATTACTTACAAGTGTAAAATGAAAATATAGGATAATTAATAATAATAAATTGTTTTTTATTTATATAATCTCACGGATTTAAGTAAAAAAAAGGATTTTAATCAAGTAAGTAGTTGATACTTAAGGTACACATTGGCATCCAGTTCCATGTGTGTTGGTATATGGGGACGGAGCCCATACATTTTTGCCCATAGTCCTTTATAAATTTGCGGTTTTACAATGTATTATGTATATTTTTGTTAATGATAGTTCCTATTACCATAATTATATGTTTCAGTATTACCTTTAAATACATACGAAATACATAATTGTGTTAGCTCGTATTATTTCGCTGTGATGTCTCTGTTCCAGAGACATCACAGCGATACAAATTGAAATTATACAGCAGCCAAGGAGTATAGCGGTCGTTTTCGCATCGGTCTACATGCCCGAGGCTGAAGACCCGCCTCCGTTCGACCTCACGCGTCTGGTTAACCAGTGCGAGAGAACCAATACGGAGGTCGTAATAGGGACGGACTCCAATGCCCACCACCAAATGTGGGGCATGGACTGCAACAATAACAGAGGTAAGTCACTGGTTGAATACCTATTCACCACTAATCTTACCCTATTAAACACAGGTACGGAGCCCACCTTCGTCACAAAACGTAGTCAGACAATTATCGACTTAACTCTCGCAACAAAAGGAGCGGCTGAACGCATCAAGGGATGGCACGTCTCAAAGGAGGCATTATGCTCAGACCACAGATGGATCAGCTTCTCCATGAAAGTCGATATACAGCCCACACAGCCCCGCAGGAAACCACACAACACGGACAAATCACAGTATGTCCTATTACTTAGAGATAAACTTACCCTTACCGCTACGCCGACGGTACTGGATGACACTGAACAGATCGACGAGCAGGTATGCACACTGACGCAGTCGATGCTAGACAGCTACCATGCAGCTTGCCCGGAAACCACTCCGCCTTCAACCCCGGGGAAACAACCCTGGTGGGGCGCTGAGCTTGAACGCAAGCGCAAGAAGGTAAGAAAGGCTCTAAATAGGGCAATGAACACAAGCGCGGACGCTGATTGGGACGCTTATAAAGCGGCCAAATCAGACTACAGGAAATGCCTCAGATTCAGCCGCACCATGGGATGGAGGAAATTCTGTGGGAGCATTGAATCCTGCCAACAAGCAAACCGGGTAAGGAAACTACTGGCTCAGCAACCAACAGTTGCACCAGGTACTCTCCGTAAACCGGATGACACATACACCACATCGGAGGAGGAGACAAGATGCGTCCTACTCGAAACACATTTCCCAGGCTGCGTCCTCACCCCGGTAATAACGTGGCACGATACACCAACAGTGGCGACCGAACACGAATGGAGACACGCAAACAACGTGGTCACAGAAGAAAAACTCCGATGGGCCATCGATAGCTTCCATCCATTCAAAGCAGCCGGACTGGACGGCATCTTCCCAGGGTTATTACAATGGGGAGGGGAACCTGTCCTCAAAAGACTCCTGGCAATCATGAGGGCTAGCCTGGCCCTCAGATATGTACCGAAGAAATGGAGGGAAGTCAAACTAATCTTCATACCAAAACCAGGCAAAACAGACTATACCAATGCAAAGTCCTTCAGACCAATAAGCCTGACCTCCTTCATGCTTAAAGCCTTGGAAAGGCTTTGCGAGAGGGAACTAAGAAGTGGGGCTCTTAAGCACTTACCCCTACATGCCAACCAACATGCATACAGCTCAGGGAAATCGACGGAATCGGCCTTACATCAGGTCGTGAACCAGATAGAAGCTGCTATACAACAAAAAAGCATCTGCCTGGGCACCTTCATCGACATAGAAGGAGCCTTCGACAAGACAAACTTCTCCAGCATAAGCAACGCCCTAGCCAGACATGGTGTGGATCAGATGCTCATACAGTGGATCCAAAACATGCTCAGCAAAAGGGTAGTGCGCCTACACGGCGACACTCAGACAGCCTTGATAACTAAAGGGTGCCCGCAGGGAGGTGTACTCTCCCCGCTATTGTGGAACTTAGTCATCAATGAACTCATAGACAAACTCAACGCGAGAGACTTCTACACAATAGGTTATGCAGATGATCTAACCATACTCACCTCAGGTAAGGTAACCAGTACAGTGTACGACCTAACCCAACAAGCGCTACGCATAGTAGAGTGGTGGTGTAATGAGTACGAATTATCTGTAAACCCGACCAAGACCGAACTAGTTATGTCCACACACAAACGCGCGCTGGGCACTTACCGACTGCCCAGGTTATTTAACACAGAGCTTAAGCTGTCTACCGAGGTCAAGTACCTGGGTGTCATTCTCGACAGCAAATTGACATGGAACAGCCACATGGAAAATAAGCTCAACAAAGCAAGCATTGTCTTCTGGCAGTGCAAGAAGATGATAGGCAAACGCTGGGGCCTATCCCCCAAAATTGTCTTATGGCTCTATAAGACAATAATACGTCCGATGATAAGCTACGGCGCAGTAGTGTGGTGGCCTCGGACCAACCTAATAACGGCCGCCAACAAGCTCCAAAAGCTACAAAGACTTGCATGCCTAGCGGCCACGGGCTGCATGAAAACTACACCTACAGCGGCACTCGAAGTGTTGCTGGACCTGCCCCCATTGCATCTGTTTATACAACAAGAAGCAACGATGTCGGCGATCCGGCTAAGAGCTCTGAAGCTCTGGAAAGACACCAACACACCGCACACAAGCAACTTAAATACACTCTTTAGAGAAGTTCCTCTCACACAAGCCATTGGCGACCAAATACCAAAACAATTTGTGTTCGACAAGAAATACAAAATCCAACTGTACGAGGATCTACACGAAGGAGCGGTTAATCACAACGAGTTCACGATCTTCACAGATGGGTCTAAGACGGATACAGGTACAGGTTCAGGAGTATTCTCCGAGGACTTAAACATCAACATCGCAGCACCGCTGGGAGCCTACAACACGGTCTACCAGGCCGAATGTTTTGGCATAATCCTAGCTGCCACAGCAATCATGGCACGTGAGGTAAGGGAACGATCCATTAGGATCCTCTCAGATAGTAAGGCAGTCCTCTCAGCCCTCAAAAGCCATACTATCACCTCGGCGCTCACGCTTGAATGCCACCAGAAACTAACAGAGGTAGGTAAACAAAACAAATTAACACTGCAATGGATCAAGGGCCACAGTGGCTCTAGAGGGAATGACGCAGCCGACGTACTTACCAGAAGAGGGGCCACTTTAGAGGTGGTGGGACCCGAGCCCATTATTCCCCTCCCTTCTGGATTTTATCGCAACCTGGTAAGAAATAGGACCAGGACCCAACACAACCAGTCCTGGATTGGTATTGAAACATGTAGGCAGGCCAAGGAGGCTCTTCCCGCAGTAGACGGTAAGATAGCTAAACAAATCCTCCGGCTGTCCAAACAACAACTGCGGACAGTCACGGCCGCCTACACAGGACACGGATTCCTTAATAAACACCTATTTACTTTAGGCATCACCGACAGCCCGCTGTGCAGGGCCTGTATGGCAGCAGACGAGACGGCAGCCCACCTGCTCCTCGACTGCCCTGAGGTCGCACAGTACAGGCAGCAGTACCTGACAAGACACAGCACCCTGAGGGAAGCAGTGGGCCACATCAAGAGTCTGCTGGCCTTCCTCGAAGAGCTGGGGTGGCTGGAATGACGACACCATTCCCACCCGCACGCAAAATACACGCCAAGACGTGGAGTTGCGGAAACAGCCCGTGCCATCAAGTATCAAGTAGCTCGTATTAGTTCTCACGTATTACAAAGTTTGATATTTTGTGATACCGTATTTAAATTGTAAAAAGTAAAGTCAACAGAGCTTTTTAAAGCCTGCTGTATATGTATACAATACATATGTTGGCGTTGAAATTGAGGACAAAGTAGGTATTATATAGGGTTTGTCCTAAACATACATAGCTGTCTGCCAATACTTGGATAACCCTAGTAGAAATTGTGACAAACTTCATTCATGTGAGAGCCAATTAAGAAGTAAATATGATGGAAATGTGAAATAAAATCTTAAGCTATATATATTGTGTTGATATGTTATATATTTGGTTAAAGGATATGTTTTGTTAATACGTACGTTAAAGTAAAAATTGTTTTTGATGCTCGATTGAACATGTAAAGTCATAAATCTGTTATTCTATAAACTTTAAATATGTCATAATAAACAGCAATTAAGCATCATAATATTCTCATTTTTATTAAACTGAAAAATAGCCTTCGCTGTTAGCATCAAACGATAGTTAACGTATTTTATCGCAATATAATTACCATTTTCTAGATTATTCGGTTAAAATATAATGCCAGTAAAACCAAAATATCGCGACAGTAGTTTGATTTCGATGAGTAACGAAAAATAAAAAAGTACTACTTATTTATTGTAAAAAACACGCAAAAAAAGTTAAAACAACTTTATTTTTCACTAGCTTTAGCCCGCGGCTTCGCGCGAGTTAAATTAGGGGTAAGACATATCTACTTTCAGTCTTAAGTCGTGTGAAGACACTCCTGATCATTCTAAAGAGTCAGAAGCTCTATAGGGTAAAAAGTAACTCGGTCAGTATCCATGAGAAATGTCAAAGCCATGTTTTAATACATATCCAATATATATATATAAACACTTTCGCATTTATAATTTTAGTAGGTAGGGAAAATCGTTTCAGCTGTTTGAGAGTAGTATATAATTATTCGTTTAGATATGCGAACAATGTAATCACTGTGCACAATATGACAATATGTATGATGTGACAGTACTGACAGATAGCACATGCGCAGCACTTAATTATTCGCGCCTGCGTTCTTACTTCCAAGAGGAAAATTTCTGCCGTACAAACCAAAGAGTATAACCAAACTTCTATCCTCCCTACAATCCCTCCCAGTTTAATTTTTGCAACTTATGGTAGCCTATGTCCGTCTCCATGGACCAATATATCTCTATATTAAATTTCAACAAAATCGGTTCAGCCGTTTTCGCGTGAAAACGGAACATACATACATACATACATACACACTTTCGAATTTATAATATTAGTAGGGATGCCCGCGGTTACACTCGCGTTATTTAAGGCTAATGCTCCGCTCCCGTCGCTCATAGCGTGATGTTATATAGCCTATAGCCTTCCTCAATAAATGGCCTATCTAACACTGAAATAATTTTTCAAATCGGACCAGTAGTGCCTGAGATTAGCGCGTTCAACCAAACAAACAAACAAACAAACTCTTCAGCTTTATATATTAGTATAAGATTATTTTTTTTGGTGTCGGGTTGGAAAATCCTCATGGAGTCCCTCCGCCCTGGGGAGAAGGGCGAAGGGGACTGTCAGACTCTTACTGACTAAAAACCAACCCGTGCTCCTTGTACCCATGTGTCGGAGGGAAGGGTTTCACCGAAGCATTCCTCGCTACCCCCCGACGGGTATTGGCCCGCTAGATGGTCCGGCGGGCCTATGGCGGGATGAAGGTGTTTGGCTCCGCCGCTAGAACACCCAGCGGCCGCAGAGGATAGGGAGGACGGCAACGCAACACCGCATCTCCACTTCCTCTGCGGCCCCACCGCGACGCAACGATGGTGCGTCCCCATTTGGTCGCGGGAGATAGGCCCAAATTCTTTATACACAACATTAACTGTTTTACCACCTTCACATAAAACATGTAAATTATTTTTATTATTTTTCGCTCGCTCGTGAACATGCCACATATAACTGACCATGTGAAAAACAACATGTTCGGAGGTCAGATCCAGCTGTTTCAAGTGTCTGTCCCAGCAATTTATTTAGAAAATACACATAGGACTACGAATATCCAGCCCTGCCGAAAGTAAGATAGCCCCGTTGAGTAACTAAAGAGGTATCTGAATTCAGGCCTCTTTCTCCCGCCGAGGAGTGGGAAACTAAACAAATAAAACGCCATCTATGTTTACTTATACAAACCGACCGAGAGAGAAAATAATATGGACTAATCGACAATTTATTGAAAAAAGGATCTATAGTCATTGTTTTTATCATTTAAAATAAAATGAAATGATTATATAACTATTATCCAAACATAATAATTTGAAATAAATGAGATTGACCGTTTAAATTAAGTGGACATTGTAACAAATTTTGACACAGAGACTTTTTGTTTATGAAAGTGCCGAATAATATACTCTATCATTTTTTAATAGGTAACAGAAAGATACCTGACACATATATATGGTCTTTTTTGCAAGAAACATTTATTTTGCTAGTAAAATTATTTGAAAATAGTGACATCTATCGGTCGGAAGGATAACTATAATTTATTTATCGAAAATACATAAGTATATACTGACGAAATTAAGAATCGCCTCGTTTTTTAAAGTCGGGTAAATAGCCATAAAACACCTTGTAGGTACCTATTTTGACTAACTATACTTTTACTAACAAACTTATAATGAACATAGATGGCACCACATATATAACCAGTTCTGGATGATCCCTGTTTTTTTTGGGACTACGTACAAAAGAGAGGTCAAGCTGTACACCGAAAACCACCCAACCGATTGTGATGTAAGATATACTATTTTATAGGTATGAGTATCCTTTGTACATGAGTGTAAGTTTTATTGAAATCAATTTCGCCATTTTAGAGATCTTTAGCAATATAGGGAAAGACTGACAGACATAAATTCAAAAAAATATCAAGTATTGCTTTTTAGCATTTTCCTAGATTTTTTAGCTAATTTTCGCCAAAATATCTTTACTGTACAGACTTTTTCACCTCTACAGTTTTATTATAGTATAGTCTTTTTAGCATTTTCCTAGATTATTTTGCTAATTTTCGCCAAAATATCTTTACTGTACAGACTTTTTCACCTCTACAGTTTTATTATAGTATAGATTTTGAATGTTTGTCACTTGACAGCAGAATGGAACCCTTCCAAATTAGATGTGGTGGAAGATGTGTTGCTGTTTATGCTCAGCGGTGATGCGACCTTATTTACGAAGCTTTTTGTTAAACTAAGCAAAGTTATATCAAGCAGTGACAGATTGTGTACTAAACACCCGGTGGAAGTCGCGAGGACTTTGTGTGCAAGTATGCCTTGAGACATCAGACGCTACAGAGATTAGCTTCAAATTCTTTTTTACTTTTCACTATAGCAGGTTGATATATGAATGTGTTTGGAATATCATTTTTGATGCTATTGTGTAAAACGCTCCAAAATATTTCGAAAGTACATGAATATGAATTTGTTACCAATATAAGCTGCCTAATATGGTATCAAACGCAAATTTAATTCATGTTCGTAATCTCTTTAGTCTTGTCTCGGGGAGAAAAACATGTTTTTACCTTTTTACTGTACATCCATGCCTCTAGTACAACTAAAAACATATTTTCAAACATATAAGTTGTCGCACGAGTGATTGATTTCCACGGGGTAGCCGGGATCGATCACTCGCCGAGCAATTAAAGAGAGATAATTAGGTTGTCTTACGGGAAATAAATAAAAAATATCACCAGGAAAGTTTAAACTCGCGTTATATTCCAGTTACACAATGGCTTTAATTACACAAAAAAACTGACACTTGAGATTAGCCGACTAGACAATTATCCAGGGCGTGGGTGGTAGGTTGGCACTTCACAGGTATTCAGATGGGGTACTCAGCTTTGGTCGTGTTGTCCCGAAGCAGAAAAGGGCCCAACCACGTGTGTCGCCGGTATATATAAGGTCGGCGAGCGGGAGAGGGCGAGCGGGGCTCCCCACTGCCGTGCGTCACTCGTAGCGAGGCTCGCGAGCGCCGGGGCACGACGTCACACACCCCCCCCCCCCGTTAGGCCGGGATTTTCCCTAAGGAAAATTCCCTAGCCCAACGGGCGTAGCAGCCCTGAAGATACTCCCTGAAATTAGAGAAAACAAGGGCATGAGTACCTTGAACAAGTGACAACCCTATACGCTAATTAGGATACCTAAATAATAATGACCCACGCTTGCATTCTTCACGCGTACAACGGCAGTCTGAACTTGAACATAAACATTTATCATTCATAATTCATCACACATACCTACATGTAAATGCCAAGGCCAGTGTAATAGCTTAATATTAAAGATAACAATCTATGGAGAAGCACTTAGGGTAATTATTAGGTAATCATGATTTGTAGATATAAGAAACTTGATCTAGCCCTACGACTAAAAAATCTTGGGTTCGGCCTTTGCCACTAGATAAGTAAACTTTTTGAATATAGTTAGGTGTAACAACAGATTTTTCGTAACGATGAACAAAAATAATATAAGCCGCAGACACGACCGGACCGCTCAATGTCAAAGGAAAGAATTTAGTAAATATTTTGCTCTGATTAATAACTACAACATGACCAGTAAACACCTTTTGAATGTAAACAATGGTGAATCATTAGTTAGGCATTTATTTATCGGCGCGTCGCTGAGTGAACGCGCGTGCGTCATAACGACAACTAGGTAGGTACGATCTAAATGGTAGGTACTATTCAACTGTTCCGAGCTCGCGACGCACGGTTAATTACCCCGAATGTTTATAAAGTACCTATAATATCAACTCGATTACGGAACCTATACAGGATTAAGAATAACAACAGAACTTCAGAACAAGGCACGGCGAAAAACAATACGCCAATCAAGATGCATTTCAACAGTTAGATTTGTGGAAAGAAAATACACATGCGAGAATCGAACCACAGACCGATCCGACAACAACTTTTTAACCACTGAGCCATAACTGATAGTTAGATAAACAACAGATTCTTTGTAACAATATTACATGTAATAAACTTTATTACAATTTATAACTGAAACATTTATTCATTTTATGTTAGCATGTTTACATAAATCATTAACACAATACAATGCATTATCTTGTGAGCTTCGACTCGAAAACAAAAGAACCATTGTTGGCCTTCACAAATAATTATGCGGGCAATTATAACTCCGCATAGATATGCGTCTTACATTGTTGTTTTTATACATTTATTATTCTTTGTAATTAATCAACTTTAAATCCTTGATGTGCCATTCGCCTAAAGGTTTTCCGGCCATGTCGTTAAGTTTGTATACTAGAGGTGACTTTTTTGAGGCAATCTTACATTTAATAAATTTAGGCGCCAATTTCTTGCTAAAGTATTTATCCTTGTCACTAAGTAGAAACGTTCTGCGCCAAACTATATCACCGACATTGAATTCTGCCGGTTTACGGCGAAGATTATAAGATGAACAATTTCGTTGGTGGGCCGACAGCAGAGCTGATTGTACCTTCTCGAAAATAGAGGATAAGTAGCCTAAAGTTTCGGCATAGCCGTCCCGTGGTTCAAGCACCATATTGGAATTAAATTCCTTGTCAATATACTGAGAACCACATGTTATGACCTCCCTACCAAAAACAAGGAAATTAGGAGAATAACCAGTAACCTCACTAACTGCGCAGTTAAGGGCGAATTGAACCTTAGTGATTAAAGTGTCCCAGATTCGATGATCAGATTCTATGAAAGTTGAAATAGTTGTCATAATGGTTTTGTTGTAACGTTCAACTGAGTTAACGTGGGGAGTATACAACGGTGTAAAATGCAAATTTGGAATTTTATATTTTGACAACATACTTTTAAAGGTTGCGCTAATAAATTGTTTACCGTTATCCAAAACAATAGTAGATGGAATTCCATGCACCAAAAATACATTTTCCTCGAGAATTTTTGTTATCACTTCTGCAGTTGCCCGTTTAATGGGGAAAAGCAAACAATATTTAGAGAAACAACAACTGACCACAAATATAAAAGTGTTTTGTTTTCTGCTGGGAGGCAATGGACCAATCAAATCAATACTAATCGTCTGAAAGGGCTATTGACATGATTTGGGTTTTCCCATTAGACCTAAATTTGGGTGATTTTGGTGTTTATGGGTGATACAAAGTTCACATGAACTGACGAACTTGACAACATCGGAGTACATAACAGGCCAAAAGTAATTAAGTGCGAGACGTTTGTATGTCTTAAAAATACCCAGATGTCCAGCAGTGGGCGAAGAATGATTCTCCCTTAGAATGTCAATTCTTTGGTCAGACGGAATAACCTCTTTCCATTGAAATTCTTTAGTGAGAGGGTTTAATGTTTTTTTAAAACAATACAATTTATTGTTTATTACTTGATAGTTAACAAAGGAAGTCGGAGAACTTAAACAGCCTTTATAGATATTTAAATACCAAGGATCATTAGTAGAAACTGGTAAATTCTGATTAGAATTAAAATCTATATTTATATCATTAACAATAGCAGAAACGGGTAAAGAGCGAGACAGAAAATCAGGTAAAACGTTATCGGAACCCCGACGATGACGTATTTCGAAATTATAGGAAGATAAGCGAACTCCCCATCTGGCTAACCGGCCAGTAGGGTTATTTAAGGTCAAGAACCATTTCAAAGCAGCGTGATCAGTGTAAACAATAAACTTTTTACCATTTTCAACATAACAACGCCAGTGTTCTATAGCAGATAGAACAGCCAGGGCCTCGCGCTCTGTGGCACTGTAATTTTTTTCTTGCTTAGTGAGTGATTTGCTATAGTACGCTATGACTCTTTCCTCACCATTTAACCTTTGACAGAGGATCGCGCCAAGACAAAATCGCTAGCATCTGAGTGTATTTCAAACGGCTGCGAGTAGTCAGGACAAGCCAACACCGAGGAGGAAATCAAACAATTCTTTAGGTTATTAAACGCCTCATTAGCCTCTGTCGTCCAGCAGAATGGAGGTGCGTTTTTACTTTGAGATGTTAACTTATTTAAGGGTGCAGCAATAGAGCTAAAATTCGGTATAAAACGCCTGTACCACGAGGCTGCGCCTAAAAGTCGATGTACTTCTTTTCTATTAGAAGGAGTGGGATAATTTTTCATTGAATTTACTTTATCCGGATCGGGATGCAATCCACTAGAGTCGACAACATAGCCTAAATATTTTAGTTTATCTCTAAAAAATTGACATTTTTCGAGATTAATTGTTAAATTAGCGCTTTTTAGTTTATCCAGAATGCGTAATAAAAGAGTAATATGCTCGTTGAAGCTGGACGTGATACAGATTATGTCATCGATAAAACAGAAAACCTTATTTTCAAATTCTGGACCATAAAATAAAATATCAACTAATCGTTGTTGAGTAGCTGGCGCATTCGTAAGACCGAAAGGCATTCTTTTGAATTGAAATGTGCTACGCGTGGGAATATAAAAGGCTGTTTTGCAACGGTCCTCTTCTTTAATTAATGTTTGCCAAAAAGATTTAGACAGGTCTAAACTAGACAAGTATTTAGCATCTCTCAGATTATCTAAAATTTCCGAAATATAAGGCAAGCTATAAGCATCTTTTTTTGTCCAAACAGAAACGCAGTTTACCATTCTTTTTAGGGGTCAAAATGACCGGGTTTGACCACGGGCTTTCGGATCGTTCAACAACATCCTCTGAAAGCATGTCGTCAAGATGCTTTATTAAAATTCTTTGTTTATCGGGAGACATGCGATAAAATCTTTGCCGAATAGGGGGGCAATCACCTGCATCAATTGAATGAGAAATAATATTTGTGCAACCGAGACCCCGCTTCTCGTATGAAATACCGGTAAATTTAGAAATAATGTTGTCAGCGGTAGCTCTCTGGTCGACTGTAAGATGATCGTAAGAAACAAGATGTGTAGGGGGAACTGCCTGCAACTCCATTACTTGAGCGTCGGACTTGTTCACAATCAAAACAGACTCTAATTTGTTAGGAAATAGGCCGAAGCTTCGCCAAAAATCCATGCCAAGGATAAGGGAATTTTGAATCCCAGGTACAACATGAACTTCTAAGTTAATCAATTTATCCTGAAACTCAAAGGGTAGAAACACCGATCCCAAAGACTCAAATCGTTCGCCGCCTGCTGTTATTAACCTTAAAGGTTTCGATTTATCCAAAACATTGTCTTTCAAAAATAAGTTATGCAAATTATTACCTAAAATTGTAACGCAAGATCCAGAATCTAAAAGACCAGTGGTAGGTATTCCGTTTAATTTTAGAGTAACGTAAGGTAAATATTCTACTTTAGAATTACGGATTGAGGAAATAAGATAGCTATTAAAGAATTTTTTTTAAAAGTCCAACCAATTATTCCACTCTGTTTTATTACAATTAGTTGTATAATTTGATTTTCCACAATCCTTATTAGTTTTTTGACACTGTAGGGGTCGACTTAGATTTACAATTGGGGCAGTCTGACACCTTGAAACCCTTTGTGCCGCACTTAAAACAGATTAGGTAGTGTGGCTGACGGCAATTACGTAATGAGTGCGAATTGCATCTACAACGCACGCAAAAAGTTTTATTTATATTAGAAGTACTCGAAACGGCGTTGACTTATGGTACAGACTTGTATCTCGATGTATCGGCGACAGAGTTATATTTATTGAAGTGATTATGATTGTAAACATTTTTGTTTGAAGAAAAATTAGAAAACGGATAATTATACGCTAGATCGGGTGCTACAGTATTCTTTGAAACTTTAGGGGGTTCAGAAAATTGCTTACTGCGACTTTGGTAATTTTCGAAAAGACGACAAACTTCGACCAGACTATCAACATCAACAACCTTTGCAGTGAGCAGACAATTAGTGTAACAAGGTCTAATATTATTTAGTAAAATTTCTAGCTTCTCCGAATCAGCGATAGGAGAACTAAGTCGCGAAAACAGACCGTGCATCTTTGCCACGTAAATAGTTATTGATTCGTTCTCGCCCTGTGAGCGCTGACGAATCTCCGTCATAAGCCGATAATCGTAGTTATGCGGACTAAAATCTCGTTTCAAAAGTTCGCAAAGTTCTAACCAAGTCTTTAAATTATTTTTAACAGAACGATACCAAACTAATGCGTCACCCGAAAATATTTCAAAAGCGAAAGACAACATCTTGTCGTGTGGAATAGATCTACAGGACATAAATTCATCAATTTTTTCAATAAAAGATCTTACACATGATTTACCGTTAAATTTGAATTTACCTAATTCCGAAAAAAGCTTACGGTCGTAATTATAGGAAGTGTTTCCCTCTGCCACTGAGCAATCCGACCGCGAACTACGGCTCGTGATTAATTGTAACTTCGCATATAAGTCATTAAATTTATTCCACACAGACTCAATTTTTTTAATATCAAGACTGCCGGTATCCACCCTATTCAGTCGATGAAAACAATGGTGTAGCACGGTTTCGACCTTCTGTTGAAGCTCGGAAGTATAGTTTGTTTCCAACATAGATAGGTGTTTATTTGATCTTAATAACGACTTTTCCACTTCAGCCACATCCTCCTCTGGTGGGAAGGGTGAAGATAATATATCCTCCGAGGGAATTTTAACTGAAAGTTTAGCGATTTGTTTGCGGGGATCGTCAGGCTTTGAAACGCCGCGTATTGTGGTCTCATATTCTAATTCCGCTTTAGTTAATAATGAGAAATTTATAATGTAAGCCATTATTACAAAACAATAATAGAAAATCTAAGTATTTACGCCGGTACTAGAAAAAAAAAAATTAAATATCGCCAGAAAATCGATTACCGTGCTAAAAAAAAGCTGAAATACACTAAATTATACAATGGTGTGATGATTGGTAAAGGATTAAAAAAAATTCTTAAAGGTCACTCAAAGGTTGAATCACAATATTTTTTTCGCGAACACGAGGCACGTTAGTTCAATGGCTAAGCGGTTAGAACCGGTTGGCGGCTGGGCACGCTGCCCGCGGTGAAACATGATTTTAGACCGACGTTAATTAAATCACCGTTATGTTATTTACACAGTTAAATTGCTTATGGCCAACCAAAATAGATAGAAACTGTAGCTGTACGCAATTCACCACACCAGAATATATGCACACACAGGAGAAAAATATACAAGAGAAAAAGAAATTATTTCACTCACCTGTAAAGTGCCAACTTACGTTTTAAAAATATATTTAAAAATTCTATTGGGCGCCAATGTCGCACGAGTGATTGATTTCCACGGGGTAGCCGGGATCGATCACTCGCCGAGCAATTAAAGAGAGATAATTAGGTTGTCTTACGGGAAATAAATAAAAAATATCACCAGGAAAGTTTAAACTCGCGTTATATTCCAGTTACACAATGGCTTTAATTACACAAAAAAAACTGACACTTGAGATTAGCCGACTAGACAATTATCCAGGGCGTGGGTGGTAGGTTGGCACTTATATATACCACAGGGTCCAGTTCGGCGTCCTTCATCAGCGATGTCGTCGAGCACCAAGCACGTGCATCGGATTCACACAAGTTTTACAATGTTCAATAAGTTACAAATGTTTGACTTTTATCACAGTTTACCGATGCCAGCACTAGATCAGGCGGCATTCAAGAGGGTTTACAGCACGAATTCACTTCGACACCACTATGACTCGCGGAGCACCCATGTGCTTTCAAGGGGCGATAATTCCAATAGAGGACAAATCCGTAGGTATTAATTTACTTTTGTCAATCGCTCACAACCTCGTCGGACAATTTCATATAGCGACGGTTGCGAGGTTGTTAATTACTATAATTAACTCAAAAACTCAAAATTACAATAAACTGCGTGAGCGAAGATAACTTTTTTTTTACCGGGGACGGAAGTGAATGACAGTTCAGTGTGACCATAGTCAAAATTTACAACAGACTAAACTAAACGTTACTAAATCGATATAATCGATTCGACTTATCATAAAAACTATTTCTATTTCAAACATCCCCCGCCCCGGACCGGCCTACCGGTCCGCTAATCAGTTGGTAGACGTGACAACGTTGCAACCGCTCTCCTCAGATTGGAACCGTCCACCAAGACCTCAGCAAGTCGGGAAATTCCATCAGCCCCAGTTACCAAACGAAGAATGCGCCCCCTGCGCCATCTGAGTGGCGGAAGGTAAGCCTCCTTGATCAAAACGAGGTCTCCAATCTTGGGTGGATCGGTTTTGTCGGTCCACTTAACGCGTTGCTGGAGTATGTGCAAATAATTTAAATTCGAGCGTTTCCAAAAGCTCTGAGTAATCTGGCGTACCAATTCAAAACGCGAGAGACGACCAGGTCTCGTATCAATATAGGGGTACTCAGGCAAGGCGACAAGTGGGCGACCAATCAAAAAATGGCCCGGCGTAAGGGCCTCCAAATCATTCGGATCTGAGGAGATCGGGCACAATGGTCGAGAGTTCAAAACGGCCTCAATCTTACAAAACACAGTTGCGAGTTCCTCAAATGTAAGGACAGACTCACCGATTGTCCTGCGCAAGTGTGTTTTGGCCGATTTTACAGCGGCCTCAAAAATACCACCCCAGTGTGGACAATTTGGTGGGGAAAACAACCAATTTATCCCACGTCGGGCAAGCCTATCACCTATATCAGCTTTGTTGGTTTCAAAGAAATTAACAACGTCATTCAAATAATTATACGTGCCCTTGAAGTTAGTACCGCAGTCAGAACAGATCAAGGAAGGCAGCCCTCTGCGGGATACAAATCTGTCAAATGTGGCTACAAACGCCTCGGTCGTAAGCGAGGAGACCAGTTCTAAATGTACGGCCTTTGTGGAAACACAAACAAAAACACACAAGTAGGCCTTAACAGTCTTGCTGTTTCGAAGTGTCGACGTTTTTACCAAAAAGGGACCAGCGAAGTCCGTGCCAACACCGTTTTTTTCTTTTTTTTTGTTTTTGTCGGGTTGGAAAATCCTCATGGAGTCCCTCCGCCCTGGAGGAAGGGCGAAGGGGACTGTCAGACTCTTACTGACTAAAAACCAACCCGTATTTCTCACGTACCCGTATGTCGGAGGGTCGGGTATCGCTGAAGCATTCCTCGCTACCCCCCGACGGATATTGGCCCGCCAGATGGTCAGGCGGGCCCCGAACAAAACCCCCTTGGCGGCGGATGAAGGTGTTGGGCTCCGCCGCCAAAACACTCAGCGGCCGCAGAGGATAGGGAGGACGGCAACGCAACACCGCATCTCCTCTTCCTCTGCGGCCCCACCGCGACGCAACAATGGTGACAAACGCAACACCGACACGCCTCTCCTCCCGCGACCGCACCCGACTGCGAGGGACAGAAGAACTGTCCCTCGCACCCACCCCTTTGGACGCATCCTGCGCAGGCCTCCGTCAAGCCCACGCGGAGCGTCCCCTCCTGGATCCCTCTTAGCTTCACCGCGGGTGACCAATCCATGGTTACTAAGCCCCCCACCAACAGTCCGTGCCAACACCGTCAAACGTCCTGCTCTCAGTTACGCGATCTGCCGGTAAGTCTCCCATCAAGGGCTGCATGGTAGAAGCCTTGAGCTTATAGCAAGGGAAGCAGCGAAAGACTACACTCCGAATAATTCTTCGGGCAGACAAAATCCAAAACTCGCGTTGCAGAATAGCCAACAAAGCATTACAACCAGCATGCGAATTTTTAAGGTGACGATCAGTTACGAACAAGCGTACCAAATGACCGTCCTTGGGTAACAAAAGGGGGTGACGTGCCCCGTAAGGGAGGTTGGCGTTCTTGGCTTAGACGCTCTCCAACGCGCAAGAGACCCGTTTCGACCAAAAAGGGGTTCAATTTAGATATTGCTCCCGACAATTTTGATTTCCCTGACTTGAGGATAGCAATCTCCTTCTCAAAGTGCGCCAATTGCACAGAACGAACCCAAAAGGTGAGGGACTCCTGTCGTTCCTGTGGTGAAAGAAACGGTGTCAATCGTTTCTGTTGTGGGTGCCTAAAATTAAAAACAAAACGCTTTATCCAAGCAGTAACACCTAACAACTTGTCAAGGGAGCTGTAGCGATTCAACAAAAAATCGGGGTCGAAGGCGCATTCCACCTTCTCAAGAGCGAGTGTTCGTAGACCCGGCAAATTGGAAGTATTCAAAACTGGCGTTTGAGGCCAATAAATTTCTGGTCGACTCAACCATTCCGGACCCCACCCCAGCGAATGGCCTATTAAACTAGGCGTCAAGCATCTGCGCGAGGCACAATCAGCGGGGTTGAGCTCACCTGGCACGTGTCTCCAAACAAGCTTGACTTCAGATTTTTGTATTTGGGAAACGTGATTAGCGACAAATACTTCCAAAGTGTGGACAGAAGCCTTCAACCAACAAAGAACAATTTGGCCGTCTGTCCAGGCGTAGGTCCCATTAATACAAATGGTTCAATAAGCGTACCAGTAGGGCTGCTCCCGAGAGCTCCAATTTCGGGATGGTCAGAGATGACCGAAGGGGTGCAACCTTGCTCTTCGCCATGATCAGGGAAACCCTCACCTGACCTGAGGCACTAACTGTGCGCAAGTACACCACGGCCGCGTGACCACGTTCCGAGGCATCACAAAACCCGTGAAGGGTGGCCTTGTACTTCCCGGGAGGAAGGATGGGACCGGCAAGGAGATCTCATTCACGGCAGGAAGTGAGGATACAAAAGACGTCCATTCCTCAACAAGAGTACCGCAGAGAGGTTCGTCCCAAGGCAATCCTGCTGTCCAAAGCTTCTGCAAGAAGCATTTTGCCCAAAATATGACAGGACAAATCCAACCGTTTGGATCAAAGGTTCTGGCGACAGTAGACATAACGAGACGTTTAGTCCAAGAACAAGGCAATTTCAAGTCTACGTTATACGTAAAGATGTCTTCTTGGACTGGCCTGTACTGGACGCCAAGAACAGCCATCATGGCGGGGTTGTCAACAATCTCAAATAGATGTGGATCTTGCTGATGATCTTCTGGCAAGCCTTCCAAAAGCGCTAGTAGTAGATAACCAGCGGAGGCCAAAATACCTATCAATTCGTCCCGCAGAAGGATCACCTCGTCCGCTGTGGAGGCACCCGAGCACATGTCATTGACGTAAATATCGTCCTTCAAGATGGCGGAGGCTCGTGGGAAACGTAAGCCTTCGCGGTCTGCGAGCTCCCAAAGAGAACGTATTGCCAAGTAGGGGCTCGACCTTAACCCGTACGTATTGGTATTGAGCTCGTAGACGACCATGGGATCGCGAGGATTCTCTCTCCAAAGGACCAGCTGGAAACGACGGTCATCAGGGTGGATAATCGTCTGCCTAAACATCATTTTTATATCGGCTACAAAGACAACCTGATGTCATCGGAAGCTGGTGATGACGTCACAAAGGTCCTTGACCAACTTGGGACCAGAATACAAGCACTGGTTCAAGGATACGCCCGTAGAAGTCTGCGCAGAACCATCAAATACTGTGCGCAGCTTGCCAGTCGATGGCTTCAATACCGCATGATGCGGGAGAAAGTAGTGCTCCACCGAACGCCAATCCAAATTTGACACAGACATGTGTTCCAATTGTTCATATTCTCTCATGAACTCAATGTACTTCTGTCTGAGCTCCGGATCACGACCCATGCGACGCTCCATAGCCAACAATCTCTTTTCGGCTAAAGGTCGTGACTCACCAAGCGGAGGCCGCACAGACAGAAAAGGTAGCTTCGTAATAAGCCGACCAGAACGGAGTCGACCAGTGTTGTACTGGAAGAACAGCTCGCACTCCTCATGTTCTGGATTCAAACGAGCAGCTTGAGGGGGCTCCTCTACCTCCCAAAACCACTGAACTGCATCAGAGAGAGCGGAGCCTACCGCCAACAAATTATTAAGTTCGGGTGGAGCGGGTTCCCTTGGTACTGGTCCCATTAAAGCAAATCCAAATATGGTCGGGATGGCAGTCAAACCATTTGGCACCAAGACCCGTTTCCCACCAATCAAAATTCCACCGAGGACATCAGCACGATACGATAGCGACGACAGAGCCAATCAACAAATCGATTTGTCCCGGTGTGTAAAATTTGGGATCTACCAGTTCCAATCCCGATGTCAAATTTACCACAGCAGCGGGTAGCTGTTTCTGTGGATGCATACCCAAAATATTCTTCAGCACAATAGCCGAGGTTTTAATCCTCGGGTGTGAAGATTCAACAGGGCCAAACAAAACCTTAACTTGCCCTTCAACATTAGAGGCTACGTCACCTATGCCCCGTATACAATTTGGAAAAGAGCCCATATTTAATTTAACCTGCCCTACCAAATAAGTTGAAACAATGCAACCTTGCGAACCTGTGTCCAATATAGCATGGACAATAACAGAGGTCCCCGTGGGTCCCCAGACCCTAACAGCAACCGTTGGTAGGATAACGGTCTCAATGGGGGAGGTTGGCGTCATAGGGCAGGGGTCAATGACCTATTGTTGCCTGGGTGGCGACCGTTGGCCAGGACCAGGTAAATCAAAATGGGGGTGCGGCTTGAAGTCCGTCATCTGTGGGGGGTCATAATGACGCACCCGCCCAAAACGAGGTGGGCGCGAGTCAAGGCGGGGACGCTCCGCCAAAGGAGGGGAATACCTGGGGCAGCGGTCATGGTACTGGTGACGTTGAGCGGTCGCACATTCAGGTGCGCGAGAGAGAGGAGGCGTGCGCACGCTACGGTTCTCCAAGCGGGGTGAGCGGCGATCAATTGAGCGAGGCGACTCTCGGCTACGCGCCGATGAGCCTCGGCTGCCACCTTCAAAACACCCGCCCGTGCGCGGCGTCGGCTGGTTGGACAAGCGGCCTACGTCTCTGGCATTCATGCAGAGAATGTCCAAATGCTGTCTTCCACAGTGAGGACAGGGGCGAGAGTTTGGGCAGTCTCGCTGGTAGTGGGACCCCAAGCAAGAGAAGCAAAGGCGGCGGGCATTCGCGATGCGCCTACGAGAGGCGACATGAAGGTCCAAGAATGCCCTACAACTGGCCGTTCTGTGCCCCGTGACCTTGCAGTAAGAGCACTCCGCTGGGCTCTGCGTGACCGCAAAGCGAGGAGGGCGCCGGTCAACATTGGCTCGGGTGTGAACGCGAGCCTGCTCCTTGACCTTGGGCGGCTGCGTCTTAGCCGGCGTGTCACCACCGGAGTTGTCCAAGATCCGGCACTCATCCTCGAGGAACCTCTCCAGGTCAGCAAAGGGGGGCAGATGGGTCGCGCTATCCCCACCAAAGCGCTGTTCAAAACGAGACCTCAGGTCAGCAGGCAGTTTCTTAAGTACAATGTGCACCAATAGATAGGACCATTTGTCCACGGGTAGGCCAAGGCACTTAAGTGCGTTGATTGCCACCAAAAGCGGGTTCAATAGTTGGGTGCGCAACCCAAAGACCCGGGTGAGCATGGGTAAACTCAAAATCTGTTCAATATGCGTGTCGGCGAGGCCACGCTTGTTATGGTACCTACGGGTAATTAGGTCCCGAGCCGTCTGGTACGCCTCGTAAGACACGGGCAGATACTGGATGAGATCCCCATCCAGAACCGACATCAAATAGGCCAATTTTTGAGTCGGCCGAAGGTCAGCCCTGGCATTGACCAGGCTGTCAAACAAATTAACGAAGCCCAGGTAGCTTCCTAGGCAGCCATCGAAATGCAGCCAACCCCGGTCTAAGGTAGGAAGCCTACTCACCAGCCCCGGTGCTGTCCTAGGAAGCTCCTGCTTCAAGCCGGGTTGCCCGTCCCTCTCGGCAACTAATTGTCTCGCACTATTGGAGACAGCATCATACAGGTCTAAGACCTGGTCATAATCTTCGCTGACCTTATTTCGCTGGTCAGCGGTGTATTCATTAACTGACACTTCGAGACAGCAAGCGCTGAAAGTGCGGAATTGCTGTTCCACACTTGCCAGGCGATCATCAATCCGCTCATACCTTTGTAGTAAGGTCTGCTGGCGATCAGGCCGGTTCACCAAGGCACTGGCTGAGGCAAACCAGCGCAAATCTGATGCAATAGCACCAGCAGTTGCACGCAAGTCCTTGATAGCTGACATAATCAAGTTTCAAAAGAGCTCGGACAAGCGTTAAATAATATTAACAATCAAAACGTAATATTTGTTAATTCTTTGAAACCAACAAAGTATTAGCCTGTTTACTGCTGGTACAAGCAAGTGACAGGTATTTACTGCCCAACAAAATTAATAGTTTCAATTATATTGACACAAAAACAAAGTTATCAAAGTTATAACATACAACAATTAAAGTTGAAACTTAAATTAGGTAATTAATTAATTACTGCAGCAAACAGACTAAATGTGTTATATATTACAACTGTAGGCACCAGTTTGTGTTACCTAACAATTTTATCAATATATTATAACAACAAAGGTTTGTGAAGTTTGGTTGTTATAATGTTTCAAACTCAATATATGCAATTAACCATTAACTTCATTAATTGATACATATAACTGTTATGTATCCAAACAAACTGACTTATTAATACTAACAACAACAAATTTACGTTAGATTTCAACAATGCAAATCAAACAATTACTGATTGAGGTTATGTATGACAATGTGTTTCAAATTATCTAGGTCAACTTATACAAATAAATATTATGTATGTTAGGCAAAAACTGACCTGACAAACAGTACAATACTGTCTACAAGGTGATAAGATACAAGCTTATACCAATTTGAGGTTTGTACTCAGCAATGCAACAGCGGTAAGATAATCAACTGAGCTCTGCTACCAAGAATTATGTCTAGAGTTACCGTAGGCAGGTAGGAAATTGTTCAGAGTGCGCAGTAGAAGCTGTATTACATCTCCCTGACCACGATAAAGCAAAGGTCCAGACACAATGCACTGCTTTGCACAGTGATGAATTGAAATCCAAATTACAATATTGATTGACTTACCAAATCTTCACTGATGCTCCTGGTGACGTTCTTGAGTGGACCTATAAGATGAAACTCATAATTTTGGCCAAAATAACAAGCAAATCGAATAAATACTACAGGGTCCAGTTCGGCGTCCTTCATCAGCGAAGTCGTCGAGTACCAAGCACGTGCATCGGATTCACACAAGTTTTACAATGTTCGATAAGTTACAAATGTTTGACTTTTATCACAGTTTACCGATGCCAGCACTAGATCAGGCGGCATTCAAGAGGGTTTACAGCACGAATTCACTTCGACACCACTATGACTCGCGGAGCACCCATGTGCTTTCAAGGGGCGATAATTCCAATAGAGGACAAATCCGTAGGTATTAATTTACTTTTGTCAATCGCTCACAACCTCGTCGGACAACTTCATATAGCGACGGTTGCGAGGTTGTTAATTACTATAATTAACTCAAAAACTCAAAATTACAATAAACTGCGTGAGCGAAGATAACTTTTTTTTTACCGGGGACGGAAGTGAATGACAGTTCAGTGTGACCATAGTCAAAATTTACAATAGACTAAACTAAACGTTACTAAATCGATATAATCGATTCGACTTATCATAAAAACTATTTCTATTTCAAACAATAGTAATACTTGATTATATTAATAGGAATACTGATTTCGTCTTGACTCCAAAGTTAATTCTAAATGAAGTGGAATTTTACGCTGAAAGCCTGTGCCAGCATTACATCATGCAGCATTCTTTTATTTATTAATACAATATCCATATATTGCACATTACATATCATGAAAATAATCTAAAAAGGGGCTATCCGACACTATACATATCAGAAACAAACATAGAAATAAACATCATGAATTAGTGTAATTCCTTTGCGTTCCTTTGCGACCTGAAGGCTCAACTCGCAGAACTCCATATCGAGTATATGGACACACTGGCCCAACGAGATAGGTTACAGGAAGAAATCCATTTATTGACCGCTAGCAATGATGACCATTCATGGTCTATGAGTCGCATTAGGGAACTAGAATGCTGTTTAGGACAATCATTCACTAAGATTAAATCACTAGAACAAACTGTAGAGATATTAAACAATAATAAAACTCAGAACCTTTACTCAGAGGTTGTAGGTAATAAATTAGGCTTAGATTCAAAACAATTAAAAATAAACATGAATTGTCTGAAACGGCATAGAAAGTATAATAAATTAAATAAACATATTAGGAAACTCATTCTTAGTCTAAACCAATATAGGAAAACTAAGATAACATCTCAGCAATATAAATGTTTAGTTTCTGAGCGTTCAGATTTGTTAATGGAGTTAGACAAATACAATGCAGAGTTGATTAATGGCAAAATGTTATATGACAAACATACTAGGGATCTTAAAAGTCAAATTAGTTCCTTACAATCTCAAATAAGTAGAATAAACACGCAATATGAAAATGAGGTTCAGGAGTATATTAGGAAATATGATGAGATTGCACAAGTGGGGAGACAAAATTTAGAATATGTAAAGGCCTTAACAAATACTAATAGTTGTTTGAATATCATAAAACCAACTTTACCCACTTATGAGTCCCAGATTATTTGTGATAGTGATAAAAGTACTTGTTCAGAGAATAATAGAACAGGTAAGTCTTCTTTAGGTAAGAATTCTGGCACAAATAAAGTTTATATATTCTCAGATAGGCTTGGTGTAGGTTTAGGTAGTTTAATAAATTGTGAGCTGACACAACACAATACTATCAATTATTGTTATCCAGGGTCTTCGTTTACATATCTAATTAATACATTAAATACAACAATATTTGATAGGCAGTCTACAATAATTATCACATATGGTGATAGCCCAACGGTGACTAAAAAGGATATATTTAATTTGACAGAAGTTATGTTATCGCTTCATAGGAAATTTGAATGCAAATTTATAACTCTTGCTTTGCCTTATTCTTATAGCTTAAATGAAACAATGAATAGTTATATTCATGAACTCAACTTGTGCTTATACAAATTGACATGGCAATATAAAGATTTTATTTTATTATTTGACATTAATGAATTTATTAGTAATTTTACATTGACCAAAGATACTATGTATCTGCCACTATTTTATAGAAGACAAGTTGCTAAAATAATAGCATTTAATTTACAAAATGACACAGGTACATGTAGGGTATCCAAGAATTTAGCTTCTGTAAATAGTTCCTATCTTAATAATTCTTCTATTGAATATACTGACACAAGTTCTTTAAACTTAAGACTAGGACAAAGCGTAGACAAATTCAACTGAATGTAGCACATCAAAACATACAAGGTCTATCTGGCAAGGATTTAGAATTAAGTTTATATTTAGAAAATCACAGTATACAAGTTATGTGTATTACAGAACACTGGCTAAAAGAGTACCAAATTAAATTCTTAAATAACTCGCAATACACGGTACACAGTGCCTTCTCTAGGAAACACGCTATTCATGGTGGATCCTTGATTATTGTTTCAAATAGCTTAACATGTAAAGAACGGAAAGACATAGCAAGTTTGTCTATAGAACGCACTGTGGAACTGTCATGTGTAGAACTTGAGCAGCATATTATCATATGTGTATATCGTCCACCGTTAAGTAACTTTAGTTTGTTTGAATCAGTTATTGAAGATGCAATTACTAAAATTAGGAGCAATAAGAAAGGTATTGTAGTTTGTGGTGATTTTAATGTAAATATTCTTGATCATTCAGTAATGACTAGTAGATTTTTAAATCTATTTAAATCATTTAATTTAAAAATTTGTTCCTTGAACCAACTAGGATTACAGCAACATCATCCACCTGTCTTGACAATATATTTAGTAATTGTACAGTTTCGAATAAATTAGTTAGTTCTGAATTAACTTCGGATCACTGTGGTCAATTAGCAAGGTTTCCGTATTATAGTGATAGCATCATACAGAAAGTGTTAGTTAGGCCATTACCTAGGCATAAGTTTAATGAATTCCGGAATAAAACTTTGATTGGAATGAATGCTATGAGTTCTGATGTAATGGAGATTGATTCGCCAAATGAAAATTTCAATAATTTATTTAATGTAGTTAACAAGGAATTTCAGAATCCTTTTAGGACTAAGGAGAAAGTAGTTAAGGAATCTCGAGCTTTTAGTGAGTGGGCTACTGCAGGTATTTACAAAAGCAGAGCAAAGATGTACGAGTTGTACGGTATGAAGTGATACAATTCTAATTCGAACTTCACTGAGTATGTTAGGAATTATTCCAAGATATTTAGAAGAGTGTGCAATACAGCTAAGGCATTATTCGTTAGGAACAAAATTGAACAATCCTCGAATAAAATTAAGGCAACCTGGCAAGCTATTAATGAAGCAACAGGTAAGACAACACTAAGAGGTAATAGTTTTAGTTTATTTGATAGTGACAGATTAATTCATAATGACAAAGAAGTCGCACACACATTTAATAAATTCTTTGCTAGCATACCGATTACTAATTCTTTAATTCTTTAATTCTTTATTGTAAACAAAAAATAAAACAAAAAATACATGAAACGAGTAAAAATAATAACTAATTAATTTTGTATACAAAGGCGAGCTTAACTCAACACTGAGTTTTCTACCAGCAAACCTTTGAGGCTGGAGATTTGATTTTAGAGCTAAGGGTAATCTTAGTGTACAACAAAAATAATAATAGTAATAAAAAAAAAATAGGATACCAATAAATATATATATATATATATATATATATATATATATATATATATATATATATATAACTTAATAGATAAACTACATACAATATTATATATATGTAATATATATAATCTAAATATATATACATATATATATATATATATAATTCATAAAATACTTCTAATACATATGTGTTATATTTATATCGATAGATAGTGCCTCCTAACATTCACCTTAAACACTGCCAAGGACGGGCTAGCGCGAATGTGATGCGGCAAAGCATTCCACAGGCGGACAGCATAGACGGAGAAAGAATGGTCGTACACAGTGGAGCTATGAGGAGGCGTGCGTAAGAGAAGAGAGGTGGCTAAACGACAGGGCTTCTCCCGCGGAATAAGAAATTCAAAACGGTCACGAAGGTATGAAGGTGAAGTAGTAGGATTGTTAAGAATAGTGTAAAGAAGAGAAAGAATGTGAGAATCCCGGCGCCGGCGAATGGGCAACCACTTCAACCTAGCTCGAAATTCCGACACATGATCGTACTTTCGAAGGCCAAATATGAAGCGGATACACAGATTCTGCAGGCGCTCGAGTTTGTTTAAAAGTTCCTCCTTTATATCAAGAAAGGCGACATCTGCATAGTCTAGAGTTGGAAGTAGGAGAGATTACGCAAGTGTTACCTTAGTTTTGAAAGGCAGGAATTTTTCGAGACGCTTGAGAGAATGGAATGAGCAAAACACTTTTCTGCTTACTTCTGCAATATGTGCTTCCCAGGACAGATTCGAGTCAAGAAGCACACCGAGATTTTTAGCTCATTTCGAGTAAACTATGGGTATTGAATTATATAGAACTACTGGAAGCAATTGGTAATCCAATAGGTTATGCATATATCGGCCACCAATAATGAGAGGTTGAGACTTTGTAGGATTAACAAGGAGTCCAAATGACTCAGCCCACATACGAATACGTTCTAAATCATTATTGATAGCATCGATGGCTTCAGAAATATCCTGAACATTAAAATGTCGATATAGCTGCAGATCGTCTGCGTAAAGATGATAATGTGAAGATATAACTTTAGTGATAGCGTTTATAAAAACGGAGAAGAGTAAAGGAGATAACACGCCGCCTTGAGGAACACCCGCAGCCAGATCACACCACTCAGAGTATAACTCTTCGGAGCGCACAGACTGTGAGCGTCCCTGAAGATAAGATTTAAACCAACCAATTGCAGAAGCTGAGACATTAAGTGAGGATAGGATACCAAGGAGTACGTCAGAATCAACGGAATTAAAGGCACTGCTAAAATCCAAGAGTACCAGTACTGTCAGTTGCTTATTTTCCATGGCCAGTCTTATGTCATCAGTAATTTTAACAAGTGCTGTTACTGTACTATGGCCTGGCCGGAAGCCGGACTGATATGGACTTAATAGGCTATTAGAGTACAAATAATTAGCCAGTTGTTTTTGAACATTAGTTTCAAGAATTTTGGACAGGACTGGAAGTATTGAAATTGGACGGAAATGGGATAAGGAAGTAGGATTTGGAATTTTGGCTAAAGGTAATATGTGTGCCTTTTTCCACAGTGCGGGAAAGGTGTTAGAGAATAGGGAGAAATTTATTATGTGAGTGACCACGGGCACTATTTGGCTGAGAATGGGCAGAAACATTTGAATTTGAAGACCATCTTCACCAGCTGCTTTAGTGGTTATGGATAGGAAGGATTTTTTAACGTCCGCTTCAACAATTGGCTGAAAACAGAATGCAGTATTTAATGGCAGAGAAAGATTGGAGAGAAAATTTAATGTTGTAGTCTTGGTGCTACTATGAAGAGTAATCGGTGGCCTGGAAAAATGAGCATTGAGTAAGTTCAAGTCCATACTCGTGCAGCTGCTCTGCGATGTTTTTCCAATGCCTAGCGACTTGAGAAATTGCCATACTTGTGAGGTGTGAAGATCTTGTATTGAATTGTGTATGTGGCGTCTTTTAGCATCCCTACACAAACGACTGCAACGATTTCGGAGTTTTTTATATGCATTCCAGTGCTCATCAGTGGGCAACTTCTTATATTGCCGTTTCGTTTTGTCCCGTTTCGCCATTAGTTTTTTAATATCAGAAGATAGCCATGTGTGTACTACTACTAGAGAATTAAAATCATCAGCTATAGTCGCAGAAAACCTATTAGAATCTAGTGTAGGAAAATGTGATGTATTATTTAAGTTCCATTGTATTAATTCTATCGACATTATAAGTACTTTTCAATCTCTAGAGTCTGAGGTGATCTCTGGGGCATTTCTGTTAAGGTTTTGAAAAGTATAATTGATGTAGTAGCTCCTTATTTAAGCAACTTATTTAATAAGTGTATTGAATCAGGTGTTTTTCCCGATCTTATGAAACACAGTAGGATAATACCTCTTTTCAAATCCGGCAGTAAGACTGATCCTAGTAATTATAGGCCAATATCGATACTACCTGCCTTTAGTAAGATTTTTGAAAAGATCATACTCAAGCAATTACTTAGACATTTTAATCTAAACAGCCTCCTTCATAGTGAGCAATATGGATTTACCAAGGGTCACTCGACAACAGATGCAGGAGTATCGTTACTGAAACACATATTCAGTGTATGGGAGAATGCCCAAAATGCTATTGGTGTGTTTTGCGACCTTTCGAAAGCATTCGATTGTGTCTGCCATGAAACGCTCTTACGCAAACTTAAACATTACGGCGTACAGACTAAAGCATTGGAAGTCACTAAGTCATACTTAAGTGACAGAATCCAATGTGTTGAAATAAACGGCTCAAAATCCAGTGGCTTACCTGTTGATTTAGGAGTGCCGCAAGGCAGCATCCTAGGGCCTTTCTTGTTTCTTGTTTACATAAACGATTTACCTTTTTACTTGAAAAACATTTGTGACGTTGTACTGTTTGCTGACGATACTTCTTTGATATTCAAAGTAGATAGAAATAAGGAACATTTTAACGAAATAAACAGTGCGCTCATTCAAGTAACTAAATGGTTTAATGTAAACAATCTAGTACTGAACGCCAAAAAAACAAAATGTATTAAGTTTGCTCTGCCAAATGTCAGAAACCTTGGTCCTAGTATAGCTCTAAATGACGATGTTCTCGAAACATCTGAATCTACATTATTTCTAGGAATAACACTTGATTCGAAATTACAGTGGGGTGCGCACGTTACATATCTCTCAGGGAAACTTAGCTCAGCTGCTTATGCCATTAAGAAGGTTCGTAGGTTGACTGATGTCGATACGGCTAGATTGGTTTATTTTAGCTATTTTCAAAGTGTTATGTCATATGGCATATTATTATGGGGTAGGGCCGCTGACATCAAAAATATTTTTATATTACAAAATCGGGCAGTTAGGGCCATTTACCGGTTAAAGACAAGTGTCTCACTTAAAGAAAAAATTAAAAATATTGGTATTCTTACTGTAGCATCACAATATATTTATGCCAGTGTTATGCATGTACGACTACATATAAATTCTTACAAAATGAATAGTGACATTCACAATATTAATACTAGGAACAGGCACAAATTATGTGTACCATATTTCCGTTTACACAAAACGCATAGCTCTTTTATTGGGCTTAGTATAAGATTTTATAATAAAATACCAAGTAATATTTTAGAGTTGCCTTTAAGGTCGTTTCAGACAATTGTTAAAAATAATCTTTTACTAAAGGCATATTATAGTTTAAATGAGTATCTTGACGACAAGTACGCTTGGAAATAAATATTATTTTATTAGGTCAATTTCTTTTTATTATTAGGTCAATAGGCAGTTTTATAGTGTAGTTAATTACCGTATTCTCTTTTAAACTACATTTGCATTCTTGTTCTACTCTTTTTATTATAATTTATCGGATTTGTAAGGTGAGGGTAACTCGTGGTCATGAACTGCTAACTAATAGATTGTAAATTGCTGCAGGTTCATATACCATTACTTTTCGGAACATACTGTTCCACCATAGATCAGAACAGTCATGTTCGCGAGTTGCTTACATCAAAAGACGTAAGTGGATGCTCCTGTTTCACCATATTCACTTTGGGAGGCTTACTAAATGAACATAATTTATTGCTTGAGTATGATATCAATAACTATTAACTTTTGCAATAGTAGATAACTCGCAATGTGAAACAGTTGCAGCTCCTTACAAATATAACATGTAAAAGAATTATACTGGCAGTTAAAAAGAGTGGCCACGAGTTTTATTGCCCGTTCTTTCTCGTGGTTCTACCTATTGCATTGCGAACGTGGCAGCAAATGTAAATGTAGAATCATCTAGTAATTAACTTTAATCTTTGACGTTCATAAGCGTCACTTTGTGACCTAAATGAATAAATGATTTTGAGTTTGAGTTTGAGTTTCCAAATAAGTAGCCTCTGAGTCACCATCTGGCATTCGTTACTTATTAATGAAAATGGATATTTAGCGTTATAAGGATGAATTTAGGTCATGCTCGGGAACGGTTATGAATAATAAGTTACTTGATGGCACGGGCTGTTGCCGCAACTCCACGTCTTGGCGTGTATTTTGCGTGCGGGTGGGAATGGTGTCGTCAATCGAGCCACCCTAGCTCTTCGAGGAAGGCCAGCAGACTCTTGATGTGGCCCACTGCTTCCCTCAGCGTGCTGTATCTGGTCAGGTACTGCTGCCTGTACTGTGCGACCTCAGGGCGGTCGAGGAGCAGGTGGGCTGCCGTCTCGTCTGCTGCCATACAGGCCCTGCACAGCGGGCTGTCGGTGATATCTATATTAAATAGGTGTTTATTAAAGAATCCGTGTCCTGTGTAGGCGGCCGAATAATAAGTTTCTGAGCACATATTTTGTGATACAAGGTAATTAGCTGACATACAGTAATTTTTTATACTTCAAACATGTAAATTGTAATAGCGAAAGTAAAACTCATGCTTTACCAGGTAAAATTATTTTAAATATTTAAAAGGGAATCACCATAATAATTTTACCAAAAATGATACGAGGATTTGCAAGCTTATATCTTTTCCCTTTAACTTGGATAGTCATGAGAAAATGCTTTATTAAAATGCATTAGCAAGCCGCTATACTTTTCATGAGTTCGATCAAATACGTTTATTTGATGTTCAACCTGTAGGATAACTGATCTGTGTACATCAAAGAAGAAACAGGCTGAATGTAATTTACTTATATTGATATACCAGAAGATACAAAATAAGCACGAAACTGAATACGTTATATTCTCAAAGTTATTGCACATAATGCAACGTAGCTGTTTTACTCCTAGTGTCTCCTATAGGTAATTAGAGTTTGTCTCTTAGTTTGCAAGCAAGTTCATCCACTGATGTATTTTATGGTATACATCATTGTATCACACTTGTTTAAAATTTGTTGCTATTTCAGTGAAAAGAGGCGTTGTATAGATAATTTAGCATACCAATATAGTTGTGTGTCACAACACAAAACCTCGTAAACTATTTACAATATAAAATCAACAGTGCAAATCGCCTGCCATACATACAATACAAAATATTTTAGGCGAACAATTCGCGAGACTCACTAGACCAATGCAAAGCTCAAAAGTCAGCATGATTGAATTCGCAAAAAACGTACAATAGAGAGCAAAACTATATAATACGTTAATGCGAAATTGTTGTGCAAATCTAGTTAGGTCATTAGGTGTCGACCCACCAAGATTTGCACAACGTTTATCGTATAGGTATCGTTAATAGTTAATCGTGCCTCGGAGACCACGTTAAGCCGTCGGTCCTAGCTGTCATGAAGATCTTTGACAGTCGTTATAGGGCGTCAGTACCTCTAAAATAAACTGACACTAGTCTAAACCATGGCATATCGCTATATCTTCGGGTTGTTAGACAGGCAGTCGCTCCGTGGAAAAGCTAATATTCCGCCAAATCTGGTTAGACTAGAAAGCGGACCCCAGGTTGAGCCTGGGATAACCATAGAAAAATAAATAAGTGGTGGTGTCCGCGCGAAATGCACCCAGAGTGCATATCGCAAGCAAATAGCCGTTGCCGCGAATTAGTACACTTCGACCGTGATCGCGTCAATTTATAAGAATGCCGTCTTGTTCAGTGGTTTTCTGTAAAAACCGAAGTTCAAACCAAAATATTGTGAAGAATGGAATCACTTACCATATGAAACTACAAGTATTTTTCTATATTTGTCTTTAAAAACATGAAAAACAACAAATCGTAAAATATTCCTTGCTGTTATCATGTTATTATTGTTTACAAATCTCACAACGACTATATTATTTTTCAATAAATACATTGCTCTTTAACTACTACCTAAATTTGTCGCGAAGTGACTAGACAAGCAATGTAATCATGATCGAACGATATTTTATTAAGGGAATGCATAGCGTTGTTTTTGTGTGAGTAAGTTGAACATCATCATATCAGCCAAACGACGTCCACTGCTGGACATAGGCCTCCCCCAAGGTTCTCCACACAGACGGGTCTTGAGCCGCCCGCATCCAATCGCCTCCCGCGATCTTGACGAGATCGTCGGTCCACCTTGAGGTGGGCCTACCTCTGTTGCGTCGTCCGGTACGTGGCCGCCACTCCAGTACCTTTCTGCCCCAACGGCCATCGGTTCTTCGAGCTATGTGCTCTGCCCACTGCCACTTCAGCTTGGCTATCCAGAGAGCTATGTCGGCGACTTTGGTTCTACTGCGGATCTCCTCATTTCTGATTCGATCTCGCAGGGAAACTCCAAGCATAGCTCTCTCCATCGCCCTCTGAGTGACCTTGAGCCTTCTGATAAGGCCCATAGTGAGCGACCACGTCTCTGATCCGTAAGTCATCACTGGAAACACACACTGGTCAAAGACTTTCGTCTTGAGACACTGTGGAATATCGGACGAGAAGATATGTCGTAGCTTCCTGAACGCTGCCCAACCGAGTTGGATTCGACGATTGACCTCCTTCTCGAAGTTGGACCTACCTAATTGGACTACTTTACCCAAGTAGATATACTTGTCTTGTCAACAACTTAGATAGATATAGGTAGATATACTTGTCTTTTCTAACCGTGAGGACCTTTAATTGGCCACATGTCACATATACCTACCATTGTTATTCAATTTAATAAGGCCGTTGGTCTTCTTATAAATTAAATAAATAAAATAAACTTCGAACGTAGAGTTCCCAACCTGAATAGGAGCAGGTAAAACATGGACGTTCGACATGATATTTGTCTTGTCCATGTTCATCTTAAGCCCTACTTGTTGGGAGACTCTACAGAGGCCATCGAGCATAAAGACATAAAGACATATTTATTTCTGCATTTCGGTTGTTTACAACACTTATACATATCAAAACCCTACTCTAGATGATGCCGGCTTTTCCTAGCTAAATGACTTCTTGAGAAGAAAAGCCGAAACAAACTCAGAGTCATTGTTTTTTTTGTCACTTCAATTTCTTTAGTCTTTTCTTGATCTTTTAAAGTCCAGACAAAAAAAAGGGTTTAGTATGCAAGGGTTATTATATTTATATGTTTAATAATGCCCACATCGTACTCACAACTTTACATGCTAATACATAGTAAAATACATGTTGTAAACAATATGTAAAATTATAAAAATTTAAACAATAAAATGTATTGCATGCATTGTGCCTAGGTCTTCCATGGTCTCAGCCATGACTACGATATCGTCTACGAATCGAAGATGAGTGATGTACTTGCCGTTGATGTTGATGCCGAGTCCATTCCAGTCCAAAAGCTTGAAAACATCCTCCAGCGCAGTGGTCAACAGTTTCGGGGATATGACATCCCCCTGTCTCACCCCTCGCTGGAGTTGAATAGGTTTCGAACTCTGGTCCTGGAGGCGGACTGACATGGTGGTGTTTTCATACAAACACTTCAGAACTTCGATATATCGGTAGTCAATCCGGCACCGTTGGAGAGACTGTAGCACCGCCCAGGTTTCGATCGAATCGAAGGCTTTCTCATAGTCCACAAACGCCAAGCATAGAGGCTGGTTATACTCCTCGGACTTCTGTATAACCTGCCGCAGCCTATGTATGTGGTCTATGGTACTATAGCCTTTACGGAAACCGGCTTGCTCTCGAGGCGATTCGTGATGACCCTCGAAAACAGCTTGTAGACGTGGCTCAGAAGTGTGATGGGTTTGTAGTTCTTTAAGAGGGTTTTATCCTCTTTCTTAACGAAAAGCACCACCACACCTCTATGCCACGCCTGTGGCGTTTTACCCTCGAGAGTGACGGAATTAAATAGCTTCCGAAGGGCTTCTACAGCAGGTGTGCCGCCGGCCTTCAGAAGCTAGCTCGTAATTCCGTCATCAAGATGAACGTTGCTTGGTAAATACACGCTATGTTCGATAGGATAAGGTTTATAATTGATTTTTTTGTATGTTTTGATTTAAAAGTGCGAGTGTGTGCGCGAAAGCGTTTTCATATTGCTTTTACTGATCTGCATGTGTAGTAGTAGCCGCGTGGTAGGGGCAAACTGGCGACACAGGTTTCAGATACATTTTCGTCTACAGGGCATATCTCCTATTAATTACTATATCTATGGGGATAACGCTAGGAGGATGTACAATCGTTTATGTTGAGAGACTTCCATTGTTGGACGTAGGCTTTCCACAAAGTCCTAAGGCTGTCTATGCAGTTTACTAACAATTTAAAGTAGTACCTACCTCAATTTTCTACTGATATCTATTCGAATATTATATTATTTCTAGACTTTGCCAACGATTCCGCCAGCGTGATTATATATACAGAAAGAAAAGAGGGTTTCATTTAAGGTTTGCAAAGTCTCGATATTTTCAAAGTCCCGGGACACAAGACAGCCCACGTCCTAAGTCCCGGGACTTCGAGACTTAACTTCACGCCTTTTATCCCCGAAGGGGTAGGCAGAGGTGTATTACACAGCCACACTTCGCCAGTTATGTTTCGGTCCCAATGTAATAGGGGCGGGCCTATTGCCATCTACCGCGCACATTGTTAAGCGAGCGATAATTAACATTTTAGTACACACACAACTTCGAAAAGTCAGAGGTGAGTGCCCGGGGTAACTGGGGATCGAACCCGAGACCATTGTCTCGGCAGTCCGTTATTTACACCCCGGACTATCGCTACTTCGAGACTTAACAGAATGAAATTATAATCAAGTTAATTTTATGGCAAAATATATGAATAACAACAACTTTTGGTGAAAATTAACAACCATAATTAGGGTCTGAGAAGTCTCGACAGTTTCAAAGTCCCAGGACGTGAGGCAGCTAACGTTTAAAGTCCCGACGACTTCGAGACTTTTCAGAATAAAGTTAATTTCAGTCAATATCATTACCTACCCAAATTTCGGTTAAAATCAAAAGTCAAGAACATAAAATGAAATCCTAACAATTTGAACCCTAATTTTAGTCTTAATCATTCATAAGTGCGAGTGTTGTCTTTTAAAACAAACAAAAACCATTGGTTAAAATAATAGGTTGTGCCAGGTAGGGTTTAAGGAAGTCTTGACTATTTCAAAGTTCCAGGCCACGAGATACCCTGCGCTGGTAAAAAAATAAATAGAGATTAAATTAATTTCGGGGCAAAAGTGTCAATAAAATTAAATTTTTGATGAAAGGCACTAGTCACGAAACATCAAATGAAATCCTAACAATTTAAAAATCAAGGTTAATTGCAGTCTAAATAATATTTTTTTCTTCTCGCACTAGGAATAAACTCTGCGTCATGGGGCACTTTAAAAATATTTAATCAACAGCCACAGAGAACAGTTGCCACCTAAGTTAGTATCATAGTAATAACAAGGTATTACTGACTGTACGTACGCAGTAGTGGTATAAGGGGACGCTTTGCGTTTTAGCACTGCGTCCAGTGGTGTGGGCTAGATCCTCACACTTAACAATATTTTGTGTGTGCCACACAGATTTTAATTATTTAAGAAAGAAATAACATTACAATACAATTTCGACAACTGAACGTATCTAAACTAGAAAACTATATGCAACACCACTCCTCACCCCATATAATGAGGGTTTTTGGAAACGACGGCCACTAGGTGGCAACACTGAGACGTCAGGTCCAGAAACCTGTCAAAAGTGTCAGAGCGCCTATAATTTGTACATCTGTGTTTGTTTATTTCTTATATGTGTGGACGCGTTTGCAATCTGGACACCTATCTGACAGCGTTTGGACCTGCCGCCTATGAAGCGCCAGGTCCAAACGCTGTCAGATAAAAAAAATCAAATACCCTAATGAAATTGATTCTACGGCCGGTTGGAGTAGCGGGAGTGTAAGCGACTGCTACGTCGAAGGTGGCGGGTTCGATTCCCATTCAAGTCAAAGATTTGTGTGCATGATCATGGATTTTTTCTTGGTCTGGGTGTTTCTATGTATAATATGTATGTATTTACAAAAGAAAATAAAAAGTATATATGTATGTTTATCCATTATCTAGTACCCATTGTACCAAGCTCTGCTTAGTTTGGGACTAGATGGTGTTGTGTGAATGTGGTAGAATATTATTATATTATTATTATTATTGTATAATACATACATACATATATACATAGACTCACGCCTGTTTCCCGGAGGGGTAGGCTACGGAAGCCATTTGCAACGATTCTGACATACCTCTTTTGCTTCATTCAATTCCATTAAGTTTCTCATGCATGCTCTTCTGTTTAATGCTGCATTGTATAATATATATAGATTACTTATTGACTGGTAAAAACATGCAAATAAACTTTCAGCTCCAAAAGTTACTAATAAAGAACTCAGTGAAAAATTTCATCGAACAAATAAATTTGACCTTGCGACCTTGGGTATATTCGTAACACAATATTCGTCAACTCGATTGTCAATTACTTCTCGATTCATGATTATTCTCCATTAAGGGTGTCAGATATCGTATTAAGTCATTTAATCAAATTCAATCATGCAAATACTGCGTAGTTATAAAGGTATTGACGATTTTCATGCTGAAATCTTAAATATTTCAGTGATAAAACGTAAATAGAAGCTCAATAAACACCTTTATCTGCCAGTTAAAGTACCATCGAAGTCGGTTACCCTCTCAAAATTACCTCCAGATAATCAGATTGATAGGCAAGAATTCTGAAGAGATTGTAAGATGTTTTTCACGCCCCTGCTTTTACACATGATATGACTACAACACAAGCACACACAGGTATAAAACTATGGTAAAACATAGAATAAGCCTAAAAACTAATAACTAGTATTGAACTTCAATTACAACTATTTAGGTATCGTACATATTTTAATGAGATAATGCCGTTATTTTAGAGAAAGTCCGTAGATTAAAAAAAAGGTCGCATCATCTTATCAAACGCTGCCTTTAAAACCTTCGTAATATTTTTATGCAAATTATTCTGCAAGTGAAATCTGACACGGAGACTTTGATGAAGACGATCATTTTAGGCAGAGTGGCAAGAAAATATTCAGCGTGAACAAGCCGGTAATCTATAAAATTATTTCAGTGATAGAATAATATAATAATTATAGTTCTGTTGATGTTTGAACGGCGACGCAACTTGAATTATCGAAGATAAAAATTATTTTTTTCTGGAAAATCTAATATTTATATATATTTTCTTGATATTTTTTTAGTATCCTGCGCTACCAGCTTTAAAAGTTATTGCCGAATGTGGCAATAATAAATTCTACAATATCTTTCAAATATTTTTTTTACTACCAACTTTATGGCCATTTTGGGCACGGACATTTTGAATAGATGTGCTGTTATAATATGGGTCACTAAGTTTATGCTGGGATAACAGCAACTCCAAGCGCATGTGAATTGTGACAAAAAAGTTTTAATGAACTAATGGCGAATTCGAAAGAACGTCTTTTTGTTGTCATGGATGCACTCACTATACCATTGGTCGATAAGAAACGAATTTAAAAAATGCTTCTCTGATTCGAGTTACTATACAATGGGAATAACATTTTCTAGTTTACGTGCATATATCGCCATTTCAGTTTCCGTTGCCATACATACATCCGGCCTGCAGTTGTCCATAATTATGCTGCAACTACGTACAAAATAATTTGTAGATATTTTGCAGTCATGATGATTATTTTAACGTCAACGATAAAAAATAGAGTCAAAATTTGACAGAAAAGCGAAAATACCTTAGTAATACTCACTTTTTGCTTTTTTGGACAAACATCTTAAAATTACTAAATAGAGTTGGTCATAGCAGACTATGAAGTCACTGTTTCCTATCTGATCTGCGGCTGGCTCATGCATTAAATTATTGTTTATGTGAGATAAAGCACGCTTATTCTTAAATGTTTGGATATTTTTTATTTTCAGTTCTTTGTACATGTATTTCATCATTCATCTAGAATTGTTATATGCGAAAAGTCTAAATAAGACTAAGATATACCTAATAGATAAGATATACCTAATAAGATATACCTAAATAAGATATACCTAATAATGCACTATTTTGATTATTAATAACCCTATTGTAAACATAGTATAGTGTATTGTGAGTCATATTGCGTGCAAGTATATTATATCAAATGAATAAGACGACCCTACGCAATATGACGAAATATTCTCTGAATAAAAATATTTGTTGGTTGAGATGATAAAGCACTGAATACAACAAACTATACCCGAGAATGCCTTCATTCTATAGGTGCTTTTATGCGCAGTAATATAATAAAGAATTTTGGTAATATAGACGATCGTCTCTCTGTGAATAATATGGTTTGCGGATATACTACTTATTTACTTTATATCTTACGTCTTTAATTCCTTACAGGAAAGAGAACCGAGAATTTGGATCTGGCCGAAGATGGTTTTACTGGAACAAATTCGTTTTCCCATAGAGTTAGTAAAAAATTGTATGGCACTTTATATTGGTGATGTAAGATATGTAGTAGTACCTACAATTGCCGCCAGCAAGAGGAACCTCGACACCCGTTGCACAACCATAGATTGCCTCGTGGTAGACTAAAAGCCACAAAAGCTTCTTGCGATATACTGAGGCTAGTCAAGACCATCCGACTACTTTACCAAAAAATATATGGCATGAGACAGTTCCACCCTCTGCGAACTATGTAGAGGCCAAAGAACATCTACCCCCAGGAAGTAATCTGCAGTGGCCCATATAGAGATCCCTGAATCGTTTACGAAAGCGAGGTTGGCCGCTACAGACACAACCTAGCGAAATGGGGTATGATTAACTTGGCTTAAACGCAGTGCGACTGTGGCGCTCCCGAACAGACCATGAGTCACCTGCTTGACTGCTAGAGTGTCCTTAGTGTCCGCACAGATGTTCGGGGGCCGATCTATATCAAGCCACCGACAATGCGGTTGCTGTGGCCACATACTGGGCTGGTGCCATTTGAATTCTGTACCAACGACTCGAGAAGAAGAAGAAGAAGAAGACCTACAATTTGGAGAGCTACTGACTTTTATGTGTCATGTTGAAATTTTTTGTCTCTTTGCTTTACTCGTGTTGCTCTCTATCATCGTCCCTTGTTAAGTTTTTTGCCTAGGCAGTGTGCCAAGCTCTCCCGTGGCGGACCCTGCTTTATCCCAATGTTCGAAGGGAAAGCACATCTGGACCAACCGCTGTCGTGCCCAAGTCACGGCGGTGCTGTGGCTTGACAGAGCCCACAAAGTTATGCTGCGCCGTATACTCTCCAATGTCCCGGCCGTCGCCACAGCGGGACATTTCCTCCCAGCTAATACTGTGTTACAACCGTGGCGGGTCAAAGCCGAGGCTCTTCGTCTCCAGCCAATGCTAGCCACGTATCGAGATAGGTAATTAAAAACATACTGCTACGCCGAAGGTCGCGGGTTCGATTCCCGCTCAAGTCACACATTTGTGTGCATGGACATGGATGTTTGTCTTGGTCTGGGTGTTTCTATGTATAATATGTTTCTATTTACAAAAAAGTATATATATTTATGTTTATCCATTATCTAGTACTCATAGTACAAGCTCTGCTTAGTTTGGGACTAGATAGTGCTGTGTGAATGTGGTAGAAAAAAAAATCATATCCATAAAGAAGTTCATGTTATCAATATTTACTGCACTGCATTACTGCATTATGTATTGTATTAAGGTTATAGTTACTTTTGAAATATTGAACTACCCACAACCTTGCTATCCGATATGTCTTGAATGTACCGCTTTTATAAACGATAACTATAACTATTAAAAGAATGGCCAAGAGTTTTCTTGCTACGTTCTTTCTCTTGGTTCTATGTCCTTGCTTTGCGAACGTGGCGCTAAATGTAAATGTAGAATCAGAACCGAATATACTCTTACTTTAAAATATAATCTTGTGACAACCTGAATAAATGAAAGTAAGAATTGATAATTGTATCTTTTATTTTCCAAACACCTGACAAATATAACTATAATAATACATATAGGCCGTATACCTTGTATCTATACATATATATAATACCTACGCTATTACCATATTACGCGCGCTTACAATTACACTAGATTAGTAGTAGCGTTTCATAGTCACGCAGTTCAAACGCGCCGCGTGTGAGACGCGCGCCGTCGCGTCGGCCGGCGCTGCCGAAGCTTCATACATTGCAAAGAGAAACGCGAATTCGTTTCACAGTGGTCCGCGCGCCAAACGCGCCGTTTGACCGGCGCTGGCCGACGGCGCGTGCCGCGCGCGTCACTCTGAAACCAGCCTTAAAGTGGTTTGGGCACACGGAGAGGATGGATAACGAAACACTGACCAAGCAGATATATAAGGCAAGTGTGAATGGGACAGGACGAAGGGTTAGAAGTACCTACCTTAAATAGAAGAGCATGAGGAATTTGATGGGAGTGAATAAAGCAAGAGAGATATATTATGTCAGGATCGCGTCGTTGCAAATGGCGTTCCGTACTACCTGGCTACCAATCCAAAATTCAAAATTCAAATATTCAAATATTTTTTTTATTTCAAGTTGGTAATTTACATACTCTTTTGAAACGTCACTGACTCTAGTTGCCGGTTCCAAAAGGTAGGCCCAGGGAGAAGACTCCGGCAAGAAACTCCTCTGGACACTCTTTTAAAATCTTTGGTTTTTTACAATTTTGTTTTAAGAGTTACAATATATTGTCAAGAAAAAGAAAAAGCGAGCACAATGTAGATTAGCAAATATATAAATTAACTGTGAGCAGTAGTTTGCCAGATTAAAGATCTGGACTTTTATATGAGAGATAGGTACTTTGACGATCATAGTATTATCAGCTAACATTGTGCTCACTTTACAAAGTAGATTACTTTAAAAACGATGAATATAATAACCTACATGCTGAAAAAGGCAAAACTGGGATACCTGCTATAAAGTAGAGAAAATAAACTTTCTAGGTCCGGTTACTTACAAATAAATTTTACTAATAAATACTAAGACTTCAATAATACCTAAGGTTACTTAGTTGCCAGGGAAGCCGCATGTGCAGAAAACAACTAACGCCATACATCCCTATCGTCAATGTAATCACTTATCTTATAATATGCTTTTTTAATGAGAGCCATCTTAACATGTTTTTTAAATCTCCCGTCAGTAAGATCTGTAACTGCTTTAGGCAGTTTGTTATAGAAACGTACACAATTACCTAGGAATGATTTATTAGTTTTGGTTAGTCTAAATCTAGGTACTACCAATTTTTGTTTATTTCTGGTGTTGATATTGTGAATGTTGCTTAAAGTGTCAAACATTGAAAGATTCCTACGTACAAACATGATGTTTTCGTAAATGTATAAAGAGGGCATAGTAAGAATGTTAATTTCTTTAAAGACTTCTCTGAGAGACTCTCGTGGACCCATATCATAAATAGCACGGACAGCTCTTTTCTGCAAAATAAATATTGAGTCACGATCGGCCGCCGCCCCCCATAGCAAGACCCCGTAAGACATTAAACTGTGAAAGTAAGCGAAATAAACAAGTCTAGCAGTAGCAACGTCAGTAAGTTGTCTTATTTTTCTAACAGCGAACGCGGCAGAGCTTAATCTACTAGATAAAGAATTAATATGAGCTCCCCATTGTAATTTCGAGTCTATTGTAATACCTAGGAATACTGTTTCTTTCACAATATCCAACTTGTTATCTTCAAGCATTATGTCTAAACCTTCCTGAGAAACGTTTCGTAAAGAAAATCTTAAACATTTCGTTTTTGTAGCATTTAGCAATAGATTGTTTGCGCTGAACCATTCTGATAAGGATAATAAACTAGCATTTACTGTGTGTTGGTTTACGTCTTTTCTATCAATTTTAAATGTAAGAGAAGTATCATCTGCAAAAAGAATAATATTAGATATGGCCGACATCATGTAAGGAAGATCATTTATATAAACAAGGAACAGAAAAGGACCCAAAATGGAACCCTGAGGAACACCCATCCTAACTAAAGACCCTGAAGAGGTTGTTCCATCTATACCTACCCTTTGCCGTCTCTGAGAAAGATACGAGGTAACTAGTTCGAGAGAACGTCCACGAACACCGTAGTGTCTAAGTTTGCAAATGAGTGTATCATGATCAACGCAATCAAAAGCTTTGGAAAGATCGCAGAAGACGCCAATGGCATCTCGCGATTCTTCCCATGCTTCCAGGATGTTAGCAATTAATTTTGCACCTGCATCAACAGTCGACCTACCTCTCGTGAAACCGAATTGCTGATCGTGTAAAACCTCGTTTCTATGAAAATGAGACATCATTTGGTCAAGCATGATTTTTTCGAAGACCTTACTCAAGGATGGTAGAACTGAAATCGGTCTGTAGTTTGAGGGATTCTGTTTATCACCTGTTTTAAAAACTGGAATAACTTTACTTTGCTTCATCAGATCAGGGAAGGTGCCTATATCTACACATTGATTGAATATATCTGCAAGAGCGGGAGCTATCTGGTCAATAACAGAACTAAGTACTTTTACAGAAATGCCCCATAAGTCTTCAGTATTCTTAATGTTTAAATTTTTAAAAGCTTTCCGAATTGTATAGTCAGTGACGTATGTAAATTCAAAGCAAGAGATGTCTTTAACAAAATATTTTTTCAGAAGTGTTTCTGCCAATGAAGATGACGAGTTTAGTGAGTGAGTCACTTCAATTGGAATGTTCACAAAAAAGCGTTCAAATGTGTCAGCAACCTCAACCTTGTCCGATATTAGCTTACCTTCAGCCCTCAGAATAAAATCAGTATCTCGGTTCCTAGTTCGTCCCGTTTCTGTATTTATTATCTTCCACACGGCTTTTATCTTATTACTAGCTTTACTTATCTTGTTGCTTATTAATTTCGATTTCGCAACTTTACAAACCCTTTTAAAAACTTTTGAATAGATTCTAACATGATTGTGAAATGAAGGATCGGATGTAAATGACCTTTTATAATATAAATTATATAAGGTATCCCTACTTATCCTTATGCCCCTTGTAGCCCATTCATTAAAACAGCACCTATCATTTAATTTAAAATTCCTGATGGGACATGCTTTATTAAATTCTTTACATATCAGGCTAAACAACTTATTGTAATTTATGTTAGGATCTTTAGAAGTAAATTTAGTTACAGATAAATGATCCTCTATCTTATCATGAAGCAATTTCATTTTATTTTTAGTAAGTGGCCTAGTTTTAATTGATTTCGTACTCTGAGACCCATTGTGAACTTTAAAACTAGTTAGTTGACCCAAGTGGTCTGACTTAACACCACTTAATAAGGAAACGAGATTTGTGTCACGATTTGTAAAAATGTTATCTAAACATGTACTGCAAGTGGGGGTAATTCTAGTGGGTTGATTTATTAGATGACTTAAATTGAAAGAGCTAAATAATGCTAACAATTTGTGCTTATCAGGTGTATCAACTGAAATATCTACATTATAATCTCCACAGACAAAAACAAATTTATTACTCTTAAAAACTTTCCCCAAGACTTCTTCCAAGGCTGTAATAAAAGAAGAAAAATTGGACCCAGGTGGTCTGTACACGCATAATATAATATGATTTTCTATTTCTGCACATGCTACCTCACATAAGCGATCAATGGATAATAAGCTAATATCCTTTCTTTCCTTAAATTTTAGACTATTCCTACAGAGAATTATTGTTCCTCCTCCAACAGCTGAGAGACGATTGAACGCACTCCATCCGGGAAACAGGCTTCAGTCTATGTATGTATGTAAGTATTTCAAGGTATTTTACCTTTTATATAATAACGCGATATAGACCCGTTACATAAAATATTACTATCCTGAAATGTTGCTCTAAAAGTTACAGCGGTGAATGAATAAAAAGTAAGAAGTACCAGTGCCGATGATAAACATCGCCTTGACGAAGGAAGAACCTAATATAAGCTTGTGGCTATCTTTTCGAGCATAATAATAATAATATCAAACATCACCTTCATCCTGTGATATAAACAAAAAAATATTGCAAGATGAAAAGAAAGCTTACAAACCAAGCTTTGTGGCGAGCTGAATGTGTGTGGCGACACTGCGGTCCCGAATGCTTCAGAGAGTCGGTCAAGGCCTCGTCTCCGGCTTGCCTTTATTGGCTGGTTGGAGTGGATTTCCAAGAGCGCCCGCAGGTCCCTCGACTCTTGCTTGCCTTAGTTGGCCAGCCAGAGGAAAGCCGCAAGAGCTATTAGCTCGGGGGTGGAAGTGTCATTGTCAAGGGCGTAATTACGGGGAAACCCGCTCCGGGTCACGAGACCCGCGATGGCAAAACCGGTGCCGCACCGCTTTTTTTTTGTAGTTATAATATAAGTTTACAAATACGATAAAGATATGCAGGTATACAAATTACATAGTAATGAAAAGCAAAAGACTTATGATCTAAATAATTTAGTATTATTTTTATGCACAGTATCAATTTTGTTATTTTTTAGAATTATTACATTCAAAATCGTACTCCTTTTAAAATCAGTCTAAACTTAGTCAACCGACTTGACGGGTTGTTCATGTTGAACAAGTACACTAGAGGCCGATGATCGGTAAATATTTAAAACTTTTTCCCAAACAGATAGGGTCTAAAATATTTAACAGACCAAACTACCGCAAGCATTTCCTTTTCTATCGTAGGATAGTTTAATTCGGCTTTGTTTAAGCTTCGACTTGCATAAGCGACAGGCCGACCATCCCCATTACACAGCATTGAACCAATAGCTTTGCCTGAGGCGTCAGTGTATAATTTAAATATGTTGTTCGGTGAAAAATCCGGATATTGTAACACGGGAGGAGACGACAAACTACTTTTAATTTAAGGAAGGAATTTTCACAGTCATCGGTCCATACAAATGGGACATTTTTCCTACATAAACTATTTAATGGAATTACGATTTCTCCAAAATTAGGGATGAAACGGCGGTAATAATTGGCAAAAGCTACAAAACGTTTGACCTCGTCGCATGACCTTGGAGTTGGATATTCCTTCAATGTCTGAATTTTATTAGGATCGGGTTTAATACCTTCTGCACTAACTACGTGGCCCAAATATAATAGCTCTTTCTTAAGAAAGTGGCACTTTTTTGGGTTCAATTTTAAATTTACTTGCCTGAGTCATGGGGTCTCATTCCTTAGAACGTTTTCCGTCATTCTTAACTCTCTCAACAGATGGCTTTACTAGTATCGATTTTATTGATGACTTTCATGCATAAATGATAAATAAGAAAATAAAGTTCTAAAATATGATATTTATTAATTAAAAAATCCCTTTATTACGATTAAATAAAAAAATGAAACATTAACATAATATTTTCTTGGGTTTACGCGAATGTTACACACTGCCACCATCACACCGAGGTTCTACAAGCGGTATGTAGATGACACTTTTACAATTTTAGCAACAGATAGTGTTAATGTATTCCTAGACCATCTTAATTCTATTCACAACCAGATAAAATTTACAAAGGAATTAGAGGCAAACAATTCTTTAGCTTTCTTAGATGTACTTGTTATCAGGAACAAAAACAACTCTTTGAGCCACACTGTGTATAGGAAGAAGACACATACAAATAGGTACTTAAACGGTGAATCTCACCACCATCCTAAACAGTTAGCTACCGTGGGAATGTCTTTGTTTCAGAGAGCCCGGGGGATCTGTGACAAGAAACACCTGGACGCCGAGCTTCAACGTGTCAAGCAAGTTCTGCAAGACAACAAGCTCCGACCGCCGCGCCAACGTCACAGATCCCCGAAGAACAAGCCAGCCACAGTAGAGAGACAACCTGCTGTCCTCCCATACATCAAGGGCGTGACCGACAAGATTGGCTACATCTTAAAGCGAGCTTCAATCAAAACTTTCTACAAGCCGCCAACGAAGATAAGCCAATTATTACCATCTGTCAAGAGTCAGTTACCCTTACAAGAGGCCGGGGTTTACGAGATAGACTGTGAGTGTGGGCTCTCATACATTGGACAAACCAAGAGAAGCATAGGCATTCGACTAAAGGAACATATAGCTGACATTAAACACAAACGCTCGACGAAGTCTGCTGTGTGTGAACATGTAGAACAAGGAACCAACCATTACCTGCGATTTGATAAACCACAGATACTCGCAAAAGAACACCGCTTTATTCCAAAAATGATACGAGAAGCTATTGAAATTAAAAAACATCCTAATTTCAATAGGGAAGATAGTTGGAATGTTCCTCCAGCTTGGGACCCTGTTATCAGGCTAATGAAACCCAAGAAGGACAAAGTCACCAGAAGACATCAAGACACAGTGAGCACATTCTGCGTAGATAGTAACACCAATAGTTGAAAAATGTTCGGGTACTTTGAGATAACTTTTAAATTCAAGACAAAGACAAATACCACCTCAGTCTGCCGTGAACATGAATCCTGTAAAGAATTCGAAACGTTGGCTAGTAATAAAAATGTAGTTTCTAGATCATTCGGTTTAAATTTAATAACTTAGTAACCAGTGAAACCAATATAACGCGATAAAATCCATGAAACATTAAATTGAATATGAATATTTTTGAAAAATATGATGTGCACTTCGTTGCTCTGGTGGCCAAAATACGTACTAGCTTGTAGTAAAACGTTACAATGAGTTAACTTTCACTCGGCATTCATAGATGGCGCTTTTACGCATGTATATATTTATTTTTATTTAATTTGGTATTAATCTGTAGATGGTAAAATAAATATTTATTAAATAAACATCAAATATTTGAAAAAGTAAGATATTATGTTAACCAATGAACATTTATTTTAAAAAGTATATAGGTACCTAGTCGAGCAATTGCGTTTTGTTTTTACATTTAAGTTCGTAAAAGTAGTGTAATTTAAATTTTATACATAATAAAAACCTACTCTGTGTTTGTAGTAGTATGATATAGGTAATAATGTTCATAAATTATGTTAATCAATATGCGTCTTACATTTATACGAAAAAATAAAATGTAAACAAACCATAAAATGGTTCTTTTAATGTCGCCTTCACAACAAAAGTAGATTTAAGTTAAATATTCCAAGCGAAAGATTCAGTTAGTTTTACAAAAATACGCCTGTCCCTTCGATTCATAAATTATACAGCATATTTTATATTTTTCCTGTATTGTTCATAATTATAATAACGAATATTTTTTTTATGTATTAGTTATGCTAATAAACTATTTTACACGATAAATAACCTAAAAAGCCAATGATTCTAAAATGTCAATGTATTTGATATCCTGTCAACTTATGCATTACACCCAAAGTAACTATTTCGCATCACAGGGGGCCATTTTTTTTATTAGGTCGGGTTATCCCGATCAGTTATCGTGCTATTAAGTTTGAAAATCATTGGTTTCTTTGTTTACGTTTTATTTTTTTCGTATCTTGAACAGACAATAGCAACTAATAAACAGTTGATGTTGAGTATGTTGTAAATCAAGCTAATGAAAAAAACAAAACGCATTTTTAAACTTTGATAGCCGACTTCTCTAGAATTCTAGAACTCATTCGCTTGGTTCCCGATAGGTATAGTATTATATTTATCTATGCCGATAGTCATGAGTCGCACAATTGCAAAATCGCGTACCAAGTATACCAAGTGCGTCTCTATAAAAATACCAGGGTCGAAAACCAGGTATCAATATACTTGCAAGTTTTTGGGCACTCGAGTATAGAAAACTTCGTGTGACGCCCTGGTAATGCAAGTTTGTATTGAAAAATAAACCTTATCCTAATATGAGTAAGGTTGTTTATCGCAAAATTAGGTAATGGACTTTTCTAAATACTTTCATGGAAATTTATTCCTTACTATCATATATTTAAGGAACTTTGTTCCGCAAAACCTTGCAAGTTTTATATTCCCGAGTACTCAAAATACTTTCAAGTATTTTAGTGTTTTGCGCGACAAAGTTCCGTAAATGTATGGCAGTAAGGAATATTATTTCATAAAAGTATCTGTAGGGTAAATACGCCATACGTCGGCCCCTCCCCAAACTTCGGCCGTCTGCACATTTTCGGCTTGCGTTCATTTAAAACGTATTGAAGTTACAAATTTGCCACTCGAATTACAATCTTAGTTCATAATCTATATGTACAAACCGTTACTTTCCGATTACGTTACACACTCTTCGCACACTGAGCGTCAGTAGCGATTGCGCCGTCGAAGCGTCAATTTCATATTTAAAGTACCTTACTTGCTGTGAATACTTCGGGAATTGATATTAGAACGGTCAGACATTATTATTAGTAATTAGTGATTTTTACTATATTTTGAGATAGTTTTTTCAATGTTTATACGTATTGTTTTAAAGGGAAAATAGGAGGCCGCCAATAGAATATAAATTTTGAATTAAAACCGGATTCTCGGCCGTGGCCGTCTAAAAGTAAATGCAGTCTGTTTTATAAATTCCAATTGTACTAATTCCATTGCCTTAATAAGAGAATTTGTAACGCTTATAGGCAAATATTTTATTTTGAAAGGTAATATTAAATTATTTATTTTGAAAGGTAATATACAACTACATATTCTATGAAAATTTAAAGCGTCTACCTGTTACAGTTAGTAATTTAGAGCAAAAAATACGAAAAAAAACGTTTTTTGTATGGGACCCCCCCTTAATATTTACATTTTTTTATTATTAGTATTTGTTGTTATAGCGGCAACCGAAATACATAATTTGTGGAAATTTCAGCTTTCTAGTTATCATGGTTTATGAGATACAGCCTGGTGACAGACAGACAGACGGACAGACGGACAGACAGACAGACAGACAGACAGCGGAGGCTTAGTAATAGGGTTCCGTTTTTTACTTTTTAGGTACGGAACCCTAAAAAAATCGTTACAATCAGCTTCAAAATTACGAATCCTACAAAACAAATGATTTTATAATAGTTAAATTTAGTTTTTTATCTAATTCTATTTACCCACTTTGATGGAGGAATAAAAAACTACCTAATTTATCAATTTAAAAATATTAATTTGCCAACATCTGGATTTGAGTTAATTATCTAAATAACTACCTAACTTGCACGTTTGCATAACTTGCTTGTAAGGCCGAATTAATAAACCAATTGTAATGTCTAGCTTTTGCGCGCAACTTCGTTCCCGTGAAAGTTGAAGAGAAAAAAATCCAACGTTTTTGCAAGATTTTTTATTAGTTGACGAGGTATCATAGTTTCATAACTAAAAAAATAAAATGAACTGTTGTTTCATTGCTACATTTTAATAGTTACCTATTCCCCTTTTGCAATCTCGACGTTCGCTTCGCCAGGGGTTCGCCATTTAGGTTACATTCATTTCGCCTGAATACCAATTTATAAAGAATATAATAATATAAATTAAGAATAACAATTTTCACGAAGCAGAACTCAAAGGAAAGCACCACCTAGTATACTAAGTACCTATTATATTATCTGTAGCATGCACCACAGACCCTGGGACTACAGACCATCAGACCAAGGCAACCTCACAAGGTCATAGGTTTTGTCAAGTCTATTCAAACGAGCCCAAACACGACTAGTTTCTCATGTGTAGTTTAGGAGTTCTAGTGACCACCTGCCGGCTTCATCATCAGACCAAGGCAACCTCACAAGGTCATAGGTTTTGTCAAATCTATTCAAACGAGCCCAAACACTAATAGTTTATCATGTGTAGTTTAGGAGTTCCTGCGACCACCTTCCGGCTTCATCATCAGACCAAGGCAACCTCACAAGCTCATAGGTTTTGTCAAGTCTTGTCAAACGACCCCAAACACGACTAGTTTATCATGTGTAGTTTAGGAGTTCCTGTGACCACCTTCCGGCTTCATCATCAGACCAAGGCAACCTCACAAGGTCATAGGTTTTGTCAAGTCTATTCAAACGAGCCCAAACACGACTAGTTTATCATGTGTAGTTTAGGAGTTCCTGTGACTACCTTCCGGTTTCATCATCAGACCAAGGCAACCTCACAAGGTCATAGGTTTTGTCAAGTCTATTCAAACGAGCCCAAACACGACTAGTTTATCATGTGTAGTTTAGGAGTTCCTGTGACCACCTTCCGGCTTCATCATCAGACCAAGGCAACCTCACAAGGTCATAAGTTTTGTCAAGTCTATTCAAACGAGCCCAAACACGACTAGTTTATCATGTGTAGTTTAGGAGTTCCTGTGACCACCTTCCGGCTTCATCATCAGACCAAGGCAACCTCACAAGGTCATAGGTTTTGTCAAATCTATTCAAACGAGCCCAAACACTACTAGTTTATCATGTGTAGTTTAGGAGTTCCTGTGACTACCTTCCGGTTTCATCATCAGACCAAGGCAACCTCATAGGCTCATAGGTTTTGTCAAGTCTATTCAAACGAACCCAAACACGACTAGTTTATCATGTGTAGTTTAGGAGTTCCTGTGACCACCTTCCGGCTTCATCATCAGACCAAGGCAACCTCACAAGGTCATAGGTTTTGTCAAGTCTTGTCAAACGAGCCCAAACACGACTAGTTTATCATGTGTAATTTAGGAGTTCCTGTGACCACCATCCGTCTTCATCATCAGACCAAGGCAACCTCACAAGGTCATAGGTTTTGTCAAGTCTATTCAAACGAGCCCAAACACTACTAGTTTATCATGTGTAATTTAGGAGTTCCTGTAACCACCATCCGTCTTCATCATCAGACCAAGGCAACCTCACAAGGTCATAGGTTTTGTCAAGTCTATTCAAACGAGCCCAAACACTAGTAGTTTATCACGTGTAGTTTAGGAGTTCCTGTGAGCATCTTCCGGCTTCATCATCAGACCAAGGCAACCTCACAAGGTCATAGGTTTTGTCAAGTCAATCTAAACGAGCCCAAACACGAGTAGTTTATCATATGTAGTTTAGAAGTTCCTGTCACCACCTTCCCGACTTCATCATCAGACCAAGGTACATTCACATCACAAGGTCATTCATCACTGCAGCATTTCAATGTTACCGTAACATAGCCACCAAACTTACGTAAGTATGTCAAATATCAGCTTTATGGAACAGTGTACAAAGTGCATTCCAAATTTTGAACGGAAAGACACGAAGTCATAAAAATATCGCTAGATATTTTAACGCCACCGGTACATACGTAAAATAGGTACCTACTAGATCGGTAGATCGTGTTATAACCTTGAAATGAGGCACACTTGGGTGACAAGGTGAAATATCATAATATTGTTAACATTTTAGACAGAATGCTTTTTTATTATAGCGCCATCTCTTCTTTTTAATTTAAAATAACATTGCTTACAAAATGAGACGTAAGATGTCGCTACCATCGACTCCCATTTATTCGTCGCTAGCGCCATCTGTTCTATTATTTACGGTATTAACAAGTACTTATAAAAATAGAGGTCTAATAATAAGGATCTAACGTGGCCAATTTTTATGGACGACTTGCGGCATCTGTACTGGTATTGTCTTATCTGTGCCTGAGTCTATAAAACACGTCCATTAAGTTTTTATGGTGCATTTTTAAATTTCGTCCGTAAATAATTAAATCATCTAAATAAAGAAAACATTTTTCGTAGTTTAAACCAGCTAAAGCTGTTGTCTAGCCCTTGAAAATGCACTTGGGCTTGTTTTTAGACCCATGGGTATCCGTTTCATTTGATATTGTTTATCAAATGTAAAAGATGTATACTTTCTGCTAGCAGGGTCAAGGTTAAATTGATAATAACTGTTTTGTAAATCTAAATGGCTGAAGTAAACAGCCCCGGATAGCGAATCTAATATATCTATAATATTTGGTAAGGGAAATCTGTCATCACAAATTTTATCGTTTAATTTTCTGTAATCTACCACTAGCCTAAATTTTTTCTCACCGATTTCGGATCTTTTTGGTACTAATAGTATTGGGCTAGACCATTCGCTTGTGGTTTCCTCTATGATATTGTCGACTAACATTTTTTGCTAAGCTAAGTTGTTTTTTAATCTCAGTTGTTTGAAATTTAGGTAATCTATACTTCTTTTTGTAAACAGGCATGGCTTCAGACTTTAAATGTATAGTTTGCTGAAATATATTGCTAGTTGATAATGTGTCCCTTTCCAAATAAAAAATATCGGAAAATTTTGCACAATTTTTTTCAATATCTAATTGTTCCTCTTTATTTAATCCGCTTAAATCTAATACAGAAAATATATTTTTAACCCTATCCGAGTTTACCGAACATTTATTAAAATTAATAATATCATCATTATTTAAATCGTCAAAATCATGACTAAAAAAAATGAAATTTACTTCATTGTCACGCGTATTCAAAATCCGTAATGGTATCTTTCCATTTTTGGGACAAAAAATTGCGCCCGCTAAGAACACTCCATCACATAATTCTTTAGGAAAAACAACACAATTATTTTTGAGGTGCGTTGAAACAAAATGAATTGATTCAGATCGAGAAGGGACTTGTAAATAGTTATTACTGCCTATAATCCCTGCTTGTAAAGCAGTGCAAATTTCTAAGTTATCGCAATAAAGTTTCAAGATATTGTGTTCCAAGTTAAGATTAGCTTTGTATTTACTTAAAAAGTCGAAGCCGAGAATACCGTCACATGAACAACATAAATCTTCAAAAACGTGAAACTTATGCACGAATTTCTGCCCCGATATAGTCAAGGTTAAATAAACATATCCGACTGAGTAAAGTTGTCCGCTCACACCATTTATTTTAACGCGCCCCGAATGCAATGTAGTTTTAAAATGTTTAAATTTTTTGTACATAATAGCACTAAGTGTGGCTCCCGTATCCACTAACCAATAACTTAAATAATTGTTTATTATTGATTTTATCGTGTTGTAATTACTGTAATAGCAAATACTATTATTATTATTATGTTTAGGGACGAAAAAACTGACTTGTATTCGGTTGATTAACGTCAATAGAATCAGTGGTATGGGACGCTTGAGCATCTGGTACAGTAAAATGTCTTATTTGAGCGCCCCTAGTAGAGTTCGATTGACCTTGACCACCGTTACCTCTATCCTCGGAGTATCGGCGATGGGGTTCAGTCGGGGTTCGATAGTATGTCCGCGACTGACCTTGAGTGTTGAAGCCACGAGTACCGCGCTGACCGCGGTGGTAACGGCCTCTAAACCCTCTTTAATTCTGTCTGGGCTGAAAATAATTCGATTTACCTAACTTTAAAATACTCATATCAGGAAACGTTGAAATTTCCTCATCCTGTGCGCCCTTAATAGCATCTTTCAAACTGATATAATTTCTAGCTGAAATTATTGTGCCGAGATGTCCATTTCGCAAACCTCCAGCAAAGCGCTTTATTGCTGTTTTTTTCGTTCAAAGGTTTTAAAATATCATATTTAGAGGGATCACCGTCGGCTTGCGCAACAGTCAGCTCCACAAATCATTGTTCTATATATTTACCATACTCCTCGATGCTTTTTTGATCTTGGGTGGCTCTGTACAATTGTTGCTGCAAAGCAGTAAACGATTGTTTTGCAATTAAATGTTGTCTCATATTATTGTCAGTAATTAAATTGCTGACACTAGAGTAACTTTGGGATAATCTCAATTTCGCATCCTCTGATAGTCTAGTTTTCAAAACAAAATTAATCAATAATTGTTTATGTTTATCCTCTAACATTGAATCATATAATTCTATTGCTGCGATAAGCTGTTTCGTTACCTCTTCCTTGCCGTTCATAATCGGCAATAAGGAAGCGGCTGTTTTTAGATTAAAATTCTCCATGGTTAATGATTCACTATCACTAGCAGAACTAAAACTATCACTATTTGAAGAGGTATCCTTTTCTGAGCATAAGGAGCTAATTTGATCGTAAAGTAATTGAAAATTACGTGTTATATTATCTATTAAAACCAAATCGTCACGCTTAATACTTTTAACATTTTTATTAATTTTATCAAAATCATTCTGAAACTGGTGACTTATAACTTGGGCCTCACTTAATTTTCTAGTACATAGTGACTGTTTTTTGCGTCGTCTTGGCCCAACTTTAATAAGATATGACCTTATTCTACGTAACTCATCTAAATATTTTTCTAACTGAGAAGCCATACAATTACGGAATTGACAACACAATTCATAATTATTTACTTAATTTTATCTAAAAAAAATTGCAAGAGATAAACATAGATATATGTACGTTTATATATATCGTACATTATTTATAAAATTATAGAAATCTGCAGGAGACCGTACTAAATAAAATTAACTATCATACCCATTTTAACCATATGCCGTTTGCCGCTATTGTAGGTACACTTTTCGAACAACACTTAAAATCACGCACTTTTCACTAGAATCGCGCACTTTTACGTACATATATACCTTCCTTTGGGCTCCTCCGTTAGCGCTAGTCAAGTTCTCTAGACCTCGACACCTTTGGCCTCGCGCTCCCTGCGCCGAAACCAACTTCCCGAACGACGTAACTCGTGCTCATTGATACCGCGTTGTATCCATTTTTCGTGGCATTTTCTGTATACTCGATATGCCATAAAAATAGCCGCCAGCAGTAGAGCGACGCAAATTATTTGGAGATGGAAATTGGTCAACCTTGCGTGACCATTGAGCTCCTCTATCGTCGCTGCCGAGTTTTGGCCACCCGCAGCGTTTTGCGCCATAATTACCTCTTGCGCCTCTTTAGACTGTTCTTTGCCCATATTGCCTGCCTCCGAATTCAATGCGAAACCGAGAAAAGATTTTGATGTAATGTAACATTGTGAGATTAAAAAGTTCAACTTCGAGTCCAATTGTTTGTATCACAGTCCCTTTTATGGAATAGAATTTGCACTTTGTCCACACGCGCGCTCGCAACCCGATCTCTTAAGGCGCCTGGGTGGCAGGGTCGCCATGTAAGGATGGGTGTTTAACAAAAGGAAAGGCGTTCGATACGTTTCATGTCTCAATTTATTATATCCGAATAAATGCGATTACATGAGATTATATACTTACAAACTAAGCATGAGTACATAGAAATATATTATGAGTATATAGGTTAACGTTACTATACCACACAGTAAACAATATTTTTGCTAGTTCAAAAATATTAATATTATGGAGAATAATTCTTATTGCGGGGGACAAAAGCCTTCACAATATGGTAATTGCGTATCGACTTACGTTGCTGTCTGTAGAAGCATTATTACGAGATTTATGTATCTAATAATACAGGATGAGCAATCTTGAGAAGCCCAACACGTATTTAATCAGTTTGTTGTCAGGTTATTTCCAACATGCCTTCGGTGCCGTGTGGGTATGAATACATACATAATCATGAATATGTTTAACGAATTGTGTTTCTACTAATACATAAATTGTAACTTGTTTATAGAATTCTAGCCTTAAGTAACAATAGTGCCCTACTGCATACAAAATTGCACTGCAGCTCTTGTTACAGTGGCAATAAACATTGTGTGTGATTAGGGTAATTTTACCATAGCAGTATGACTAGATATTTATTTTGTTGTTAATTTGTAGTTCAGATGATTTGGTATAGAAGGGCGCACGCAAAGGGTGAGCTGCAAACGTATCATTAGGTAGTATGAAGTTGAAGCTTTTTATGCTTCATTAACCATTAGATTACAGCTGTGAACTTAAGCGTGAAAAACTATTACAAATAACAAAAAAAAAACATCAAAAGTTATTCATTTAGTTAATACTAGCTGCTGCCCGCGACGTCGTCTGCGTGAACGCTATACAGCACCTAACTATTAAACAAATACCTACGATTATACCTTTTAAAAAATAACGGACTGCCGAGACGATGGTCTTGGGTTCGATCCCCAGTTACCCCGGGCACACACCTATGACTTTTCGAAGTTATGTGTGTATTAAAAAATATTAATTAATTATCGTTCGCTTAACAATGTGCCCGGTAGATGGCAAAAGGCTCGCCCCCTATTACATTGGGACCGAAACATATCTGGCGAAGAGTGGGTGTGTAATACACCTCTGCCTACCCCTTCGGGGATAAAAGGCGTGAATATATAAGAAGATATACCTTTTAAAATAACATTAATTTACCCGTTTCTTCTTTATATTTCATACCTGCAGAAAGTGTAGTAACAGAGGGAGACTGTCTTTTGTAAAATTGACCTTCAAAAAGTGCTGATTTTCAGCCTGCTTTGAATAAATGACTTTATGGTGATTCTGCTGAATTAAGTCATATGTTGTGACTGAAGCAGATGGAAAAATAAGGAATACATAACAGGGTAAAATACATACTTATAGGACTTCTCGATATACAACATTAGTGGTTTGGCTCTCCGCAGCCAAAATGTAAAGAGAGTCAGGACTGGTGACGCGGGAGCAAGCGACATACAGGACACCCGCTGCCCTCAATGTCTGCCTCTGCGACTTATTGATGGTCATCGCGAAGCAAACACTCACGGGGAACTGTATGCCCTTGAATTATGAGGTATGAGAGGAATGCGTGGTATAAATACTGCCTCGCTGACGCCACAACTCGTAAGAATTTCCTAAATGGTGTGTCTGTGGAGCGAGATGACTTTCAGGCGGGTCACGTTACACAACTTCGAAGGAGATAGGTTCCGAAGAAGCATAATCGGGACACCGACCTTCAGCTTGATGCTATGCGCTGGAAGTTCACTTGCTGACTGGGACTTCAGAAATTCCACGGGATAATGTGTGGCGTTTTCTTGCTCGACGACAGTGTTTATAGAGGTGTAAACCACTTCATTCCTCTCAATTTCCGAGAGAATGCATTCGTTAATTGCTACAGCCTGATCATTTTTGGGCGTCAAAATAGGCCACTCACACACTCACGAATTCTGCTATTACGGTATACAGCTGTATAATTCTAATCTGGATACAACTCTACTGAGAGACTCTGGAAGCACCACCTGTCCACCTCTCTCCTCTGGTAGAGTGTCTTCGCCAAGACTTAGAAAGACATCTTAGAATTGTTGAGCACGTGCATTGACGCCAAGCTGAGCTCTCATATTAATGGTCAAGCGCAGCATACGAACTCGTGACCACAACAAAGATAATTTCAACGAAGCGCTCACCTTGTCCGTGTGGTGACGGATTAAGAATACGTCTGTCACCACGCCATATCATCCCATGGGTGTCGTAAGAGCCGACAGAGGGAGCAAGAACAGCACTGTAAGAGAAGGAAAACTTGATACAAACCCTATACCAACCTGTTTGGCCAGCGTGGTATAGTAGGCCAATTCCTCCTTTCAAAGGAGAGGCCTAGTCCAGCAGTGGATTGTTAAAGGCTGATGATGATGATGATGATGACTCACCTCGTCAGCCCTCGATCTCCGCGTCACCACGGGAAGCGTTTGTAGGGAATCGTCACTGAACAGAACTGTGACCACCCATTAAATGGTCGTTCCTGCGGATGTCCTGCAGGGTTCTGTCCATGGCCTGAACTGCCTTCCTATTGGCCATCATACGCTCATCCCATACGATCAGAGAGCAATCCTTGAGCACGTGTCCCTTATCATTGTTACGTGACACACCACAAACGGGTGTTACGGCGCTCTCTAAATCGATGGGAAATTTAAACATGGTATTTGCTGTCTTGCCACCCGGAAGCAGTGTGGCAGCGATTGCCGGCGATGCTACAGCAATGACAATTTTGCCTTGCCTCAAAATCAAAATCAAAATCATTTATTCATCTAGGCCACAAAGTGACACTTATGAACGTCAAAATTTAAGTTAATTACTTAATGATTCTACATTTACATTTACTGCCACGTTCACAATGCAATAGGTAGAACCACGAGAAAGAACGGGCAATAAAACTCATAGCCACTCTTTTCAAACAAATATAATGGTGGTACATTTTATTTTTGTAAGGAGCTGCAACTGTTTCACATTGTAGACATCTACTATTAAAATTTTTAGTAGCTATTGATATCATACTCAAGCAGTAAATGATGTTCATATGGTAAGCCTCCCAAAGTAAATATGGTGAAACAGGAGCATCCACTTACGTCTTTTTAATGTAGGCAACTCGCGAACATGGTCAGAACTATGGTAGAAGTGAATGAAGCAGAAAGTAACGGTATTATGAAACCAAAGCAATCGACAACCTATTAGTTAGCCCATGACCACGAGTTACCCACATTTTACAAATCCGCAAAGTTATAATGAAAGTGTGGAACATGAATGCAAAATATAGTATGAAATGAGAATATCGTAATTAACTACACTATAAAATAAAACTACTAATTATTGACCTAGTCAAAAGCGAACAACTACTTCCAAGCGCTACTGTCATCAAAATAATCCTTCAAACTGTAATAATTATGCCTTATTTATAAGATTCTTTTTAACTTCTGCCTGAAACGAACTTAATGGCAAGTCTAAAATATAAGTTGGTAATTTATTGTATATGCAAATACTGAGCCCAATAAAAGAGCTATGCGTTTTGTGCAAACGAAAATACGGAACACATAATTTATGTCTATATCTAGTATTGATATTGTGTATGTAACTATTCATTTTATAAGAATTTATGTTTAGTCTTACATGCACTGGAATAAATATAATATTGTGACGCTACAGTAAGAATACCAATAGTTTTAAATTTTTCTTTGAGTGAGACTCTTGTCTTTAACTGGTAAATGGCCCTAACTGCCCGTTTCTGCAATATAAAAATATTTTGGATATCAGCAGCTCTACCCCATAACAATATGCCATATGACATAACACTATGCAAATAACTAAAATAAACCAATCTAGCCGTATCAACATCGGTCAACCTACGAACCTTCTTAACGGCATAAGCAGCTGAGCTAAGTTTCCCTGAGAGATATGTAACATGCGCACCCCATTGTAACTTCGAATCAAGTGTTAATCCTAGAAATAATGTGGATTCAGTTGTTTCGAGTACATCGTCATTTAAAACTATGTTAGGACCAAGGTTTCTGACATTAGGCAGAGCAAACTTAACACATTTTGTTTTTTTGGCGTTCAGTACTAGATTGTTTACATTAAACCATTTAGTCACTTGAATGAGTGCACTGTTTATTTCGTTAAAGTGTTCCTTATTTCTATCTTCTTTAAATATCAAAGAAGTATCGTCAGCAAACAGTACAACGTCACAAATGTTTTTCAAGTAAAAAGGTAAATCGTTTATGTAAACAAGAAACAAGAAAGGCCCTAGGATGCTGCCCTGTGGCACTCCTAAATCAACAGGTAAGCCACTGGATATTGAGCCATTTATTTCAACACATTGGATCCTGTCACTTAAGTACTTAATGACATCCAATGCTTTAGTCTGGACGCCGTAATGTCTAAGCTTGCACAAGAGCGTCTCATGGCAGACACAATCGAATGCTTTCGAAAGGTCGCAGAACACACCAACAGCATTTTGGGAATTCTCCCAAGCACTGTAGATATGTTTGAGTAACGCTACTCCTGCATCTGTTGTCGAGAGACCCTTGGTAAAACCATATTGCTCACCATGAAGGAGGCTATTTTGATTAAAATGTCTTAGTAGTTGCTTGGGTATGATCTTTTCAAAAATCTTACTAAAAGCAGGTAGTATCGATATTGGCCTATAATTACTAGGATCAGTCTTATTGCCGGATTTGAACAGAGGTATTATAAATCATAAATCATAAATCATAAGCGTTTATTGCGAGAATGGGTACATAATTGATGTTGTATACAAAACTGATAAATAAGTTCCACCATAATCCACCCTAAGGCATGCAAATAGAAACATAATTTTATTAGTATACCTAATTATCATTGTTACAGTTATCATTGATGTAATTTTCAGTATAATAAAATGACATGGGTACCTACACAACATATACACGAGCATGATACTTATGTTTATCTTAAAATATAGTAAAGAATATAGAATGTCAGTAACAACGTTATGATATGCTATGTCAAAATAAAAAAAAAAATATGAATTACAATTACTATATGCGTGCAACCCTACTATATAATTACAAATGTCAAATCTACTTGGAATTAGTCAATTCTTAAAAATGTCAAACTTATTTATATTATTAAAATCTTTCTTTTATCATTAAAACCAACATATTAGTATGTATTCAATTATAAGGTCACAAAAAATGTCAACAATTACATAATGTCATTTAAATGTCATTTAATTTGCATTATTCTTAGCATCAGTCAGATACTCATTAACACTATAGTAAACTTTATCAAGTAAGAATTGCTTAAATTTAGTTTTAAAAAGATCTAGACTTCGTATTTTCAGTAAGTCACTTGGCAGTGCATTATAGATTCTAGGTGCCATACAAAAAATACTATTTGTGAATAGTGTAGTTTTGTGTCTGGGACAGCAAATTTTGTAATTTTGCCTTTTACTTTTGTAGTTAAAAAACAACTCTTTGTTCGTTTTTACCAACGTCACCACCTCGTAAATATACAGGCAAGGCAGAGTTAATATTTGAAGGCTTTTAAAATGCGGTCTGCAGGAGTCAGTTTGATGTATTTTACAAATGGCTCTTACACACTTTTTTTGGGCCTTAAACACATTTTCCTTGTCTTTACAATTGCCCCAAAATAAAATCCCATATCGTAATATGGACCCCACGTTAGCATGATACGCTGTCAATACCGCAGAATGGTCTAAAACTTTTGAAAGCATATACAGGGCATAAGATTGTTTGTTTAACTTTAAACAGAGGCTTTCAACATGTGCATCCCAGTTCAAACTACTATCGATGTTTAGACCCAGAAATTTTGTTGTTGTCACTTCATGAATTATAGTTCCATTGTAATTTAAATCTATATTTGTAATTCGCTGTAACCTATTTTTAAATGTCATTATATGAGTCTTGTCTAAATTAATTAATAAGTTATTTAATGTCAACCAGTTAATTATGTCATGCAGTGTCCTTTGTATGTCATGTTCTAGAGATGTTTTGTCTTTACCTGTAAAAATGATGGTACTGTCGTCAGCAAACAAAATTGTTTTATGATTTGTAATAGTTGGAAGATCATTTATGTATACATGAAATATGATCATTTATATATATTAATTTACTATGTTTCATAAGATCTGGAAAACTGCCAGATTTAATACACTTATTGAATAAGTTGCTTAAATAAGGAGCCACTACATCAATTATACTTGTCAAAACCTTAACAGAAATGCCCCAGAGATCACCTGTACTTTGAGACTCTAAAGACTTAAAAGTATTTATAATATCGGTAGAACTAATACTATGAAATTTAAATATTACTTCACATTTTCCTACACTAGACTCTAATAGGTTTTCTGCGACTATAGCTGATGATTTTAATTCTCTAGTAGTAGTAAGTGGTATGCTAGCAAAAAAGTTATTAAATGTGTGTGCGACTTCTTCGTCATTATGAATTAATTTATCATTATCAAGAAGACTAAAACTATTATTTCTTAATGTTGTCTTACCTGTTGTTTCATTAATAGCTCGCCAGGTTGCCTTAACTTTATTCGAAGAGTGTTTAATTTTATTCCTAACGAATATAGCTTTAGCTGTATTGCACACTCTTTTAAATATTTTAGAATAATTCCTAACATACTCAGTGAAGTTTAAATCAGAATTGTATTTCTTCATACCATACAACTCATACATTTTTGCTCTGCTTTTGTAAATACCCGCAGTAGCCCACTCATTAAAAGCTCGAGATTCCTTAATTACTTTCTCCTTAGTCTTAAAAGTATTCTGAAACGTGTTATTAACTATATTAAATAAATTGTTAAAATTCTTATTTGGCGAATCTATTTCTATTTAGTCAGGATTCATAGTATTCATTCCAATCAATACTTTATTCCGGAATTCATTAAACTTATGCCTAGGTAATGGCCTAACCAATACTCTCTGTACGATGCTATCATTGTAATATGGAAACCTAGCTAATTGACCACATTGATCCGAAGTTAATTCAGAAGTAACTACTCTCTCTGAAACAATACAATTACTAAATATGTTATCAAGACAGGTGAAAGATGTTGCCGTGATTCTAGTTGGTTCAAGAAATATTTTTTTCAAATTAAATGATCAAAAAGGTTTAAAAATCTACAAGTCATTATTGAATTTTCAAGAATGTTAACATTAAAATCACCACAAACTATAATCCCTTTCTTATTGCTTCTAATTTTACTAATTGCATCTTCCATAACAGATTCAAACAAATTAAAGTCACTTAATGGAGGACGATATACACATATAATAATATGCTGCTCAAGCTCAATGCATGACAGTTCCACCGTGCGTTCTATAGACAAGCTAGCTATGTCTTTTCATTCTTTACATATTAAACTGTTTGAAACAATAATCAATGATCGACCATGAATAGCTTGTTTCCTAGAGAAGGCACTGTGTAATGTGTCATCATCATCCTCTTAGCGTTATCCCAGTTTTTAATCTGGGGTCCGCTTTCTAGTCTAACCGGATTTGGCTGAATATTAGCTTTTCCACGGAGCGACTGCCTGTCTGACCTCCGCAACCCGAAGGGATAGCAATATTCCATGGTTTAGACTAGTGTCAGTTTATTTAGAAGGTACTGACGCCCTGTAACGACTGTCAAAGATCTTCATTACAACCGGGACCGACGGCTTAACGTGCTCTCCGAGGCACGGGACAAGCGATAATTAACAATTCAATACGCACATAACTCCGAAAAGTCATTGGTGCGTGCCGTGGATTCGAACCCGATACCCTCTGCATGGCAGTCTGTTGGTATATCCACTCGGCTATCGCTGCCTGTGTAATGTGTATTGTGTGTTATTTATGAATTTAATCTGGTATTCTTTAAGCCAGTGTTCCGTAATGCACATAACTTTAATACTATGATTTTCTAAATATAAACCTAATTCTAAATCCTTGCCAGATAGACCTTGTATGTTTTGATGTGCTACAGTCAGTTCAATATGTCTACCCTTTGTCCTGTTCTTAAGTTTAAAGAACTTGTGTCAGTATTCTCAATAGAAGAATTATAAGGATAGGAACTATTTACAGAAACTAAATTCTTGGATACCCTACATGTACCTGTGTCATTTTGTATATTATATGCTAATAATTTAGCAACTTGTCTTTTATAAAATATTGGCAGATACATAGTATCTTTAGTCAATGTAAAATTATTAATAAAATTATTGATGTCAAAAAATAAAATAAAATCCTTATATTGCCATGTCAAATTGTATAACATCAAGTTATGTTCATGAATATGTCTATTCATCATAGCATTTAAACTATAAGCATAAGGCAAAGTCATACTAATAAATTTGCAATCATATGTTCTGTGAAACGATAACATAACTTCTGTTAAATTAATTATATCTTTTTTAGTCACCATTTGACTATCACCGTATGAAATAATTATTGTGGACTCCCTATCAAATATTGTTGTATTTAATTTATCAATTAGATGTGAAAAAGAAGACTCTGGATAGCAATAATTAATAATATTGTGTTGTTTCAATTCACAATTTATTAAACTACCTAAGCCTAAACCTAGCCTATCAGAGAACATATAAACTTTATTTGTGCCATTCCTACCTAAGGAAGACCTATCTGTTGTATTATTTGCTAAATAATAACTTTTGCCAATATCAAAAATATTCTGAGTCTCACAAGTGGGTATGGTTGATTTTATGCTATTTAGGCAAGTATTGGTGCAAAGCTTTCACATACTCAAGATTTTGCCTACCTACCTGAGCTATCTCATCATATTTCCTAATATAATCCTGAACCTCATTTTGATATTGGGTGTTCATCCTATCTATTTGAGACTGTAAAGAGGTAATTTGACCTTTGAGATCCCTAGTATGTTGATCATACTGCATTTTACTATTAATCAACTCTGTGTTGTACTTTTCTAAGTCTAATAACAATTCTGAACGCTCAGAAACTAAAACTTTATATTGCTGGGATGTTACTTTATTTTTCTTGTATTGTTTTAGGCTAAAGATTAGTTTCCTAATGTGTTTGTTTAGTTTATTATATTTTCTATGTCGTTTCAGGCCACTTGTGTTTAATTTAAATGGTTTAGTAGATCTGTGACCTAAGCTAGTACCTACAACCTCTGTATAAAGGTCCTCCTGACCTTTGCAAGTATGCCAGTAGTAACAAATGTTTTTCCTGTTCCACCAGGAGCATCCAAGAAAAACATTTTAGCCTGGCTTTGCCCAACGCTTTCAAGGACGGTGTCGTAAAATTCGTAAGGTGGTCATTTCAAATTATCTCAGCGTTATACTCCCAATTTTCACGGTCTTCATGCGGTGATGATTGGGAAGCTGGTAACAAATATTTGATACTTCTCGATACTTCTCCCAGAAAGCTACCGCGTTCGCGACTCCACAAAACACCAAGATGACGTCAAACAGATGACGCATGCGGCTGGGACTGTCACTGACGCTCGCCTCCGCGAGGTTGTCATCCCAGTATTGGTCACCGTCGAGAAAGTGACATACTACACAGGCTGTGCGGTAAGTGGGATACTCCAAGCCATCAAATGTCCTCAGAAAGGCGAAAGACGTTGGGCCTCGGACCGTGTGAAGTAACAACCGCAGAAAATAGCATTTGACATTATTTGTGTGTACGGTATAAACTCTACAAAATGCGGTGTCCTTGAAACTTCCCGGAAAACCTTCCACAGCACCTCCTCGTCAACGTCGGTTAAATACACCCTTTTGCTTGTCGTACGTGTTATATGAAGGCATCTCGTCATACGCAAGGGACCTCCCAAACTGATCGATTTTACAGAGCCTGAAAAATGCCAAGAGAGTTGTTTAACGCGGATTTTCCAAGTGCTCAGCAACGCTGTCGGGATCAAAATATATGCGCTGGCCGTTCTCTAGGTGGTCGTGTAAATGCATTGCGGTACGATGCTTCTCATGTATAGAGAACACCAGTATCCGCCAAACCGCATCAGACGTAACAATAAATAAATGGCTGCGTGTGAGTAAAAAAAATCTAGCTAGTTCCACATCTCACTAATGTTTATATACAGTTAATCCAAACAAACGTGCTATATGCATATCCCAGAAGACAATTTAAAGCAAGTTTACATGCGGCATGAAAATATATTAATTAAGAAGCAATAATTACACCAATGTGACCAAAATGTTTATTTTGTACTAACTCTATTACTATTTATTCTGACAGAAATGATGTAAGCAATCAAGTGTGGCGATGGTGTAGTTAATTAATTAAATAACTTCAACTAATAGTCTTGCTCTACTCTGAAACGAATTAAAAAAAAAATTTTTGAGAAGAAAATGTACAACTCCATCTATGACTTTTGAAAATAACTATTAACGACGCCAACATGTTCAAATTTAAATTATTTATATCCAAAAAGGGCTTACACATGTAATTCGACTTGATGTTTTGGAACTCTCTTAGATGGCGCTGCATTAAAATTGTCTTGATTCTACTTATATTCAATTAATTATGTTTATCAGCCTAAGCTACTTATATTGCGTGATTTTTATAGTGTGAAGCTATCTTATAGCATAGTTAACATAATAACAACATTCAAATATGCATTGTTACATTACACGTTGTTACAGAATGCGTTGAAGAAATAAAGGTTCTCTGCTCGTTCCCTGAAGGTCATAGCGTGATAATATGTAGCCTATGTGGTGACCCGACTTTTTAATAATATTTGTGCCAAGTTTGAAGTAAATCCACGCAGTACTTTTTTACTTTATCCCGGATATAAGGACAAACAGATAAACCGACAAACAGACAAACAGACAAAAATTCTAAAAACTATATTTTTGGCCTCGGTATCGATAGTAGATCACACCCCAATTATTCTTTAAAAAAAATATTCAATGTACAGTTTTGACTTTCCTACCATTTTTTTATATGTATAGATAATGGTAAGCGTCTTATCAGTTAAGTAATCATTAATTGAATGATAGCATTTGTCCAACAAAATGTTTTTAACTACCGATCTATGTAAATATATGTATTTTGTTTTCTGATTTTATTGCATCTGGTAATTTGTTATATATCTTAATACACATTACAGCCGTGTGGTTGACGGCATAGAATACAAGTGTCACCACCCCCTATCTTCCCGTGGGTGTCGTAAGAGGCGACTAAGGGATAACACGATGCAAATACCATCTTTGCGTAGAGACGGAAAACTCGACATCAAACCCTATACGACTGCCTCGTTGGTCTCGCGGCATAAATGTGCGCGTGGGATCGGGAGGTCCCGGGTTCGATTCCTGGGTCGGGCAGTGTTATTGGGTTTTTCTGTCACGAAATTCTCAGTAGCGGTACGGAGTCTGGAAATGTGCCCGGTACGGCAATAGGCTCGCCCCTTATTACGTGGGACTAAAGTATATCTGGCGAAAAGTGGGTGTAGAAATACACCGCTGCCTACCTCCTCGGGGTTATAGGCGTGAGACTATGTATGTATGTAATACACATTACATATGGGCTAGACGAGTGCATGGTTAAGTTAGACGTCGGTAGATTTAATCTATTTTTATGGCGGAATGTATATTTTACTTGTATGTCTTCTCGTTTTGTGTAAAATTCATGGTGTTTGTGTACAAATTTGCATGTTTCTAAAATGTGTTGTTAAAGGGTTAGGATTTTATAGTGCTTAAAATAGTGTCGACAACTTTCTGTATCTTCAATATTTGCTATTATTCTTATAAGTTTCTTTTGGAGTATGAGGAGTACAGATGCGTCTGTGCTATTACCCCATAGAGTAACAGCACACATAACACATAGCTAAGCCATGCATAAGCATACGCGTAGTACATGTTGATGGCCGTTTGGATGTTTGTTGTTTTTTTTATTTCTCTAAGTGCATAAGAGAATTGCGAAAGTTTTGTTTTTATTTTTTGAATATGTGACTTCCAGTTGATGTTTGTATCTATTGTTAGGCCTTAAAGACTAAACTCATTAACTGTCTCAACTTTACAGTTTTTATATGTATAATTTATGTGAAGAGGTTTTTTTTGACGAGGGAAAGTCATTATTTTTGTTTTTGTTATATTTATTTCAAGATTATGATTATCTAGCCAAGTAACGGTTTGGTTAAACACGCTGTTCAGTTTGTCTACTAAGTTCGTGTTGTTTTTACAGGAGATTAGAAGCGATATATCATCCGCAAATAATACACACTCCAGTTACGTCAAAGTCTTTAGCATTGGAGCTCGGGTTCCGCTTACTATTCTTACATTCGATATCAGATCTACTGGAGCACTATTTTTGTGAATAATATAATTAAAATCACATTTTTTATGTGCGGGATAAGAATAACAGATAAAGTGAGAAATAGTGTTATTCGAGAAAGGTGTGGTTTGAAAAAAGATATAGCGACAAAGATTGAGAAAAGTATGTTGTGATGGTTTGGACATTTGGAACGGATGGATGAAAGAAGATTTACGAAAGAAGTTTATCGAGTAAGAATGAATGGAGATGTCGGTAGAGGACGCCCAAAACGGACTTACGCCGACCAAATTGGTGACGTACTGCGGAAGGGCCAAATCAAAAGTACCCATAACCGACGAGCATGTATGACAAGGTTAATGAATGTCGAGGAAGCGAAAGAGGTATGTTTGAACCGGAGCATTTTGCGTTCCATAGTCTCTGCCTACCCCAATGGGAGACAGGCGTGACGTTTAGATAGGTAGAGATCGATTTTTTTATATAAATTGCTATAATATACCAAGATAATTATATTGCACCAAGTAAGACCATAGATAAACATGAGAAAGCCGAGATTTTAGATAATCCACGTTTCACTCAGTAAATCATTTTACAAATCAGTGAGTAAATTAGGTTAAAGCCAACCATGTAAATATAGTTAGTATATTGATATTAACTATATCTACATGGTAACAATCTGATTGTTATCATATTTATTGGTATCCCATGGCCTTTGAATAAGGATCTCAGACAGATTTGGGTGTTTTTCGCATAAGCACATATTTATAATAGATAGATTATATTAATTTAGCTAGGAAGGCGTGTCTTCATATTTGGTCTGGTCAATACTTAGGTATAAAAAAAACAATTCACCTGAGTTGTCTATAATCTATCTCATTGCTGGCTTCAAATCTCTTCTCGTAAGTGGAGTGTAAGCCTAAAGACAGCAGTAGACTTCTATTGGCTGATATTATGAAGACCAAAGTGTACCATGCTGGCCAAGACCGTTGGCATTTTTCACAGTTCTTTCAAAAACATCACAGAGAATTCTTTGACATGCAGGTTTTGCTCACAATGTTTTCTTTCACTCGACCGGAAAACAAACATTTAATATGCGCTTAACTTCAATAAGTCAATAAAGTGCGCCATGGGTTTAAATTCGAGAGTCTTTGCGTATCAGCCTGTAAGTCTCTCCTCTGGACTGTCATGCGTGTAGTTATGGAAACATACAACCAAGCGTGTCGGTAGCTGCATTAATAACATGTAATCGTTAAACGAAAGTGTAAGCGAAAGCCGCTAAGATAAGGATAAACTTATCACTTTATCATACTAATGGGTGGCAGGATGCATTCAATATGGAAGCCCGTAAAAATGTTTCGATCTAGGATTTTATCAAAATAAGTACAAAGGTAAATATAATTTAGTAAGAAATATTGGACTCGTAATTCAAGTCAGCGGCAAGAGAGAATATCTAAGCTGGGAAATATTCTCAAGTAAATTAATTTAACAGAAAATTTATTTGGTGGTTCCGAGCCTATGTTACCATACATTCTGCCTGTCCTACAAAATGTTATATTCTGGGAATTTATATATCCTGATCGCAATCGAGGTTCAACTTTCTGAGTATTTTTTCATATAACCAATTTATCTTTGTCAATTTATTTTTGCTTCCGAAGGAGTGATTTGTTATGAGAATATAGGTATTTTATAGCTAAAAAACTTTAGAATTAAAACAAAAAAAATTCTTGTAATTTAGTCGCAACTTATTGCGTGTTATGGCGAGCTATTTCTACAGTTGGAACTATATTTGCTGATATATGATGAATGCAACTAATACAATGATCTGCATACGACATTAAAACAGTATTATAATTAGAGTATGCTAACCACGATTCGCGTTGATGCGTCGAGCATCGAGACGTCAATGGACGCCGCTGTGGTTTTAAGCCAGGACCAAACCAACGCGTTCAGCTTGCGTCCGCGGTGGCGTGCGCGGTGGCGATCAGATGTTGTGTACAAACTTAAGCCAGGATCAAACCAACGCGTTCATCTCGCGTCCGCGGTGGCGTGCGCGGTGGCGATTATTGCGCGTGAAAAAGTTGTGTACACTGTCGCATTCGTTCAGGCGTTCACCAGGCTGTAGTCGCGTCACTAAAATGCTGTCTGATACAGATAGTGAAATTGAAGAAGTTTTACTGCTATTATCTCTCTGCTATTATTGAAGACGAAGAGGAACAAGAAGTGAACTTGAGGTGGGTATGATAATTATACAGTGCCAGTGAAGTTAATACCTACCATCATTCGATAACGCCTTATCAGAATGAGACGTATCATACAACAATGGGTATTTGTGGAATTAATTCATAATTTCTTCCGTTTCCACCATACTTAAAATCTACAAAAACACAGTTTCCTCAACAAATAATAGCTCTCTGCGTGTAGCGTCCTAACGCAACAAGCGCGATCTGATCGCCACCTCCGCGTGCAGACGCTGCCCGGACGCCGCGTGCAATCTGAGGACGCGTAGATCGTACAATATTCTGTTTGTGTTTTGTTTTGTTTTATAATGTAATTTTTGTAAGGTGTACAATAAAGAATAATCTAATCTGATCTTACAGGTTTTGCTTTCAACCGCGCTCCTTGAAGTTTATCATAACAACACATACATCATTGCGCGTGCCCTTATATGCCCGATAGTGGCAGCCAGAGATGTTTCGTCACAGATTCACTTTGCAAAAAGTTGCGCTTACTCGTATGACCCATACAGTCCACTTTCTCCATAATTGGATAGGTAATAGTGTTCTGCGTTCAGAACAATCCTATGACTTGAGACGACAATGGACATTTATCTTCGACATCGATTCGTCAGGTAGTTTTACAAAGTCATTTTCGCTAGATAAAAACATACAATGCAAAACACTCGGCTTAGGTTGGTGTAACAGTAGTGACGAGTTACATTTTTTTTGTCTAATTTGAACACTAATATTGATGTTATGCTGCTATCACCTAGTATTATCATTTCAAAGATATTAATGCAAAAACTTTGGCTTCGTAAAATCGGTTGGGATGACCCAGTGCCCGCTGATTTGAAATGTTCATTTAGTAAAATATTAAGTTTTTTACAACATTTACATAATATACGCGTTCCACGTCATGTAACCACGCAGTACGCACAAAATTTACATCTACACATATTTATGGATGCTTCACAAGAGGCTTACGGCGCATGCGCATACATACTATGTTACATGAGACGTTTATTTTATTGAATAAAGTTATTATTATTATATTATACGTAGCGTCTGTGAGCAATCTAACCAAGTTATTGTTAAATGACTATGTGCAAAAAGTAAGGTTGAGGTTGCCCCTCTAAAGACGCTCGGCTCGAGCTGTGCGGTGCATTAATTGGTGCGCGTCTTTATAAAATATAAACGATTCAATAAATATAATAACGTTTGATAAAATATTATTTTGGTCTGATTTCACAATTGTATTGGGATGGCTGCGTACACATCCAACTCTGTTAAAGACATTTTGTCCAAAACAGGGTGGTTGAAATCTATGATTTAACTTCTGGTTGCACTTGGTCACACGTTCAAGGCGTGCATAACTCAGCTGATTTGTTCTTGCGCGCAGTAAGCGTAACTGAGCTCATCGATAGGGACTTGTAGTGGAGCGGCCCAAGGTTCATTCTCGACGCTTATTATGAATATAGCTCGTATGTACCAATAGGTGATTTACCAGAACTCAAATTACATAAATTAGTAGTTTTAAATTCTTTATGCAATGTATTTCCTTTCTTTTTTTTTATTTTTATTAAAAAAAAACCTATCAAATTGACTTCACGCTGCCTGATGGTAAGTTGACAGTGAAGTCCTGTTGGGCAGGCCGCCATCCCCAATTGCTGGTTAAACAATGTGACATGACGGCCCTCAATTTGACGGCCTTGAGAGATGCTTTTTCACGCCCCGCTTAAAGGACCCAGGATCAAGGGAGGAAGGAAACACGTGAGCCGGCAGTGAGTTCCACATCTTTATGGTACGGCAAAGATAAGATGTACCGAACCTTTTCGTACGTGACGGTATCTGATCTACCGTATAAGAGTGGCACCTTAACCCGGCACGTGTTGTTCGGGATAGGAAAGGAGAGGGTGGGATGAGTTGAAAGAGTTCTTCTGAACACTCACCGTGATACAATCGGTAAAAGACAGCCATTGAGGCTACGTCCCTGCGTAATTGCAGAGATTCAAGGGTCTTAGTAGCCTCAAGGTCACCTATGATACGGACAGCACGCCGCTGCAACCTATCAAGGGCATCTAGCAAGTACTGAGCGGAGCCGTTCCAGAGATGAGAGCAGTATTCCACGCAGGGGCGAACCTGAGTCTTGTATAATAGACACAGCTGCTCCGGCTTTCGATAATTTTTTGTCATTTCTTTGTATGATACGGTCAGCTGCGTTTATATTCCGGGTTATTCACAACACTGGATTTAAAACCGAACGTAGACAGGGCGCGTTGTCTGTGAATGAACTTCGTAAGTCTATTATTTTACTTGCGCGTTTATCTCAGATAGATTCCTTTCTTTAGGAGTACAATTCACTATTAAATAAAACTTCGAATATTAAATATTCGCGTAATATGGCTGGACTTAATTTGTTTTGTGATAATGATTCATTGATCAGAGTAGAAGGCAGGTTACATAATTCTAACGTTTTTACATACGATAAGAAGCATCCCATTCCCCTCTGTAGTAAACTTAAATTTACTTTACTTTTATTACCGGACAGCCTCTGGAGAAGTCCAGCGTTCCTTCTCAAAGATTTGCCCACTGCCTCTTGAGATGCCTGCTTCACCAACTTCTGGTAGTACTCTGGAACCCGAGAGCTTCGAAGGCAGGGAGTATATTCAAGCTCCTGAGAGGGGAAGGGGGTGGAGGGAACGTGACGCCGCCGCCGCTACCGCCGCGACCTACCTCACTCACCGACAAACACGGCTGAGAGCGTATATGTTTTATATATTTTGTAAAATCGTTAATTGAAATTAAATAATTTTCTTCGGATTGGAGTTTAGACAGCGTTTTCATTTCGTCTGCGTACCCTGGTTTCCAACAGCTGTTCAATAAATATTGTTTTACTAAAATTATTTCATTTTTACTACGACTTACGACCACATTAAAAGTTGTATAATATGCCCATCCCCCCCTACTCATTTCTAACCGACTCTCTTAGACGATTTTATAAAGGTATTTGTTACCTCAGAACGATTTACTCAGTGAACCGAATGCTGGTGCTTCTCGTGTGGTCTCATTTAAATCAAGATCTGACAAGTAGTAGTAATTTATTGGTAGTAGAGCCTAGCTGATTTCAACATGAATGGGCCGGCTCGACCGGGGAAGTACTACCCTCTCACAGAAAATAGTTTATCTAAAGATGTAAAATAAAAATACAGATTGACGAATCAACACGCAACCTTTTTTTGCACTTAGGCTGCTTGGGTAATGTTGGCACCCACACTTGGAAATGTTGAATATCCTTTCCTAAGTGGAAGGGATATTCCTAGGGTAAAAAGGTTGTTCGATAAAGGCTAATACTTCATGAACGGACCTCAATTTTTGCGAACAAAATCAAATGAGATTTAGTTTTATATTAATATTATTATCATCACAAGCCGCCGTAGTCAGTGGACTAGACTTATATCTAGCAGTGGCTGGATATAGGCCTCTCCAATGGCACGAAGTCCGATTTTCAGATTTTCGGGTCCAAAAGCAGCAGCTACTTTACGTATATCGTCACTTCACCTAGTTGGAGAGTGTCCAACATTACCTTTGCCATTTGTATCATTATAACGCATGTTAACTATTGCGCCGTACTGTGTAACTGTCATCTTTACCAAACTCGTATGCCGATGCCCGAATGGTGTCATTTTGCCAATACAAAAACAGCCCTTTTAAAATTTTGTGCCCTTTTAAAGTTTCGATTTGCATCAAAAACAAAAAAAAACTAAAGTTATTACATTCTTACCCGGCGCCACGTTTCAACTTCCATTAATTGTCTAGAGTAGGATCAAATTTCTTTTTTATCAAAAAGCTGCGAAGTCTACTGAGGTGAACGATGTGTTAAAAGGCGGTCCTTTGGGCTGAATCCGTTTTCTCGGTAAATAGGGTCTATTTGTATTTCGTCCTATCGTCCTTCTCCTGGTCAAAAGTGTGTCGCTTCATTTCCAACAATGTCCGCAAATAGCGGGACCGATTTTAGGATTAGGTTATTCATCATTTTGTCAGTGTACGGACAAGTTAGGATGGACTCCAATAAAGCTCAGAAAGAAGCGATGGACCGTATATAATATGACAAGTCGTTTCTTTCTACGAATACGTACAGCTAGTTATGTTGTTATAAATGAAACTAAGCCTTTAGCTAGTTTTAGGAAGAAACGTAAAGATAGTACCGATGTGTGTATCCAATTTCACTTAGTTTTGTCACTCTTCGACCAGTACTGTACATCTCTTAGTAAAGTAGAAGTATCTCTATATATATTAGGTAATCATAACAGGTCATCTGAAGTAATATTAGAGTGTGTTAAAAAAAATCTTATTATGAATGTTTGAAAAGTATATGTAGCGACTACATACCTGCACGTATCGACTGTATATTTTCACGTAGGTAGATTGCACACTTTTCACCGATATGTTAAGATTGTAATAGGCACACATTATCATAGTATATAAGCCATATTGTACCCAAAATAAATCAGACGTTATAACACCTTGTCTCGTTATTTTCATTGCCATAATCATCTGGCAAATATATATACCACGAGCTATTAATTTTTTTATGACATAGAATTATAAAGTACCTACCTAATTCATTTATTCAGGTACTGAATTTAGCTTGTACCAATACAGACTCTGTTTCTATACAATACAGAGAGGCTACGAAAATGTTAAATGAGGATTGGTTGGCCAGACTGACCCTTTCCCGTCGTTTTAATTACGTTCTTGGTGAATATTGCCGCCTTCATTTATTACACTAAGTTTATAATTATAACCTGTTTTCATTTTAGAAATACTATATGCCGTCTATTTAAGTATTATATCATACCTTAATGCAGTTTTGATCGTGCTTAAAATTACTATCGTCTGTATAACAAATCGATAACATTTAGTCTTAATTTATTTATAAAATATTTAGGTACTCAATATAAAGCCAATTCCACTTTTCACAATTTACTAATTCATACCTACTAATACTATTTTCGAAGTCAGATTGTTTGTTTATTTCTTGGTTTGTAATTCTTTCACGTTGCAATGATCGGTGTTATGATCTTTGGGTGTGGGGATGGTTAGAAAACTGGAAAGCGACATAAGCTAAATTTTTCATTTCACCGCAATAACTGATCTTACAGCGGGCGGAGCTGCGGGCGAAATCTAGTTTCGTATATACGATCTTTGGTATGGGAACGTATTAAAAGTTAATGCTTACCTTTTTGTTTCAAGTATAAGTTTGCGTAAAGATTGCAGCCGATGCAATGATAAGAAAAGTTTATTTGGGAGTTCGCTCCGGTAAGTGAAACGGAGCACCAAGTTTGATTAGACTTGTGTCTAGCGCTATATGGATATAATAAACTCATGCCAGATATAATGTGGATCAGAAAACTTCAAAACCTACCCTTTTGAATATAGGATTATTTGTTTACAACTCGCACTAATAATTAATCTGGAGTCCCGAGGAACTTTACAAACATTCAATCAAAGGACACAAACTACAATACACCCAATCACGAAACAACAAATTGTGGATTACACAAAGCGTAGTCTCGTGTGTGCATCGAATCCACACCACTCGGCGCAGTGTAAAAGGCGAATGCTTAAGACTTACGCCACACTTGACGGAAATTCTGACGCAGAACTTCCGTTACGGTAAACGCCGAGAGCAATCGATCCGCGACGGGGCGACCGACCATCCGCATAGTGTGCCTGATATTGGTTATTTATATACAATAACTTGTATAGGCGTTCCGCCGTAGAAGATCCGTGACGGAATTTCCGTCTAGTGTGGCGTAGGCCTAAAACAGTACGCCATACGTGCCTTAAATAATTACCCTCCGCGAAGTTTATGAACGCATATAATAAAATAATACGCTAAAATATTTTCACACCTTTTACTGTATGCTGTAAATCATTTAACGGTATGAAAATCTCATTATTTTACGCCTTTGAAAACCCGCACGAATTTAACTTTCAGCCATAATTCCCGTCTATTGTAATGAAGCTTTTGAATTAATTATTTATTAACTTCCTTGTTTATGACGTCAGTTAACTGACAATTTAAAATTGTGAACGTTTGGCATGAAATTCGGACCATTAAGTATATTCTTATTGCAGGAAGTGAAAGTACACAGATGCGTAGCAACATATTATTGAATAAGTGTTAACAAAAAATCTATTGGAAAATGCCTCGATTTTAAATAATCCTCTTTTAAAATATCTTAAGCTTATGCGATTGGCATTCATATTTTGTTGATGGGTCTTATTTGGGTGTAGCTAGAAGACTACGGTGCACTCGCTGGACAAAAGGACCATGGGCAAAAATTTATGAAGCCTGGGCTCACCCACCAACAGAGATGAGATCAATTTGAATATACTTGTAAAGCACTAAATCTAAAGATATAAACTCATTTTTGCGAATAATCCATGAAGTTACTTTGCTATAAATATTTTTCTCCTACCATAAATAAACTGACTGATGACGAAAGACTGACCAAGCAGATATATAAGGCAAGTGTGAATGGGACAGGACGAACGGGAAGACCTAGACGGACGTTCTCTGACCAGATTGGAGACATTCTCAAAACAGGAAAGGTTAGAAGTACCCAAAACAGAAGAGCATGCATGAGGAATTTGATGGGAGTGAATGAAGCAAGAGAGATATGTCAGGATCGTTGCAAATGGCTTCCGTAGTCTCTGTTTCCCTCCGGGAATCAGGCGTGAGTCTATGTATGTATATATAAACTATAATCCTGCAAAGTAATGCTGTTATGGCATAGTAGTTTTTGTTCTTTGACATCTTTAACTAGTTTTAATTCCAGGTGCAAAGAATACATAAAAAATAAAACAGCTGCTAACAGTAAAAAAATATTTTACTAACATTTCAATGACTGCCTCCGTGGTCCAGTGGATAGCGTATGCGACTGCTGATCGGAGGTCCCTGGTTCGATTCCCTGGTCGGGCAAAAGTGTTACTGGGTTTGCCGAATACTCAGTAGCAGCCCGGATTCTGGTGACGTGCCCGGCCCTATTACGTGGAACCTAAAAATTCATGGCAAAATACGGGTGTAATATGAACACCTCTGCCTACCCCTTTGGGGGTACAGGCGAGAGACTATAAAAAAAAAACAATAATAACATCATTAAGAGGACCTGCCGGTGGATTAAATTGTATGTGTCGAGAGGATACACGAAAACACACAGCTAACACCGTGAGAATAACGAGTCGACTGATTGAGAGCAGACGGACGCCCGGGCAGGCGTCCGAGAGGTGTGAGATGGATGGAGAGTGTTGTGAATCACACGGGCGCAAACGCATCTATAGTTTACCATTATTTTAAAGTTAAATATATTGTTGCTATAACAGATTTTTGACAAAAAATGTATTTTTGTACAAAATTTATTTAAGTACATATCTTTTTTCTGCAATGGAATTGAAGGAGGTGCGGGTAGTAACAATTTTAGTACGAACAAAATCCTTTACAATGGCATATGCCATAACTCTGTTGGACATTGAGCCCAATTTGACTCATGGTCCTTTAACCTTGAAATAAATACTTATGCGATAGAAGGCCGTTGATAAATTTTGCCCCCCTTTTCCTTGGCCACCTTATATTATGTATTTTCTTCTGTCCGTATGGTGACGGACTAAAAATACATTGCCTCGCCACCCAATTCATTACGTGGCCACGTACGACACCCACGCGTGGGTTACGTAAGAGACGACTAAGTAAAATACGTTACGTAAGCAGCGAAGAGACGTAAAATTCGACATGAAACCCTGTACCAACCCGCCTGTACTAACGTCCAAAACTCTCTATATCTAGCAGTGGATTTCCTGGCCAAGGCTGCTGATGATGATGTATGTACTTACTTTATCGATCACTGGATAGTCCCTACAATAATGTATTTTGGAGCAAGGCCCGCGTAAAATTATTAAGGCCATCAGCTTCCGACAACTAGATCCAAAAACACAAACAAAAAACAAAAATATTTTTGTGTCAGACGAGACATTTCGTGCCTCGTGTGAGCAGTGTATTCTGATAATGTTTTTCTTCGAGCATAAAAGCCTGGTCATAGAAAAACCTCAAGCCTACGAATGGCTGCTTTTTATTTAATTCCGAACAAACTACGTCATATAAACAGATCATAAAACAGCTGTAAAATGTTCGCGTTGGTGCGGGAGCGGTAAAATATCCGTCCTAGGAATTGATGAATTACAAATCTGAGCTCTATTCTCGGAATATAATTTGATATTTTCGGCAATTCGCTATACACATTTTTTTATTTATTGAGTACTTTTATAGTACAAACATGAAAGTGAAGAGTATGTTTTTACTTTGATGATTGTACTAGTACTAATAAGTACTATTGCTTTGACGTGTACTGAGTATGTTTGGCCTTCTTATAAAACAAGGGCTAAGCATTAAACCATACTTAGACTAAATCTGCGGTAATTAGGTTATTGAATAAAATTAATCAATAGAACATTTGTAGTACTAACTAGTTTTGGAGACAGATGCTTCACTACATTTTGTACATTAATCTTTGTTTACAGACAGATAAGGCTAGAATCGGATTATATTATTCTGCAATAAGATCCAGGGCTTCATCTATGCTTATCAGAGTGATGTAAACCAAGTAAGCATTAGTCTTGTATTTATTACAGTGATTTTGCAGCATATTATACTGCACCAATGAAGACATGGATTATATCTATGACCCTGAAATACTTCTCTGCCTACTGTTGCCTACCTACGAAATGTGAGTGAATATTATATGTGAGTATATACAATGTTAATATTTCTATGTTGTTAAATGAAAGCTTAGTTATAATAAGTTTTGCACGAACTATTTATGTTGTTTGAGTTGGAATCTAAACTAATGAATAACATAGTTTTATAAGGTTTTATTTTTACCTTCACTTATTGCCATAATATATTGAGAAAAGCACTTTAAAAAATAATGCTGTAAGTATAACCACGCCATCGAAGCATGCCTAAGTAACTATTGCAATATAAAAAGATAGATAATACTGACTATCTTTTACGGAATTTCCCAGCTATTATCGGATTAGCAGTATTTTCCTTCATGAACAAATACTAGCTTTTGACACGAGTTTCATATTTGCATGCCTCGTGCTTTTAGCTTAACTATAGAAGATTATACCTTATTGACAAAACCACCTCCATAGTATTTACTTAAGTTATAAATAGCCCGTTCTCAGTTTATTAAGGCTAGTTATATGTTCTATTCCATATTCCCTGTGACGTTGGCATCATACACATAGGTACTGAAATATTCTGCCAACTTGCTCTCGGGAAAAATGTAGACATAACCACTAGAGTGGAAATGCAATCTACATATTTGTTTACGTTATAAAACAGGAGCATGACACACATTGAGTATCTATAAGTAAACATATCTAGTTATATATACGTTGTAATTAAGTATGACGTTTTTTTTATAAAAGTGTTATCCTTTATTATAACTTTTAATATATAAGTTTATTGCATTCAATAAATTGCCTGTAAACAGTTCGAAGAACCGTTATTTTTGGTGAAAGAAATTGGGATGATGTGAATGGATCAAGGTTACTTAAAATAGAAAGCAGCGATAGCCTAGTGGGGAGACAATTGAAAGCTACGTAGAGGGTTCCAACCCACGGAGCGCATCGAAGGTATTTGCGTATCAAATTTTAAATGATTGCATGCTGACCTATATGTAGTAAATTATCGTGAGGCAACCGGCACGTCTGAATTCTCTATTATGTTCCCGGAAGACACGTGAAGTCTGCCAACTCGCACTTCGCCAGTGCGGTACACTGGCCTTACCCCATAGATTAATATATATTTATGTACTCACTTAAATGTCTTACAGTGTGAAGAGGCCTATGAACAACAATGGCACGGTGTGTATACATGATGAAGACTTCTAGTTTTGTATTTTAGTCTTAGATGCGTTTCATTTAATAGACGGCAATATACCTACGAGCTATCTACCAACAATATTATAGTATCCATGTCTTGAAAAAGCTAGCACTACTTATCTGGCCGAAAACTAATCTCACTTTACAAGTTTGGCTGCGCTTTTTCGTAATTACTGAGGTGCGATTGTTGAAATAAAATGCCAACTTAGACTGGCAATTTGCGTTTTTCGTATGATTTAGGCATTCAATCTGCCTTTGCAGTGTTAATTTTCGTAAGTTAAATAAATAAGTCAATAATCTGGGTGCGCCAAAGTTCACCTAAATTCTCAACTCCGATAATTGGAAATCCGAAAATGTTTTTCCTAACATTTTTCATCCTAATAATCACAATTCCTAACTACTCTGTCTCGAATGTTCATAACTCCGAAGCATTGAACTTCATAATGTCAGTAGCAATAAACATCTATTATACTTTTTTTTTGTTTTCCTATATTTTCTCAACATAACCATCTTTTACACTATTATTCAAAGTCATATATTTTTTGTTTAGATTTCTTTTTATTTATAATAATCAGTATTATATACATTAATTTTGCGTAACTTTATTTTCACATAACATGTATAACATTTAAGAATAATAGTACCATGCTACAAATACACAATAGTAAAATGGTCAAGTTCCAGAAACGAATCGGTCGTATTAATAATTATTGGTTTAGGTTAGGTTAGAACTGTAACCACAACACACGAGCCGAGCGAGCGAAGCGAGCGTGCCGCGGCAGCGGCCGGCGAAGTGCCAGTACCGAATCGGTCCTATAGTTATTGGTTTAGGTTAGGTTAAAACTGCGGTATTAACTCCCAGGCCATAAACGTAAACTTCTCGACATCGCTGAATCAGCCAGCCTCCACATTTTACCTCTGCAAGCTACTCAGCACAATAGCAATGGGGAGGACACGTGGCTTGATTTAATCCTCACCTCTGATCCTTCTTTAGTTGCATCCCACGGCCAACTTCCTGCACCTGGATTTTCCCATCACGACCTTATTTACCTGTCATACCGCTTGAAACCTCCCAGAACCCCTCCGAACGTTCTGTACATGCGTTGTTTTGGTCACACGGATGTGAATAAACTGTGTGAGGACGCCTCTAAAATAAACTGGGATAGCATGATGTCTGCCTCTACGGTGGACGAAAAGGTAAAGTTCTTCAACGACACTGTTTGCCAACTGTATGATGTTCATGCCCCAGTAAGACGGGTGAAGATAAAGCGTCCCCCTGCACCCTGGATTACAACGGGTGTTCGCATGGCTATGCGCCGTAGAGATAGGGCGTTTCGGCGGTACAGAAGGGATCGGTGCGAGGAAAACTGGGCGCTTTTCAAGTCTGCAAGAAATCGGTGCAATCAGATGGTGCGTAACGCTAAACGCCGCCATATTCTCGATAATATCACTTCTTCATCAGCTGCTAATAATTGGAAGTTCCTTGGAACATTGGGTATTGGCAAACAGCGGCATGTTGGCTGTCCTGGGACTCTTAGTTTGGATGATATCAACCGACATTTCTCCACTACCTCTTCGCTGAATCACCAAACTACGAGTCTCACTGTCGACTATTTAGCCGGGTTACCTCAACCTAAAATAGAGTCTTTTTTCTTTTCTCCAGTGTCTCCGGCCGAGATCAGGAAGATAATTCTCTCCATAAAATCCAATGCTGTGGGATGTGACAGCATCAGCCGTCGCATGATTACGATGATCCTAGATCAGCTCCTGGCGGCAATATCCCACATCATCAATTCCTCCCTAGTTTCTGGTACCTTTCCTTCCTTGTGGCGCAAAGCCTATATAATTCCCTTGCCCAAAATCCCCAATCCAACCCTTCCTCAACACTTCCGACCAATTTCTATCCTACCCTTCCTATCCAAAGTGCTCGAGGCCTGTGTGCACGGATAGCTGTCTAGTTTTGTTCATAATAATAGCTTATTGAGTCCGTTCCAATCAGGCTTCAGGCCAGGTCATAGCACCACTTCCGCCCTCCTTAAAGTGACTGGCGATATTCGAGAGGCTATGGAAAACACTGAAATTACTGTCTTAGTGCTTATTGATTTTTCAAATGCCTTCAATACCGTCAGTCACGATGTCCTATTATCTATCCTCTCCCATCTCAAGGTCTCTGCTGGAGCATTGGATTGGTTCTCATCTTATCTTCGAGGTCGTCAACAGTCTGCCCACCTCGATGAGTCATCTTCGGGCTGGTCTGACATTACATCTGGCGTTCCTCAAGGCGGTATTCTTTCTCCACTTTTATTCTCTATTTTTATTAATCTCCTAACACAACATCTTCAGTGTGCTTACCATTTGTACGCCGATGACTTGCAGATTTACTCCCATGTTAATGTTGAACGCGTAGCTGAGGCCATTGGCAAGATTAATAAGGATTTGGCAGCCATAATGACTTGGTCAGATAAGTTTGGTCTGATTGTAAATCCCTGTAAGACTCAAGCCATTATTGTGGGTAGCCAGCCGTTGCTAAAAAGACTGGACTTGACATCTCTACCTGCTATAACTTTTAACGGGACTAATGTGGACCTGTATCCCTCTGTTAAAAACCTCGGACTACATATAGATAACAAGTTGAATTGGGCAGTTCAGGTAACACAGGTAAGTCAAAAAGTCACCGGTACCCTACGTGCTCTATACCGCCTAAAAAACTTGCTTCCAACCGAGACTAAAACAACGCTTGTGCAAGCTTTAATCCTCCCTCTAATCGACTATGGCGATGTATGTTACTTTGACCTGAATGCAGAACTCCTTAATAAACTCGACCGTCTTCTGAATAACTGCATTCGATTCATATTTAATCTTCGTAAGTATGACCATGTGTCTACTTATCGTTCCTAATTAAAGCTTCTTCCCATACGTCAACGCCGTAGTCTGCGTGCTCTCACTACTCTATACTCTATTCTTACATCTCCTTCTGCCCCCAAATATATGACTCCCTACTTTCAGTATTTATGCGCTAACCATGAGCGAGACCTTCGCTCCTCCAGTAATCTCCAACTCATGGTACCTACTCACAGAACTAATTTTCTTCACTCTTCTTTTGTAATTCAGTCCATCCTTCTATGGAATGCGCTCCCTCCTGAGATCAGAATGGCTAAGACCAAACTTACTTTCAAGTTCAAAGTGAAGGAACTCTTGTTGGCTGAGTCTGCGACTGTATCTAATAATATGTCAAAACCATAATCTTATGTATGTGTATATTGTACATATGTAGATATATTTATATATATACATATATTTACATGTATTTATTTATAATACGTTTATGTATTTTATTTGTTAATCATGTAAGTATGTATTAAGTTTATGTATTAATCTATATATATACCTTTATGCAAGTCTATCATGTTCTACATAGTTAAGTTAATAAGTACATTCCCCTCACACTATACAATATACCTCCTTCTTCCTCTCTGCACCACCTAGTCAGGTTGACTGGTAGAAAATGCTCATGGCATTAAGTCCGCCTACCTATGTACTTTGTGTATATGAAGTTTTTAAATAAAATAAATAAAATAAACATAACCGTAAATGAGTCGTGTTTTATGAATTTTAGTTGGAGTGAAGCCTTGGGGGCGCTACTGCGCGAGGACAGAAAAATTTAGCCAAAAAAGTGTTATTTTTGCAAATCGTTTTTTTCTCGATTCTATCGTATAAAATACCTAAATATAAGGCTAAAAGTGTCTTGATAAAAGTATCATATACTTTTTATTACATTTGGTAAATGTTTCTTTCTGAGTATGAGTGAAAATATTATGTTTAGGGATAAAAGCGTTATGATAAAAAACAGTAGGAGTTTAAATATATTTACGTTAATGATATTATTAATTACAATTTTCGGAAACATGAGTGTTATGAACATTGCCGGTTGCACTACAAATACTATGAATGAAAACTTTAGGATGAAACATTTTAGGAAGAGTGATCATTCGGATTTCAAATCGTTAGAAAGAACAATTTCGGGTAAAGAAGTTTAGGTGAGTCAATATGGGCCCCAATAATCTCTGACTTCTTTAAAATAATAAAAAGCATTTTGAAATAATTTAACGGCCGCTACTTTCCTAAATTCTCACGTGCGAGAAAAGTGTTTTCTTATGTACAGTCTAAATCTCTACGGCTAGTACTTACATGAATAAAAAATGGTTCAAAGGTAAATTGATATATGCGAGCCTCTTTTCCAATGAACTCTTTGCTGATTCCAGATTCAGTGATCCGATCTTATGACGGATATTTTTCACCAGATTTGTAGTATTTGTGTATTAGAATAGACACTGTATTTAAAGTAGGTATTCTACATAATGGCCTATTTAATAAATGTACAAATTTTAAAGCTAAAGTTTATTTTTGCAAGGGCTTCCTTCTGAGGGCAACTATAGTCTGAGCCTGACTTTAAGCTTGGTCCTAATTTAACTTGATAAGGTTTTTAGCACAATGTCCTGTTATAAGTACGTAGCAATTCACAATTTCGTCAACAACAACAAAAATTTTTGAACCAAATGAGCAATTTATTACCTACAACTTCATGCCGTTTTATATGTATTCTGAAAAATGAATTTCCAAAACTTTGTTTATTACAAGACATTATTGAATAACTTCCTGCAGTATAAAGATAGAAAGAAGGGATTTATTTGAACCACTCTTACCCAAAAAGGTTTTCTCTGTCCACTTCACTTTTATTCATCTTTGTTGCGATAAAGGGAAGTTTATATTGTTATGTCTTGACCGAGGGGTTGCACTTACTTGGGTAATACGATTTACTAAGTACCTAATCGTCGGTCAAGTGGGTATTTTCTGTAGTTCAAGTTTTATGGTAATTCTTTTATTTGCTGTAGTTGGTACCAGATAGGATTTCGACCTTAATTTTGCTAAGAGTCGTATGACTATATTTCACATCGTGCCGTGCAGTAATATTTGTAGCTTTGCCAAGCAAGTAATGTAATAAATATAAGAAGTCTATCTGGTCATTTTAATAGTAATCGTAACCTGAGAAATGATCATAATTGCTATAATTTTATGTCGAGTCTCGGTGCTTCCTGTGTCCTATGGTTGAACGTGGTTCCACGCAATATATTATTTTTTATTAATGCGGAAGTAATCCCGATTTCAGAAACAAGTAGTATCTTTTTTCTTTAAGAAGCACTTCACACGGACATCCGCACCACAAACACGGCAACCACACCAATTCTCACGGACCACGTGTTGCGATCGTTTTCGACGGCGTGCGTGATACAGACCCCATCGCAGGCATCTCAAAACCACAACTTAAAACGCCAGCGCTTTTGCCATGTTTACTGTATGCTACCGAACTATATCACTACCGCTATCGACAACGCAACCACAATAACACTTTGTAGGTACCACAAAGCAACCGCAAAAAGCCGCAACAGCATTATTCACAAGTAATCAAACCTGTAGAACTGACGTTATTGAGAACCCTCATAAGCAATTCAAATAAGCAAATGATCAAATAAAAAGCCTTCGTTCATTTTACAATACTTTACCCATTTGGAGTGATAAAATCTATTGAATGTGTGCTGACCGTTGCTCGCCCAATGTGCCGATAAACATATCCATATATTTGCCTTTGGTGTCCACTGAAATGTTTCGTAAAATAAATTGCACATTATTGGAAGTCGTTTATAAAACGCCGGAGTAGGTTCACACACTTCATGTCAATGTTTATTTAATTCACAGTGTTCAAAATTATTGATGTATAATAATCTATATATATAAAAATGAATTGCTGTTCGTTAGTCTCGCTAAAACTCGAGAACGGCTGAACGAATTTATCTTATCTTGGTTTTGAAATGTTCGTGGAGGTCTTGGGAAGGTTTGAAAGTTGAGAAAAATTCGAATAATTGCCGGGAAAACCCTCAAAACAGCCCTTTTCTATTTCCTATACAAACGTTTTCTAAATAAAATGGAGAGTCAATTTGTAATTTATTACCGCTGCATATAGTTCAAATTCGCGTGCGCGTTTATATACTTCTTTGCTTGATGGCAGTTTTGACAGGTTTCCGGACCTGAAGTCTCAGTGCTGCCGCCCAGCGGGCTTCATGTCAGAAGAAACCCATTGATAATCCCTACTTAATATTATAAATTCGAAATTGTGTATGTATGTATGTTCCGTTTTCACGCTAAAACGGCTGAACCAATTTTGTTGAATTTTGATATAGAGATACATATTATATTGGACCATGGAGACGGACATAGGCTACCATAAGTTGTAAAAATCAAACTAGGAGGGATTGTAGGGAGGGTAGAAGTTTGTACGGCACAAATTTACCTCTTGGAAGTAAGAACGCATGCGCTGAAAATTGAGTGCTGCTCATGTGCTATCGCACATCTGTCAGTACTGTCACGTCATACATAATGTCATATTGTGCACGTTGATTAAATTGTTCGCATATCTATACTTATATTATAATAAAGCGGAAGAGTTTGTTTGTTTGTTTGTTTGAACGCGCTAATCTCAGGAACTACCGGTCGGATCTGAAAAATTATAGGCTATATAACATAACGCTTCGACCCTTTGGGGCCGGGCAAAAGGTTAAAACGGTTAAAAGATAATGTCGGCTAATCTCAGGAACTAGCAGTCGGATTTTAAAAATTGTTATTGCCTATGATAGCCCAATTATTCCGAAAGGCTATAGGCTATATACAATTACGCCATAACTTTTAAGGGCCAGACAAAAATAATAAAATGGTCAAACGAGTAGGGGGAGGGTTGGGTCAAAGGCAAAAAAAGGCGAAAAACGACAAATAGGATACAATCTTTAAGGGTATCGTTTTCGATATTTTCGGGACGCTGATTTAATAATACGAAATTTATTTAGTGATCCAATATGCCGGACAGGAAATTAAAGATAGCAGATGGGAACAATTAAAAAAATCAATATGGGTATCGTCTCTGATGATTTAAGGGATGGAGAATCCAAATACAACATCTATTTCGTGATCAAAGATGGCGGATAGGAAATCAAAGATGGCGGACGGGATTTTCTTTAAAGTCGTTATGGGTATCGTTTACGATATTTTAAGGAATAGGGAATTCAAAAACACCATCTATTTCGTGATCAAAGATGGCGGATGGGAATTTTTTTTTTTAAATCAATATGGGTATCGTCTCCGATGTTTAAAGGGATGGGGAATCCAAATACAACATCTATTTCGTGATTCAAGATGGCGGATGGGAAATCAAAGATGCGAAAATTTTAAAAATCAATATGGGTATCGTCTCTGATGATTTATGGTTTAAGGGATGGTGAATCCAAATACAACATCTATTTCGTGATCAGAGATGGTGGATAGGAAATCAAAGATGGCAGTCGGGATTTTTTTTAAAGTCGATATGGGTATCATCTCCGATATTTTAAGGAATGGGGAATTCAATATTATATAAAAATCTATGTTTGTTTGTTCATCATTTATAGATTCTGAAATAATAAGAGATTAAGCGCTAAGTCAATGGTAACTTTGGAAAAGGGGCTTGGAAAAAGGGAATTAAATAAGAACTCTTAAAAAGGCGATACGGAGTTCGCTGGGTCAGCTAGTTATGTATAAAATATATGTGATTTTATAGGGTTTATATCTCAACATCATCAGATCTGTATATAAACTGTCCCACTGCGGGGTGGGGGCCTCGTCTCTCTATGAGAAAGGTAAGGCATACAGTGTTATATCTGCTAACACAAAAACGGCGAATCGGATTTGAATTACATTAAGAACCAAATTCTTTTTGTCTTTTATTGGGTAGGAGTATTCATATATTGGACTACCAGATTTCAATCACCAATTAGTGTTTTAAGATGACCACTTCAGTCCCTACGGCAGATTTAATATTGGACATAAAGATCTGCCTGAGCAGTTCTGCTTCAAGAAATTTCAATTTAATCTTATATTTCTTGAACAACTTTTTGGAAGGACATAAAATAGCATAAGTAATTTCATTTTGAAGATGTCTTCGCGGCGGTGTCTGGGTGCCCTTACACCGGACATTATCGCCGGTTTAATGTTCCCGAGGCTTCGTAAATTACTCTTGAGTACTCTGCCACGTTGCAAATATAGGCATAGGCAGTAACACCTTGCAAATGCTGTAATGGCCCGTATAATGATAATGGCATTTGAACCAGTAACGTCTATTGAGTTAAATGGTTGGGTGAGTGATAAAACACCTACATTCGAAAAGGCGTTGTTTTAATTTCATTACTTATTTTTATTTCTAAATATGACATATAAGGTGGGTATACAATTTCACTAGATTAATATTAAGTCTTAAAAATAAATACGGAATGTCACCATCCCATATCATCCCATGGGTGTCGTAAGAGCCGACAGAGGGAGTATATTATGCAGAGAACAGCACTGTAAGAGAAGGAAAACTTGATACAAACCCTATACCACCCCGTTTGGCCAGCGTGGTATAGTAGGCCAATTTCTCCTTTGAAAGGAGAGGCCTAGTCAAGCAGTGGACTGTTAAAGGCTGATGATGATGATGAATAAATGCAGTAATACATCTACCTCATAAACCAGCCTTATTGGTCCTCAATGTGTAAGGTTGGTGACTTACGATTACGACACACTCAACTAGAAGTAGGTCGTATCCCGGACGCTACTAACTACACGACCAAGCCGTATTTAATGAACCACAATCCGCTTGAAATCTTCGTTGATGAAAATATTATGAAGATAAGAAAATCTAGAGTAGTTAAAATTACTTTTAACTTTGACCTGAAGCTAAATCCCGTAATATAATTTGAGAAAACTTTTATTGAAAACGGTGTCAGTATTTTTACAAACATTTTTACGCTAAATAAATTGAGAAATTAAGTATTTAATTATTTTCATTTATTTTACGAATGACAAGGCTGTTTATTTTATAAGATTCTCAATCTTATAAAATAAACAATTTTATAAGTTTACAGAGAATAAAAAGGTAGAAAGATAGAATGATCTGTCTGATCCGCTGAGTTCTATATTTAATTGGTTCCTGTGGTAGATCAGTCGTTTCTGACTAAGAGCTGGTTTTAATATTCGATCTATCCATGGTTTTGAAGATTCGAGATACAGGTTTGACTTATTTTGTATGGAGCTTATGAGAGCTTATGTCAAAAATTAATCTAAAATCTCAAAAAAATAATAGATCGAATATTGAATTCAGCGGCAAGAAGTAATATGAACAATTGTACGTGAATATATGGCGCACTCTGTAGTTAGAATTTTGAGGTATATGGGCCTTACAATACAGAGACAAGAACCGAGGTCAACGTCTATACATGTGAAAACGGTTTAGAGGTGACCTTTACTTTATGTTATTAATTGTAATCCCTCAGTATTGACAATGACCGGGAGTAGTCGCTCACTACTTGATAGTCGCTTAGCTATGCCCGCTTGGAAGACGTAGGTGCGCACATAATTGTTACAGTACGCACCGAACCACCCCAAGCGAGTTGGACACGTAATCTACAGTCACAATCAGCCCAGCGACAACAAAACTATCGTAACTTACACATTCACCACTGCTGCACGCCAACTTGTTCTCAGTTGCTAGTTCTACTCGCTTCTCGCTAATTGCCGGCAATGAGACATCTGCCTTACATCATCAGTCAATGGGTATAAATCGAATACGCTAATATATTTGTCATTGATTAAGCTTCCATAGATATTTGTGAATACGACTTGAATACGTCGTGTCTGATTCAATATGGCAATAGTACATAATCCGTTTATAGAAAATGGTAAATCTATTTTGTATATATACATCTCTACATAACACCATTTTAGCCTGTTTACCACAAAAGCATAGGACGTATGTATGTCACACCGCTTTAAAATAGTTTTTTAATAGTTTTATTGAAATAACAGCATAATATATAATGCAAGCTGCTTCAGCAGGTCAGAACTGGTCGGGAGGCCTTTCTTGGCTTTTGAGAATTGCCAGTGTCTGCACTATACTTTTGGGTTGTCATTATCATCAGCAGCCCTGTATATAAACTGTCCCAATGCTGAGCACGGGCCTCTTTCTCTCCTCACTACGAGGAGGGTAAGGCCATTCAACACACTCGCCAAGTGAGGGTTGCTAGTCTTCACACGTCTTTCGAGAACATTAGGGTGAACTCTGAGTCATGCAGGATTCCTCATTTTCCTTCGCCATTTAGCTAGTGATAATTAACTATGGGTTTAAAGTTGAGACAAAATTTATACGAATTTTGACTTGTTGACAATAAAAATGAAATTCATAGATGATGAATTACGTAGCTAATATTTAAATTTGAACACGAACTTGAGCTAAATAGACGCTGAATAAAGTATTAATATTTCAAGCTATTTCATCTCGTATACGAATAACTGGAATGAAAAATGTCGCCACAACAGCCATGTCATAAATAAAGCATAAAGGCATTTTAAAATGAGAAAATTCTTTCAGCGCGTTCATAACTGAAACTTGTCATTTGTATAGTTTACATACCTACTCTAGATCCATACCTATTACATCAAATGTTTATATAAACTGGAAATATATTTTATAGGTAGGTATATTATATATAAGCAGCGATAGCCGAGTGCTAAGACCAATAGATTGCTAGGGTCTCGGCTTCGAATCCACGGCATGCACCAATAACTTTTCGAAGTTATGTGCATATTAAAATGTTAATTATCGCTTGCTTATCGGTGAAGGAAAACATCGTGAGGAAACCTGCATGTCTGAGAGTTCTCCATGATGTTCTCGAAAGACATGTGAAGTCTGCCAACCCGCACTTGGCCAGTGTGGTGGAATAGGGCTTACCCTTCTCATAGTGAGATAAGGCCAGTATAAAGGGCCGATGATGATGATATTATATTCAAAGAGGTAGCGCTCACAGTGTGACTTTACATGCCGTTCGTAATTGCTTGGCAAAGTTAAAAACGTTCACAGATCCGCGGAGGTCACTACTTAGATAGGTGACCGCTTGCATTTTAATCAGAGCGCTATCGTGCCTCAGAAGGGACTTGAACCTGTCGATCTCGATAACGATTATTGTCATAAGACAAGAATCATTTAGCCATTTTATTGTTGACTGCACGGTTGGTGTAGAGGTTTAAGCGGCGGCCTCACCGCTTGAAACCGCGCCGTGTGTTGTGGGTTCGATTCCCACGCGGGACAACATTTTGTGTGATTCGTAAATTGTTGTTTCGAGTCTGGGTGTACATAGTGTACGTTAGTTGTATGTTTGTAAAGTCCCCCGCGACACAGGATCTAGTCCTAGTGCGGGAGTTGTCCTTTCTAAAAAAAACAACTGTCAAGCTAAGTAGAGGTGGCCACACGTTTATATGAAAAAGAAAAAATAAAGACTAATGCGTGATACAAATTCCGTCACGCTACTCAATTCATATACAAATTATCGTATCAACAATACCCTCAGCGTCAGAGGAAAACCATATTGAAATGATAGCAGAAAGCAGAGAAACCGCGGGCACAGCTAGCTGTGCCCGCGGTTTCTCACCCGTGGAAGGCAGCGACTGTCCAGTGGAGATACTAACAAACTGCCATGTAGAGGGTTCAGAGTCTTATGGCGCGCACCACTGCCTTTTAGATGTTTGTAATCACTTGCAGCGTGCCTCGGGGAGCACGTTAAGCCTTTGGCGCCTGTTATACAGATCTTTAACAGATCATGTAAGAAAGTTTAAGGACGGACGCCATTATTACAGCCAAGTTTTCAAATTTATGCAAAAAATATCTTATCTGTAATAACTATAGTCACCAAGTAAAACTACGGACTAAAGGGTGATCAAACAGATATACAAAAAATATTAGGATAATTTACTTTAGAACTTTCTAACTAAATACTTAGTTTCAACAGTAAACGTAAATTTTCTCTTGTCCCTGCTTTCGACCACTCGAATTCACGAAACAAAAGGAAAAGAAACAAATCAACGCTATGATTATAGCACGGACCATTTGATGTAGAACAAACAAAATTACTATAAATATCAAGTAGTAGTTCCATTCAGAACATTTATTAAATCTAACAACTTCAGTTACTAGTACTGATACTTTTGTTACAGTAAAATTAATATCTACGATGGTTATATTGTCTATTTCTGTAAATGATGAAATAAATATTATACAAGGAGTGTCTAAGGGGTTAGGTGAGGTGATACTCTATTTTCTTCAGTAAGCTTCAAATCTTGCAAATTATGTTTGGAGCCCGATAGAGTAATATCTGCGACTCCCGAAAAATTGGACCTACGCACTTCGAATACCGCAGTGTCTCTTCTTTCCTAAGTAGAGCTAACCATATAACCGAATTTTTATACGTTCAAAATACACTCAGAAACAGAAGAAGTGGTCGTGTTCGTTCAAAAAATGATATTTTGTTCTGGGAGAGAATTGAACCGACGACCTCCAGAGTAAATGTTATGATCACTAACCCCTAGATCAACAAGCCAGTTACTTATGCCTAATACTTTGATACGTTGCAAAAATGATCAAGAAAGTATGCAAAACGTAGACAGTATTAAGTTTCAGTAGCAACACGTAGTCTGAAATTACGTCGACATATTTGTTTGCGTATAGGCTTGCTCTTTATATTGAGCGATTACGTGGGATCTATAAAAGTACGTGCCAAACAGAGAATAGACTAGCCTAGCCTGTGCCTTTGTTTGTGTAAATTTTACCCCGCTACAGATAAGAAAAAAACGTCTACCTAAACAATAATTTTATATTGCCTTTCATCAGAAAAATCCTCTCTCATACACAGAGAAATACACAGACCTGGCAGTCACGATTAATCGGCAAAATTGAAAAAAATCCTCTCTCATACACAGAGAAATACATAGACCTGGCAGTCACGATTAATCGGCAAAATTGAAAAAGCTTCGATCAAATAGTAACATGATTAACCACGAAATGTCTAAGGTTATTTACAGTAAAGAACTTAGTTGCTAAAAGAAGTGACACTATTTAAAAAGTTAGGCTTAGAGTTCTACTTCTCTTAATTTATATTGATGAATTTGCTCACGGCAAAGTTCGAAGTAATTCTAACTACACTACACTTTCTTATCTTCGTAAGATTTTCCTCGACGAAGATTTTCATCCGAATCGTGATTCATTAAATACGGCTTGGTCCTGAAGTTAGTAGCGTCCGGGATACGACCTACTTCTATAAATATAGTTGAGTGTGTCGTAAGTCACGAGTGTTACACATTGAGGACCAATAAGGCTGCTTTATGAGTTATATGTATATGCCTACGGCGTTTCGCTTTACATTCGCCAGTAAGTGGGAAACAAGTCGGAATGGCGCGTCGAAAAAGTGACCTTAATTCAGAACTAGTGGACAAGATTAGAACTTTTTACGGCGATACGTGATTGTTTTTACGTAGAAAGTTCTGGACGCTAAACGTTGCGAATCGTATTGAATGGTACTTACTATCAACAGGCATAAGAAAAATTGATGTAAGTATAGAAGCTAATGTCGACAGTACTGTTTCACCTCGATATGCCGAGCTTGCCACACAGTGTTAATAAACTGCTTGTTCGTTACGTGTTTTACAAAAGGTGAATAGTGAGAAACTACGAGGACATAACACATAACTTCACGCCTTTTTCCCCGAAGGGATAGGCAGAGGTGTATTACACACCCATACTTCGCGGTTATGTTTCGGTCCTAATGTAATAGGGGGCAAGCCTATTGCCATCTACCGGGCATTAAGCGAGTGATAATTAACATTTTTAATACACACATAACTTCGAAAAGTCAGAGGTGTGTGCCCGGGGTATCTGAGGATCGAACCCGAGACCATAGTGACGGCAGTCCGTTACGTATACCACTGGGCTATCGCCGCTTTTACGAAGAGAGTTCTTTTATTTTTTTATATTTTTATAAAACTTAGCACTTGCTGTTCACACATCAACGAATGCTATGCCGGCGCGGATAAGTTCTTGTTATTTTATGTAATTTGGTTTGCATAAACATATCATCGATTTATCTGAACAAGCAGGTCTGAGGGTCGCAAGGTAACCTAGATAATCCCCATGCGGCCTCAAACTGCTGACCTCAATGCAATAGAAAAAATAGTCGCTACATAGGTTTGCTTTTATTTCGACAGAGTAAATATCGTTCGCTTACGTGAAAATACTCTAAGAAGTGTGATACACGACATAGATCGCGCCTTGCACGAGCTAACCTCTTTTACCGACTATGATTTTGGAAATTTATCGAACGATTTGCCTGCTAAAACTAAGTCATCTTTGATGAGAAAGGATAATACGTATACGTAAGTCAATTTTTACCCGATCTACTGTACTATTAAGTCTAATTCGAAACAAAAATGGGAGGATAACACGAAGTGTTGTCCAGTCACGGGAGATAGAACCCACAGCACCCAATCTTACGCTAGGCTGCGAGACTACTACACTTTACACGCAGCCAGTATTAAACAAAGATATCTGATCATCTTGATGATAGATCTACAGATAATATTCTTACTAAAATTCACATTACACGTTTATTCAAAGGACCCGCATTTATTAAACTCTGTGAAGAGTTCGAAAGTCTAAAGTTTAACAAGTTAAACTTTAAATTATTAACTTGAAATTTAACTTGATCAAGATCAAGTTTAATTTCAAGTTAATAATTTGCTTAAAGAATCGAGGAAATACGGTCAATTTTGCTTTTTGAAATTTTCATGCCACTTTTTTGTTTATAAACTAAGCACCCAATAAAGTTTTGACCATGCAAATCTTACAATAAAATCATTGCCATGGTCACGCATATATAGAAGTAACTGAAATTACTAAAAGAGAAACGTCTTCGATAAAATATCTTTTTAGATCGTGCTGCTGGCATTTCGTCTTTAAATCATAAGAATGGCGACACTTTATAGCTATATCAAATTATATCAACGAACATAAATATCTTCTCAGCATGATATCTGAAAATGGTACGACAATTTCTGCTATTTCATCTTAATCAATCTTGTAAACGTCTTGATGGTGTATTCTCACTAAGCTTAACGAATGACTACCAGCGTTTTGATTCTGGCTTTCCCTAACAATTATAATAAACCCGATATTATGGGATAGATTTCAAAGGTTCGTTAAGATGGAAAGAGGAAGCTTTAATTAGATGATCGCTCATACCTAATAATAAATTTGCTACAATTAGATCCTTCTCGTTATAGAAAATATCTCCACTTAAATATATTTATTCAAGTAGAAATGGTCGGACAAGACTACTTTAATATTTTTCATAAGTCTTTCAAGAGTACAAAATACCAATAGCATTTTAAGAAATACTATTGAAATTGTATTTAATACTTTTGATAGAAGTTAAGTGATGATGGAATAAATTCTTATTGATGTTGCAATCGAGGTTCTTTAGAAATGCCTCAAACTTCTTTATGCTAAGATGGTTTAGGCAAATGGAGAGGAAGGATGACAGAAGACTGACCAGGACGTAATTGTCTCAAGCAAATGTGAATGAGACAGGAGTAAGGGGAAGACCTAGGCGGACATTCTTGGTCAGATTGGAGAGACATAAGGTTAGGAGTACGCTAAACCGAAGAGTATGCATGAAATATTTTAATGAAGCCTGAGAGATATATTGGGATCGTAGTAAATGGCAGTCCGTGGTATCTGGTATATTTTGCTCATTCTAAGTCTTATACTTGTATATGGGCCTTTTGTGCTGCTCAATTTCTACAATGACTTTGTAAATTCCGATATTGATGCTCAAATTAGAGACACGTGTAAAAGTCGATAAGGTTAATCACTTGAGGGAAGTATATCCACGCAATATTAATAACTAGATGATGCCCGTGGTTACACTCGCGTTATTTAAAGCTACTTCGTCGCCCTCGTCACTCATAGCGTGATGTTATATGGCCTATAGCCTTCCTCGATAAATGGGCTATCTAACACTGAAATATTTTTTCAAATAGGACCAGTAGTTCCTGAGATTAGCACGTTCAACAAAACAAACTCTTCAGCTTTATATATTAGTACTAGAGGATGGTGGCGGTTACACCCGCGTTATTTAAGGCTACTGCTCTGCTTCTGTCGCTCATAGCGTGATGGTATATAGCCTTCCTCAATAAAGAGTCTATCTAACACTGAAAGAATTTTTCAAATCGGACCGGTAGTTCCTGAGATTAGCGCGTTCAACCAAATAAACTCTTTATCTTTATATATTAGTATAAGATATGATTAAGCTAGGGCTAGGCTAGGGCGGAGGCCCGTGCACTTCAACTCATTTAACTCCATCGAACTGCACTGACTTCTACTCTCTGCACCTGCGTCCGTTGCCGAGTTTCGCGAATGGCCTTAGGGGAGAGCGCAAGTCGTGTAGATCGCTAAGGCAAGGCTGACGGACCATACTTCCCGAGGTTGCCGCCCGCTCCGCCCGCTTTTGGTCTGGTTCCCTATAAAACAGACGCAACAGAAACCTCCAGCCGCCCTCACCTACACACATATACATGGACACATACACATACATTCACCACACTGCTTCAATCACTCACACGGTCGCGCACACATACACTAACACACACTACACCTACACACATACACACACACACACACACACACACACACACACACACACACACACACACACACACACACACGCACGCACGCACGCACGCACGCACACGCCCACGCACACACTCATACGAAGCAAACATGGAAGTAGTGAAACAAAAGAAGCAACTACCCCAGGAGGGTACCAGCGTCCGTGACGCTGGAGAATCCCTCCCTGCACCCTTGGGTCCAGGCTGCCCCACGTATTCTGGGGGGGGGGGGGGCAATGTTTCACGGCACAGTTTAGACCTGCACGACCTGGCAAGCGTCATGTCTCGTGCAGAACATATTAACAACACCTCCTGGACGGTAGTACCGCGTCGAGCAGACGAACGCCGCGAGGCGAACATTGGCTCCGCGTGAACCGGAACCGGTAGAGGCAAACACCGCGGAAAGCGCTCCCGTCATCATCGACGCCTGCGTGAGTACGCAGCGCACGTGGTAGGTAGCGAACCGACGACGTCGGCGAACGCACCCCCCGCGGGAGGTAGCGAACCGACAACATCGGCGAACGCACCCTCCGCGGGAGGTAGCGAACCGACAACATCGGCAAACGCACCCCCGCGGGAGGTAGTGAACCGACAACATCGGCGAACGCACCCCCCGCAAGACAACCAACAGCTGATGCAACGCACCAGCGCGAACACCCGGCCCCAGCCAGCGCGATGAGGAAACCGCCCAGGACGATGCAATCGGTCGGACGCGGCGCGAGTGGTGGACGCAGCAGCTCAGGCATGCAAGCGGAAGCCATGCGGACGGCGAAGAGTGAGCCTTCGGGCTTGCTCCCGTCGGCTGCACGCGCCGCTCCGGCCGGTGCAGCGCCGGGCACCCCCCCGTCGTGACCCTCCGACGGCAGTCGGAGATGCGGAGCCGGCAGCCCCATGGGGCACCAACGACGCCCGCAGCGACAAACACCGCTGTGACGGACGTCGACGATGAGCACGACTCGTCTGACGGGGAGTCCGTGGACATCAATGTTCTCGGATCTTCGTCAGACTAGAGTCGTACAGACGAACCTCCAGCACAAGCAAATTGCAACGGCTACTCTACGCAGGCTGCTGGAGGTTAACCAACACACAATAGCCCTAATCCAGGAGCCGTGGATTAGAAGCGACACTATATGTGGACTCAACAACATCGGAGGTAAGATATTGCACTGCAGATCGGCTCCTAAGCCGAGAATAATAATATAATAATAATATTCTTTATTGTACACCAATCGGTAATACATATAAAAATTGTGGTTAACAGTTAATGCACAAAGGGCGGTCTTATCACTAAAAAGTAATTTCTTCCAGGCAACCTTTGGATGGACTGGAAACTGACGGATTTCGAAAAAGGGGTAGTGTCGGTGTGTTCAGATATTGTGATAAAACAGTACATAGGTACAAAATACTGTAATTAAATAATGATACATATATTAATAAATAAACTATACTTTGTTAATACTATACTTATATATATTTATACATATACATACTTATAATATATAACTAAAATAAATGATTAGGAGTAAGTAAACTGTACTTATTGACACAGGAAAAAAGAAATAGAAAATTAACAGTTTATGACAATGTGGAGGAGAGCTGAATGGAAAGGTAGTGGTCTCTTACTAATCTTTTAAAGGCTGACAATGATTGTGCTTGTCTGATGGATATGGGCAGTGCATTCCATAGCCGAGCAGCTTGGACTGTAAACGATTTGTCATAAAAACTGCTGGAATGCATTGGCATTTCCAATCTTAATTTCACCAATGAACATGCATATATATTCCCCGAACGTTACCAGAGCATTTCTCAAAAAATTGTACTTCCTATCTAAATCGCTGTCCCATATTTTCAAATATTTTTTTCTATTTATAAAATAGATCAATACCAGTTTCTATTAATTTATATACTTGGTAAGTTAAATAAACTACGTAAAAACATTTACAAATTAGAATTATATTATTATATTATTTACTACAAAAATACTTTAATAATTAATCTTGTTGTATGAAAAGTGAAGTGTCCCAATTTCATACCTTCCCAAACAATCGATTGAGAGAATTTGCGAAAATTAGAAAATAACTTATGTATTTATTTAGAACTATAAGATCGTAGTCCATTTATTCATTAATATTGTGTCATATTAGAACAAATTTATTTAATAAATAATGATTTTATTATATCGCGTAAAAAGTTCCTCTTTGAAATTCCTGTTTTGTGACCGTATTTTTAAAATCAGAGCGTCAATTTTGTATAAACATGTTTTAGGATAGTGGCAACATTGGCAAGATTGGCATTCATCTTAATAGTATTTTGAAATTTCCATTACGTTCGATGAGCGCGCACAGAAGGCTGTCCGTTAGCGAAGTGCTCCAAAAAAATTCCGATCTTTGTTACCAAAAAACGCGGGTAAGCTCTAATATTATTATTATTTCGCATGCACAACTATTAAAAGCTATTAATCTTGATTTCAAAAGTCAAATCATAAACGAGTTCTAGTTTTATTTGTACGCGTATAAAATTTTAATAATTTATTTAACTTGATTTGTTACCTCCTTTTTTGTTACTCTTGAGTGGTAAGGTATACATGGAAAATCAGGTAACAAAATAGGAAATTGTTAGGCATAGTACTGACTATATGATTTTGATTAAAATAACGATGAAGTTTAAACTATTATCTATATTGAATAAATTTTAGTAGGTAATGTGCGAAATTCAATGGGAGCTTTGTGCATTTGTTTTGTGACGTGTTTATATATACAGTTTTTAGGTACCTACTTAAAATAACATTAGATATTATATACTCATACTGTCTACTACTACTCGCTCGTACTCATTACATACTAGTACCCATTATATTAGTACCACTTATTAGTACCCATTTCTTTCAAAGAGCTACGTAGTTCTTTGTATGGTATCCCACAGTAAATCCTTGGGTGTTAAGATTAAAACCTATCTTAAAGCAAAATTTTCCCTATTTATAGACTGACACCGCATTATTATCTACATTGCACCACGCACTGGTATTTTATAAAGTGGTGGGCTATGTTTGGCCTGTACCAATGTGGCTGCTTATTAATTGATTGTGATTAAAACAATGCTTTGTAAGTGTGTTAGCATAAATGTAAGATAAGGTGAACGGTTATATTTTACAGCTCCGAATGAAATATGCCTCTAACTCCGGCTGAAAAAATGAGGCGGTATCGGGCAAGATTAAAAGAAAATCCTGAAAAGATAGAAGAACAAAGGAAAAATAACCTAGAAAGAATAAACGTTCCTAATTATAAGATTTAATAATAAAAATCGTAAAAAATGTATCCTGACAGAGGGTTTTTGTCATTATATTTAAGTTAAAATAATAATTTGCACTACTGTGAAGTCCAGGCTTAAAAAATCCTATTTTGTTACCAGAATTATATTTTTGTTACTGTCCCATAAAAGCGGGCGCATATTTCTTTTCTTTTTTAATATTGTTTAAGATATTAACATATTTTTGCGATAAAAACTAAAATATATAGTTCGTTTTTGCATTATGTATGGAAAATAAAAATATTACAACATAAAGTGGACTCAATAATGTAAGTTTAATAAAGAGTTGTGGCCAAATAGTAACGTAAAGGAAACATTACCGCCTATATTTTAAGATTTATCTGCTAATATAGGCAGATTTTTTTAAAACAATGAAATTTTTTGTTTGATTGTCCCATTTAATGAAATAAAACTTCTAGAAACATAATTAAACACTAAATTTACGTAAACTAGTAAAGGTAACAAAATAAGAAATTTTCTTCACCTTGGGTTTGATTTATTGGATTTTTCTATTTATATAAGTTTTCTATCTAAAAACAATCCTTATATTTATAATCTTTAGACCTTTACCCATAGCTTTAAATAAAGAAATTTAATTTAATATTTTCATTTTATCATATTTTCTAAGCAATGCTCACCAGCATTGCTGCTGACTAACTTTTGTTCTAGAGATCTCACAGCCGTGGGAATACGAACAGGGCCCAGTGATCAGATGCTAGTACTAGCTTCGGTCTACATGCCCGGTGATGAGGAGATCCCATCGAAGGAGCTGGCCGAGCTAGTGCAGAACTGTGAGGACCACGGCTGGCCAATAATACTCTCGGCAGATGCTAACGCCTACCATCCATTGTGGGGTAGCCCCGAGGCAAATAGACGAGGTGAGATCCTAACTGAATACATCTACACAACAACACTAACGGTAATCATCAAAGGCTCAGAGCCCACATTTGTTAGCTCCAGATATCAAACCATAGTAGACATTACACTGGCATCGGATGGGGCCGCGGAACTTGTCACGAACTAGCATGTGTCCGCCGAACCATCCTTTGCCGACCACAGACGTATCTGCTATGACATACGAGTGCAAGAGAGGGTCACACAACCAAAACGCAACCCACGCAATACCAACATTGCGAGATACAAGACCCTGCTCGAACAAGAAATAGCCATGTCAAATTTCAACGACATGACCGCCAGCACTACACACATAGAACACAACACTAACTTACTAACAAAATGCATACACCGTAGCTAACAACAAGCCTGCCCCACCACACTACCGAAAACAAGTAGTAAAACCCAATGGTGGGGATCGGAACTGGAGAAGCTCAGGCGCAATCTGAGAAAACTCTTCAACCCGGCCAAAACACAAGGAAAGACACGGATTGGGACAAATATAAAGAAGCCCAGTCGCACTATAAGAAACGCATACGATTCCGCAGGACTCTCCGTCCTGGCGAAATTTCTGCACCAACATTAACTCCACATGCGAGGCAGCCAGGGTAAAAAAGATCCTATTCCAGGACAGCAACAAGACCCTGATGGCATCTATGCAATCACAGACATGGAAATAAGCCAATTGCTAATCGAAACACACTTCCCAGGTTGCACTGTGACCGACGACTGTGATTGGGAAGAATCAGAACACAGACCACCGACCCAAACAGACTGGACGATAGCCAACAACATGGTTACCGTGGACCGGCTGAAATGGGCAATTGATAGCTTCCAGCTGTAAAAATCTGCAGGTATGGACGAAATAACACCAGCACTTCTACAATGAGGCTGCACAACGATTGTGCCACATCTACTCAGCATATATAGAGCATCTATAGCGCACAATTACTTACCACGAAGGTGGAGGGAAGTAAAAGTCATATTTCTCCCAAAACCGGGAAAAACGGATTACACTCTCCTTCTTGCTGAAAACGCTGAAGAGGCTCGCTGAAAGATACCAGCGGGAAGGCGCACTGCTACGCAGACCACTACACCCGCAACAACACGCCTACAGAAGTGGTAGATCAACGGAATCAGCGCTTCACTCCGTAGTGGGGACCATAGAGACAGCGCTATCTGACAAACTAATGACCTTAGGCGCCTTCATTGACATAGAAGGCGCCTTCGACATAACTAAATTCACCAGCATTAGCCGAGCCCTTGACAAGTTCGGAGTTGAACAAACCGTCAGTGGCTGGATTGATCAACTCCTGAAACAAAGGGCTATTCAATTCACGGTTAACACCACCACAAGGGGGATAGTAGCAAAAGACTGCCCACAGGAAGGTGTCCTATCACCCCTGCTTTGGAACATAGTGGTAGACGACCTGTTGAGAAGCCTGAATGACAAATGCTTCTACACGGTCAGCTACGCAGATGATATAACCATCCTAATCAAAGGAAACTCGGAAGACATGATCCATTATCGGATGCAAGCAGCCATCAGGATCATGGAACAATGGTGCAACCACCATGAACTGACAGTCAATCTAAATAAAACAGAGTTAGTACTTTTCACCAACAAAAGGAACACCCGTATGACCAGAAAACCAAAACTTTTTGGCACGGAGCTTAACCTATCGAGTGAAGTCAAGTACCTGGGCGTAACACTCGACCACAAGCTCAACTGGAATAAACACATCACCACTAAAACCACAAAAGCATGTACAATCTTCTGGCAGTGCAGGAGAATAATAGGCAAGAAATGGGGTCTCAAACCATTCATCACCCTATGGATCTACACTGCCATAATACGCCCCATGCTCACATACGGTGCAGTAGTGTGGTGGCCACGCACTGAACTAAGCACAGTCGCCTGTCTGGCTACAACAGGCTGCACGAAATTAACTCTAACGGCGGCATTGGAGGTGCTTCTCGTCTTGCGACCATTGCACCTCATCATCCAGCAGGAAGCAGGTGCCGCCGCGATCCGGCTCGATAAGTTCGGGCTTTGGAGAAGAGACGACCGAATAACCCATGCACGCCTGAAAAGGACATTAATTAACGAGATCCCGATGCTAGATCACTATCTGATTTAATTTGATGATTTTCTTGTTACATAAGCCTTATTTACTCCATCTATTTATTGTCTGTCTTGACTGTCTCTTATATTTCTATAATGTATGTAAGTAGGTATATTTTATATTTGTATTTTATTTTATGTAATATTTAATACTTAGTTGTATTTTATTTATGTACGTATATTTATCGAATTATAATGCATATGCAGCAATAGCCTAGTGGAGATACCAACAGACTGCGATGCAGAGGGTATCGGGTTCGAATCCCCGGCGCGCACCAATGACTTTTCGGAGTTACGTGCGTATTGAATTGTAAATTATTGCTTGTCCCGTGCCTCGGAGAGCACGTTAAGCCGTCGGTCCCGGTTGTCACGAAGATCTTTGACAATCGTTATAGGGCGTCAGTGTCTTCTAAATAAACTGACACTAGTCTAAACCATGGAATATCGCTATCCCTTCGGGTTGCGGAGGGCTGACAGGCAGTCGCTCCGTGGAAAAGCTAATATTCAGCCAAATCCGGTTAGACTAGTAAGCGGACCCTAGATAGAAACTGGGATAACGCTAAGAAGATGATGATTTATCGAATTATAATGTATATATATGTATGTATGTATATAGTATCTAAGATTTTCGTATTATTTTTAGCAACTACACCACCGCTCCACATCTTTGCTCATATCATTCCTGTCCACCTCAAGGTTGCCTGGAAGAGATCGCCCTAGGCGATAAGGCCGCCGATTGTACATTATCGTAGTTTTAAGTCTCTTTATAAAATATGTACTGTTTAATGCTATGTTGGTGTACAATAAAGCGTATATCTATCTATATCTATCTATCTAGATGCAACGTGCGACCTCATACCTAAAACCTTTGTCTTTGACAAAAAATACCGCATACAACTGCAAGAAGAGCACAAGGATAGCTCTGGTATACACGAAGTTAGAGTATACACAGACGGCTCAAATACAAAGTATGGGACAGGTGCCGGAGTATTCTCCCATGACTTGAACATCAATCTCTCAACATCGCTTGGTAAACTCAACACCATCTTCCAAGCTGAATGCGTTGGGATTATAAGGGCGGCGACGGCGATTGCGGCCAGAAACGTGTCTAACGGGCCTCAGTACTACAAGCTCTCGATGGCAACTGCTTTATCAGCGGCCTAATTATGGAGTGCCACCAAGAGCTGCAGAAAACTGCAGCGAGGAATCGGGTCACGCTCCAGTGGATACGAGGACACAGTGACTCCACGGGTAATGACGCAGCAGACCAACTGGCAAGGAAAGGATCGGACACAACAACTCTGGGACCCGAACCAATTGTTCCGATACCTCTCAACCAACTAAAAACGTGGTTACGCGAGAGAACCTTACAACAACATGAAAAAGAGTGGGCAGAGTTAAAAGAGTGTAGGCAATCTAAAGATGCCTTTCCCCAATTCGACAAACGACTCTCGCAAAAACTGTTGCACTCCAACAGGAAAACACTTAAGCATCTGACTGGCATAATAACCGGCCACTGTCCACTAAACAAGCATCTCTACAATATCGGCGTCACGGACAGCCCACTATGTAGGGGCTGCAAGGAGACCGAAGAAACACCCGCTCATGTGATCCTACATTGTACCAGCGTGAGCGACCAACGGACGAGGTTCCTGAACAACCCCAGAACCATGAGCGAGGCCATACGCAACACTGGCCAACTCCTGGCCTTCTGGAAGGAGCTTGCATGGTATGAGTAGCAGGCGACAACCGTGTCACTGCTAACGCACAATGGCCCAATTAAGTGGCTAAGTGCGGAAAACACCTGTCCAACTAACTAACTAACTATGATTAAGCCAGCATGTAATATGTATCAGTCTATAAACTCAGTACCTGCGTTATAACTTTGAAGAAAAGGATAATTTTATAAGGTTATACAAGAACTTTGTAAATTAATATTAATTAGCGTAAAAGGTACCTACTCCTGCATATATCTCAAAGTCTGAAGTAGCTTAGTTTGAGAATTATATTTTCATGGCTGATATTAAAATTGGTTTTCGCTTTGTTTTAAACATTAGGGTAAACATTAATATTGAAAGGTGTAATAAAGTTGTATGGATACTAACGGTGCATACTATCATATAACATATGCGACTGCTGATCGTTCGATTCGTTAGTCGAACGGGGCTCGAGAAATGCTGATAAGGTTTTCTAAAAAAAACCTTCCTGATATACCTGATTAAACATCAGAATCAGGTTGACAGTTGAAATGTCAAGTCAGAGTGCAGTAGCTAAGTGGTAAACTGTCAGTAAGCGATATCTCTCTAGACAAATAAAAGCAGACTTTAAAGCGCAAGGTTACGATGCATCCGAGTATACATCCAGTAGTACAAGGATGATTAGAAAGATGAAATAATCCGTGGTCCAGTGGATAGCGTATGCGACTGCTAATCGGAGGTCTTGGGTTCGATTGCCGGGGCGGGCAAAAGAGTTACTGGGTTTTTCCGATTCTCAGTAGCAGCACGGAGTCTGGTGATGTGTCCGGTAACGGCAATAGGCTGGCGCCCTATTACGTGAGATCTAAAAAATCATGGCAAAATGTGGGTGTAATATTACACCTCTGCCTACCCCTTCGGGGATACAGACGTGAGTCTAAAAAAAAAAATATATTGTATGTCATGTTTAAAGTCGTTGGAGTAGAAAGGATTTAGAGTGGCGGCTACGCACCGAACGTCGTGACCGATGTATGGATGCGGATAGTTCAAGATCGGTCTATGTGGAGAGCCTTGGTTGAGGCTTGTGTCCAGCATTGGATGACTTTCGGCTGATGTGATGAAAATGTGGGTCTTGTCAAATTAGCCATCAAGATATCAGTCGTTATGATGTCAACATCTACAACAATCGAATTCAGTACTAAGCTTTACAAACAAACCTCTTCAATAGACGGTTATAACGTTTGAATAGTGAACCATCATCTATGGATAGAATTATTCCTTTTGCAAGAATACCGTATTGTAAGAGATTGCTGATATAACATTGTAGCACTTTGAGAAATATAGAATATCGACTTCGCCCTAACTTCAAAGTTCAGAGTGAACAAAGACTAAGCTTATTTTAAACTCAACCTTAAAAGAAGATATCCTTTATTACAGGAAAATATAGCAAATATGCATTTCACTCCTTTTTGAACTCAAATTCTCCGAAACATACCTAGTTTGCTTCATTAAGTCTCTTTGCATTCTTCATGCAAGCCTATCAGAGACGCCGCAAATTTGGCAACGTAATTTGAAATGAGTTTGCCAACTTTGCTGAAGCATTCAAAGTGGAAACTAAATTCAATGGGCGAAGTTCTCTCGAGTCGAAGCTAAGATTTTCTAGTCATTTACCCGGGTAAGTCAAATATTAAACACGTATAGTACGCTCTGCATTCGATAAACTATGCTGAGAGCTCGCTTCTGCTATCAAAAGGAATTATGCTAGAAATATACATTATGTAGTGTCAGGGAAAGCTGTTTTAAATGGTAGCTTATATTTTGCTTCGATCTAGTTTGCTTACAGCTTGGCCAAATAATGGCCTCTTACAAAACATTATAACGCGGTATTTAAAATGGTTACCTCGCAAGGATGGCGCGTCAAGTATTGAAGGTAACAACAAACAGTTCTAGTTAACACTACTAGTTATTACTAGTTTTAGATTCACGAAAACCGCTGTAACAGATAATACTTTTTGTAAAGGCATGGCAACATACCAGAACACTTCGGCGTTTTTGCGGGACACCACAAAAACAGGGCATCGGCTGTTCCTTTAAGGTCGCTTTAAGCGACTTCATATACCTACTCTCGAGCAGGCTTCTAGGATCTAGTGGAATTCGCACGCTAGATGATTAGTAATATATTGTAGTACTGTATGTGACCCGTGTGGTGACGGATTAAGAATACGGATTGTCACCACCCCATATCATCCCATGGGTGTCGTAAGAGCCGACAGAGGGAGCATATTATGCAGAAAACAGCACTGTAAGAGAAGGAAAACTTGATACAAACCCTATACCAACCCGTTTGGCCAGCGTGGTATAGTAGGCCAATTCCTCCTTTCAAAGGAGAGGCCTAGTCCAGCAGTGGACTGATAAAGGCTGATGATGATGACTGTATGTAATAATGTAGGCACTAGTTGTAGATACGGGTAGCAGATACACATTATACTCATGTAGGTATGATTTATTTTCTATTACTTATAGAAACTTCTTATGAATTGTATCCAACCGAAAGCTACCCAAGTTTTTGCGGTGCATACTTAGACAAAGAATCTTTCTTAAAATCGAACGAGGGATTTCTTTTAAGACAATATTTACCTTTATTCTCTACAAATATTCATGTGGCTCTGTGAAAGTATTTGCACAATTTTGGCTTAGGCACCTATTGATTAATAGCGAAGTATGTTTGTCTTGTATTGTTATTCTGTTTTGTGACGATTCTGCTTAGTTCAAAATATTACAAAGTACAGCTACTCCATTTCATACTGTGTGTGTCGTAAGAGAAGCAAATAGTATCTTGCGGCGGAGACGAAAGACTCGACATCAAACTCAATGCTAATGCGTCTGACCAGAGTGGTTTAAAAGGCCAAATCATCTTATTGCCTCAATATGTTATTTTGACGCAAACTAGGAGAGATCCATGTTCAGGAGTGGATTACAAAAGGTAGAAGATGCTCATGCACAATATCGGCTTGGGATATCAATATCATGTGAAAAGAAATCAAGTATTCTTGAGTTTAGATGTGTCCAGTGTTGACAAACTGGATCTTTGAGAGTTTTTATACTTAGAACCACAGAAATATATAGTAATAGAACGGTGACACGGGCGTGGCGCGCGTGCCAAACTATTGCACTATAGTGCATGTGTTTTCGAACGCATTCGCATTACGCATCGCGTCTCCCTTTCGCGCGCTCAGGAGGTAAAAAAACATTAAATTCGTTACGAATATGCCATATTGTGCAGTTTCCAATTGTAAAAATTAAAAGTGATGCAAAAATATGGAAAAGGGAGGCATTTCATATCACCAGTAAGTATTTAAATTGAGTAAAACTTAAGATTATTGAGATTTAAAACAAGTGGGCTACTTTTACCATGTTTGTCTAATAAGAACATCATCGTTCATTTCTTCGTTATGTTAAATTTCCATTGCTTGAATTATACGATACTTGTTGACATATTTATGAAATAAACACGCAATGTACGGCGAGATACGCGATATTCACAAGATGCCAAAAACAATAACAAATCAGGGGCCACGGGTCAAATAAATAGCTGTGATTGGTCAGCGCGCGCTAGGGATTGACGTTCGGTTTATGGTTACGTTTTAAATTTATCGATAAATAAAAGGAATATTAATTCGAATTAATTATTATGTCTCTGGCTGTCTCTCTCTCTCATAAAGAGAGCAAGCATCATGTTCATGCGTTCAGATCACGAAAATGACATCTATTTGGGAATCCAAGATGGCGGACGGGACATTTTTAATAAAATTAATATGGGTATCATTTTCGGGGTTTTCATGGATTCTGGTCACGAAAATGACATCTATTTGGGAATCCAAGATGGCGGACGGGTCATTTTTAATAAAATTAATATGGGTATCATTTTCGGGGTTTTTATGGATTCTGGTCACGAAAATGACATCTATTTGGGAATCCAAGATGGCGGACGGGTCATTTTTAATAAAATTAGTACGGGTATCATTTTCGGGGTTTTTATGGATTCTGGTCACGAAAATGACATCTATTTGGGAATCCAAGATGGCGGACGGGACATTTTTTATAAAATTAATCTGGGTATAATTTTTGGGGTTTTCATGCTTTCTGATCACGAAAATGACATCCATTTGGGAATCCAAGTTGGCGGACGGGACATCTTTGATCACGAAATAGATGGTGATGTTGGATTACCCAGCCTTTTAAACATCGGAGACGATACCCATATTGATTTTTTTTAAATCCCATCCACCATCTTTGATCACGAAATAGATGGTGTTTTTGAATTTCCCATTCCTTAAAATATCGGAGACGATACCCATATCGACTTTTAAAAAAATCCCGTCCGCCATCTTTAATTTCCTATCCGTCATCTTTGATCACGAAATAGATGTTGTATTTGGATTCTCCATCCCTTTTAACATCGCAGACGATACCAATATAGATTTTTTTTTATTTTCCCATCCGCCATCTTTGATTTCCCATCCGCCATCTTCGATCACGAAATAGATGTTGTATTTCGATTCCCCAACCCTTAAAATATAGAAGGCGATACCCATATTGTTTTTTTAAATTTTGTCATCCGCCATCTTTGATATTCCGTCCGCCATCTTGAATCACTAAATAAATTTCATATTATTTAATCAGCATCGCGAAAATCTCGAAAACGATACCCATATAGATTGTATCCTATTCGTTAAGCCTTTTTTTTGCCTTTGACCCAACCCTCCCCCTTGTCGTTTGACCAAATTTATTATTTTTGTCTGGCCCCTAAAAGTTATGGCGTAATTTTATATAGCCTATAGCCTTTCGGAATAATTGGGCTATCATAGGCAATATCAATTTTTAAAAGCCGACTGCTAGTTCCTGAGATTAGCCGACATTATCTTTTAGCCTTTTTAGCCTTTTGCCCGGCCACAAAGGGTCGAAACGTTATGTTATATAGCCTATAGCCTTCCGGAATAACTAGGCTACCGTATACAAAAAGAATTTTTCAGAACCGACCGGTAGTTCCTGAGATTAGCGCGTTCAAACAAACAAACTCTTCCGCTTTATTACATTAGTATAGATATTTTATAATATAGTCAAAAGTTTTGTAAGATTTCAATACAGATTTTTAACTAAATAAATACGTTTTATTTTTATAACAGTATACTATAACCAAACTATTCATAATAAAACATTTTATATAACCAATAACATAATTTCATTTTCCAAAGCTCTCACATCGATAATAATTCCTTAGTGTCCCCTCACTATCTATACGTCACTGTGGGCGGGGCTTGCTAAAATGTGGCACGCGCGAAATGTACGCGATGACGTGACATTCACCGTTCTATTACTATCTATTTCTGTGCTTAGAACTATATACTCTACTACAGGATATTCTTGTAGTAGAGGGATCCGCAAATCATAGTGTACTGAAAACAATGAAGCAAATATTTAAGTATACCTACCTTCATAATTACGTTCGGCTGTCATGAAGATCTTTGACAGTCATTAAAAGTAGTAAGTACCTCTGAATAAAAATAAAACTGGTTTAAGAGGATGGATTCTCGCTAACCGTTCCTATTAACACAATCTTAAAGTCTGTCTTTGATAGGACACTGACATAAATCACTTAACAGCTATTTATAAATTGATGAACTTTTTAAAATGCCCTAAAAAGATATCAATTGTTTAACCCAGATTTGCTTTTAGCGGAAGATCAAGTTACCTCGGAAGAATAACATCAAGTTTCTTTTCATTTGAGTTTACGAAACAGTACAGTTGAAGGCGTGGTTAAACTCTGGAGCATGGAGGATTAATAGTATTTTAGCAATATTTTGTGAAGAGCCAACATAATTATTTTCCCTATAACTCTGTGACGAGGTAGCCGTAGCAACTACTTTCAGGTAAAACTCCAAACAAAAAAAAAACACATTGCAAATATTCAATATAAACATATATTATAAAAAATATTCAATATAAACATATATTATAAAAACAGTACGAATGGAGTAATGAACAACTTGTTGACGTATCGAGAAATATTCAGTTGCCATTAATTTAAGCAACGGTGAAGGACAGATATTTGGCATGTTGGGATTTATTTCAACATTATGTAATTAAATTTGTTAAATAAATTCAAATTGGTATATTTTTACGATGAATATAAAATGCTAGTTGAAAGTTACGTATTGCCTATTTGGTATACGAGTAGGTTTATGTTATTATTGCGCCCGCCAATTTCACGAATGCCTTTTCTAATAAATAATTTCTGGTGTCATCAATCTGATTATAAAATGTCTATCCATTTATTTGTTTAGCATGCAGAGTTTGATGAGAGAGCTATAAATTTGATACACGTTAGACAATGTCTTTTAAGGTAAGACTTTATGTGATTCATCTGTAAAATGCTGGTGTCGCAAAGATTGCATTGTAACTTGTAGGTTGCCGACATCATAATCGTCCTGATGGTAACCCGGTTGCATCTTTGCGGTTAATTTGCTTGGCAACCCGATGTGCATACGCCTTTTAGTCTAACCAGGCTCTCATTTTCATCTCTCACTCTTCCACAGAGCGACTGCTCGAAACGAATTATTAACGGAATAGAATGTTCTGTATGTGTGTCAGTATATTGTCAAGGGTCTGACTTAGAGTAGTGTCAGCGACTCCCCATAACAACTGTCAAAGATCTTGACGACAGTAGGGAACGAGGGCTAACCGCTCGCCGAGATACCAGGCATTCGTTATTTTAATTAACAATTTAGTATTTATTTAAAAATTTAATGTGCCCGGTAGATGGCAATAGTTAGTGAAGTTATGTTATGTTAATTTAATACGTACGTACGAAAAAGCAGCAGCGAGTCGTGGCTCAGTACGCTATGTATGGCATGTTGATATATCTACTATGCTATCGCTGCAACAAAAGCTGTAATAATTTTGTTATCTATATATATAAAACTCAAAGGTGATTGACATAGTGATCTATCAACACACAGCCCAAACCACTGGGGGGATCGGGCTGAAATTTGACATGCAGGTAGATGTTATGACGTAGGCATCCGCTTAGAACGGATTTTGATAAATTCTACCCCAAAGGGGATAAAATAGGGGATGAAAGTTTGTATAAAACTTTGTCAATTTTAAACCGATCAGGCTGAGACTTTGCATGCATGTAGCTACTATGACTTAAGTATCCCCTAAGAAAGGATTTTGATAATTTCTACCCCTAAGGATATAAAATAGGGGATGAAAGTTTGTATGAAACTTTGTCAATTTTAAACCGATCGGGCTGAGACTTTGCATGCATATAGCTACTTTTTTTTAACTTTTTTAGTTTAACTGGCAGGTGTGGGATGAAAACTTAGGCAGTGACCATCTAATCATAAAAATTTCAGTGCATATATCCAATGATTTTATTACGGTACGAAAACGTAACTATAAACAAGCTGATTGGAATAAATACCAACAGCATATTTTAAATACTTTTGATCATTCTAAGTCTCACTTAAATATACAGCATATGTATAATTATTTTTTACAGATAGCCGCTGACGAAAGTATACCGTATATTAAATTTTGTAATAAGCCTGACAAAAAATTCACCCCTAAAAATTATTGGACACCGGCCTTATCGCAAATCGTTGCACAACGCAGATTAGCACTATCCACATTCCGGCGTAATCCCACTCCTAATAATCTTACAAAGTTAGAATGCATAACTAAAAAGTCGCAAAAATTAATACGTCAAGCAAAGTTGCAGAGCTGGCAAACATTTTGTAACTCAATTGATTCCAATAGTACTTCTTCAAATATGTGGCAGCGCATGCGGTGGGTTAAGGGTTATAGTCAGCCAAAGACATACCCACCTGAAGAAAAAGTATTAGACTTATTACACTCACACTATTAGACTTATTACACCGGATTATGCGATTAATTTTGAACCAGTATTTAAATCTAAAAATAGTAAATTAGAATCAGATTTTGGTTTGCCAGAACTACAAAGCGTTTTAAGAAAGAAAGACACAGCGCCAGGCGAGGATGGCATCACTTACACGATGTTGTACTACTTACCTATCACAGCTAAAAGGTATTTACTTAATATCTATAATTATATTCTTAAACATAGCACTGTGCCTTATCAATGGCGAAACATTAAAATTATCCCTATACTAAAAGCCAATAACAATAATTCGGAAGGTAAGTTAAGGCCTATTTCCCTAATATCGTGTATTTGTAAGACATTCCACGCCATGATATTTAAAAGATTAGAGTGGTTCTCTGAAAATCAAAATCTCTTGTCACCATTAACGGTTGGGTTTAGAAAAGCTCAATCTTGTTTAGATTCATTAACTCGTCTAGTTACTTATATACAAATTGGGCTCTCTAAGAATAAACCAACGCTAGCGTGTTTTTTAGACATACAGAATGCGTACAATGAAGTGTCAATTGATTCTGCATTGGTTTTGTTAGATGGACTTCAAATTGGAGCCAAATTATGTATTTATTTGTGGCGTTTTTTAAGTGAAAGACATTTAAAAATAGACTTAAATAGTAATACATTAAGCAAATATACTAAAAAAGGCCTAGCACAGGGTGATCCTCTCTCACCATTACTTTTTAATCTAAATTACTAACAAAATATGTCATAGTTTACAACATGTTCTTTCATCTCAATATGCAGACGACTTTGTCGTGTATGTAAGCAATGCAAATATAAAAAAATGTGAAGATGATCTACAAAGTGCTTTGGATACTATAGTCTTATTATTAAGTGAACTAGGTTTAGTATTATCTACAAGTAAGACAAATTATTGTTTGTTTAGTAGAGGACGTAGGAGAAATTTGCCTAATCTTAAAGTTAATGACCAGCCTATCATGTATACTGAGTGTGTAAAATGCTTGGGTATGTGGTTAGATAGAGGGCTAACTTGGGGTAAACATATCAATGAAATGACTGCCAAATGTTCCAAGTTCTTAAATACACTAAAATTGTTGGCGGGAAGTAACTGGGGAGTGCACATGACGCACTTACGTCGTTTATATATTTCATTAATAAGAAGCCGCAGGGACTATGGATGTTTTCTTAATGATAACTGCGCTAAAAGCCATATATCAAAAGTTGATAAAATCCAAAATCAAGCATTACGGGTGATTGGTGGATTTATTAGAAGCACACCAATACATGTAATGGAGAGCGAGTTAAACATCGCGCCACTATGTATTAGAAGACAGTATTTAGCGTATAAATATTGCTTAAAATTCGTTATTGGTTAAATAATCCCTCTACTGACTTAATAAGTGAAATAAGTGTTTTAAGTAATCAAAGATATTGGGAGAACAAGAAAAAGGTATTACTTGGCCAAATATATGAGGAAATTAAAAACCTTAATACTAATTCATATCATATGTTGCAAATGCTTAGCTTTGATAAGTGGATATCAGCAATTGATTTTAAAAATATTATAAATATCGATATAGAATGTGTAACTCAAGCTAAAAACTGTTATGATCCTTGTATTCTTGTTAATAATGTTAAGTGGGAGTTAAACATTAAATACAGTAATTGGCACAAAATTTACTCAGACGGCTCCAAAAGTGATAACGGATTAGGTGTGGGATTTTTTGACCAGAATCGTGGCTATAAAGCTGGTTTCAAAATAGACGCAGATGTATCCATTGTGACGCTGGAGCTTGTGGCAATCTATAAAGCATTGTCTTATGCTAATACACTAAAACTGAACAGGATAGTTATCTTTACAGATAGCAAAACCGCTTTGCAAGTTTTGGCTCGATACGCCTCTGGTTTCAGAGGTGCTTCGATAGCCTTTGATATTTTGAGGATGATTATCCTTTTTAAACAAAACGGTTTTGAATTAAAATTACAGTGGGTTCCAGCGCACATTGGTGTACATGGCAATGAAGTGGCTGACAATACAGCCAAATTAGCAACAGTGAACGGTGCTCCACTAAATATTTTACCGGATTACTATGAATATATACCAAAATTTAAATTAGAATGCTTAAAGAGGTGGGAAGCATATTTTAATGAGGTGTCAAAAATCAAAGGCATATGGTATAAGGCTATCCAAGGCGACCTTCCTCATTCGCCTTGGTTTGAGGGCATGCGATTGTCTAGAGGATATGTTAAACTAGGTTTAAGGATACGTTCAGGGCACTTTCCATCAGCAAAATTTACGTTCTTAATGAAAAAAGCAAATACACCTAATTGTAACACTTGTAATAAGCTTGAGGATGTACAACATTTGCTGATGGAATGTGTCAGGAACAAAAATGCACGAGATTCTTTTATAAAAGAGTTTCAGTTGAATGTAATGGATGTTGGACTCATTATTACAATTTTGGCTAAGCCTACATCTGATGTGGCAAAGAAACTATGTAATTTAGTAACCCACATATATTGATACATTTTAATAATTACTTTTAGATAAGATTAATGTATATTTAGTTTAAGTCTTGTTTTATCTATAACTGTATTATGTAGAATATGTTACGATGGGGTTCACGTATTCGCATGAATAAAAACCCCCTTTCTTATAAAATTAAGATATAAAAAAAAAAACGATCGGGCTGAGACTTTGCCTGCATATAGCCATTAGGACGTAGGTATCCCCTAAGAAAGGATTTTGAAAAATTCCACCCCTAAGGGGATAAAATAGGGGATGAAAGTTTGTATAAATCTTCTTAGATTTTCGACTGATTGAACTGAAATTAAAGATTGGAGCTACTATGATGAAGACGTCCGCTTAAATATGATTTTGATAAATTCAACCCCCATGGGGATAAAATAAGGGATGATGGAGGATGTAAATGTATTAGTTTGAACGATCAGTACCTAATGAAACGAATAAATTAAGACGAACAAAATAATTTTAGTTCTAAATGTTGGCAATAGATGGCGTTGTGCAGTTACGTCATTTTCTGAATCGCGGTGTTAAGATTTGCCGCGGATTAATGACCCTCTCCAGTTATTTTAACCTTTCGTCGTCTGGTAGCACAGAGTACCTTTTTATATACGGTCTGGTAGGTTAGTTGTACGCAATTGGATGGATGTTGTTGGTCGTTAAAATGTTTTGGTTGGTCACACTATACCTAAATATTTCTAGCAGATTATATTTGACGATTTTAACTGTTATTTTCTTGGATTGCATTTGCTTTGTTTCGGTTTAGTAGTTTTGGTTATAGAGTCGGCTTTGAATTTGGCATTTGTTTTGTTTTCGTTTGGTTTAAGCATAGGTTTTATCGGTTCGACTTTTTTAACATACGGAATCTGGATCTAACGACTATTCACCCTAATAGCTTGGTAGTTTTAGCGCCTTATGACAGATTATTTAAGAAAATTGTGTACAAACATATATCGATGTGTACAAAATAGTTTTGTAGACCCTAATTTTTTACACACGCTAAACAAAAGCAAAGCCGCACAAAATATACCTTTCTTTTTTGTATCGGGTTGGAAAATCCACATGGAGTCCCTCCGCTCTGGGGGAAGGGCGAAGAGGACTGTCAGACTTTTACTGACTAAAAACCAACCCGTGTTCCTCATGTACCCATATGTCGGAGGGTCGGGTATCACCAAAGCATTCCTCGCTACCCCCCGACGGGTATTGGCCCGCCACATGGTCAGGCGGGCCCCGAACAAAACCCCTTGGCGGAGGAGGAGCTTGGATAGGGAGGACGGCAACGCATCTCCTCTTCCTCTACGGCCCCACCGCGACGCAACAATAGTGCGCGCCCATTTGGTCGCGGGAGATAGGGCGCGCGGCAACGCAACACCAACACGCCTCTCCTCCCGCGACCGCGCCTGACTGCGAGGTACAGACAGAACCCCACACCCGCACTTTGGACGCAACCTACGCAGGCCTCAACCAAGCCCACGTGGAGCGTCCCCTCCCGGGATCCCGCTTAGCTTCACCGTGGGTGTACCTCAAACCCAGGGTTACTGAACGCCCCCCCCCCCACCACGACAAGGTGGAGATCCTACGGGGGGGGAGGCACAAAATATACCTAAATAATAATAATTTCTTAACGCGGGCGAAGCCGCGGGCAAAAGCTAGTAAGTACATAAAGCAAGTACTTGTACTTTTCCAATAGCAAAAATGAAAACAAAAATTCTCCACCTCACCTTCACGCGTATTGAAATCATTCAATAGATGTGTACATTGCGATATTTTCCAACACTTCACGTGACACAGTTTCCAAGTAATTACTTAAAGAGCGCTTGTTGTACGACCGTAGGTAAAATGGGCGTGTTGTGACATTTAGCTATGGACGACCAATTTGCAAAATTAAATCACTGTTTCCAGATCTTTATCGCTAAATGTAACTTTTAATTACCTAGTTAAAATGTATTTTTTTTTCCTCCGTGGTCCAGTGGATAGCGTATGCGACTGCTGATCGGAGGTTCCGGGTTCGATTCCCGGGTCGGGCAAAAGTGTTACTGGGTTTTTCCGAATTCTCAGTAGCAGCACGGATTCCGGTGATGTGCCCGGTAACGGCAATAGGCTCGCCCCTTATTACGTGGGACCTACAAATTCATGGCGAAATGTGGGTGTAATATAACACCTCTGCTTACCCCTTCTGGGATAAAGGCGTGAGCCTATAAAAAAAAACGTTTTAATTGGAAAATATATTCGTCTTGATTTTTATTGTTCCTTTATCTACCGTTTAGTGTCGTACTTACTGGGGATATGGCTTTCCTGCCTATTTAAGTAAATTAGGTTGCCGTGAATGTGAATTTAGCCAATAAAAGCCTTTTTCTAGTGGGCAGCTAAATTGGATCTTGCCTTGCATCAAATTATATTACACCACTTTAAAATGAAGGCTAAAATAGGTAGAAATCTTACATTCAGTATACATACCTCTATTCTCACACATTCAACAGCTTTTCAAATAAACGTTGTACCCTATTTTTCCCCTCTAGAGGGGTAGGAATATTAAAAATCATTCCTCAGATGGTGATTAGATCATAACAGGAACCCATTTGTGCCACAACTTAAATATTTGATGAGAACTAAATAAAAACGAGTTAATTTAGTGTTCTGGTAAACATTTATTAACAAAGAGTAGAAACAACTTTCTCTTTATAAATGGCTGGCATTTATTACGAAGTTTATTCAACCAAACTTTGAAGACGAAACGGAAATGGCATTACATTCTGACTTATTTTTATTTACTTATCTTATATAATTGCTCGTCTGTCCCACAGAGCATCGTATAGGCAAGAATAATGAAACATTTACGTAGATAAAAATTACTTTTTATTAAGCTTATATACAAGAAAATATATTTTCTAAAACAAAACTCCGATTTTCCACCGTAGTTAAAAACATGTTCGTAGTATTATATAAATTATAACACTGTTTTAAAAAAGTTATATGTCTAGTTACAACATACAGTATATAAAAACTTTATACAAATATCTTAATAATATATGAACGTGAGATACAATGTACACATATGCTTAAAATTACACCTAAGGGCTCATTGACATGAGGACGATTAATGTTTTTTGACGTATCGTGTTTTTCTCGATTCCTTGTGTATCATTCATTAATGTGTTTATGGTAGGAATGCTTGTAGTGAACGGCCATTTTCAATATTCGATCCATACATGGATTTTGAGATTCGAGATTCGTGTTTGACATATTTTGAATGGAGCTTATGTCAAAAACGAATCTAAAATCTACAGATCTATCTTTAAATCGAATATTGAATTCCGTTGTAAGTGAAACTACTGACACGTTTCAAAGCACTTACACACGAACCTTAGAAAAACGGTAAATTTTTCTAAGGTTCGTGTTTGTCAGTGTATCCAAGATTAAACACTGAATCAAGGAATGAACATTAACATAAATACGGATATTTAGACGCACCATGAAAAGAAACGACAGCAAATGCAATGTAGATGTCCAACCGTCATGCTGTTGCGTGTTTTCACGGATCGCCGATGGCGGAATTGACGGATCCCATGTGAATGAGCTCTTATATAGTTTTATCTACATGAAAGTACAAAAGTGACAATGAAGGACGGTCTTGACAAAGTTAATTCAAGATCAAAAAGGTCGGTTCGTTGCTACATTGAAAATGAAGGACGGGAAAATAAAGGATCGTTTATCATATCGTAACAGGTTATTGTAGACTTGTGATCTTTATAAATCACTATAAGTTTTGATACCAAGGGAGATTTACAGGGACAATATTTTGTCTGGATTAAATGTCAGACCTCATTCAGAATATTGTAGGTGGAACCTAAGTGGTTTTCGGTTTTTTATCACTAGTTGTGCTTTCAAAGACAGACTTTCAATGTAAACATAGTTAAAATCATTTCACATCTATGTTTAGGATGGCGAATAACATGCTAATGTGATATTCTCATGCTTTGTCTGACTGTACCGGTGATATTATGAGCTTCGGCCACTCACTGCGTTTGATTGCAAGCGTATCAATTATGGTCGTTGCAAGTCAAATACATGATAAGCATTATTACACACATAGTCATTATTAGACACATATACATTATTTGATATAAATCCTTATTTTGGCATTATAGGAAAAAGTGTCTTGATGGCCGCAAATGAGGTTATGATTGAAGCTGGCGGCAGTCCTTTGAAGATGAGATATCGTACAATGACACATTTTTGCCCCCGTTACTTGCAATGGAACTATTTTGCCATCGTACAGTTATCATGTATGATTATATGGAAATCGTTACTTTTTCATTACTTTTGGTTACCATCTACCCGGTTTACATAACGATGTGTTTAAAACATTAGAACGCGAAATTAAGCATGCCAAATGGTGCTTCTGCTTTAATCAAACGCATAAGTAAAGGGGCTTTAGTCTAATGTCGATCGGATAACGAGTCTTGTAATTAAGAACATAAGTTGTCAGAAAAACGAAATTGCTCCCTAACTAGAAGGATTGATTCACGTGTTTAAAATTCATATACGTTTAAATGATACATGCTAAGGATAAGGGACTTACAGCACTAATTAATTGTTTTACTGCGTCATAACGCGAACAGGACAATAAACAATTTCACTGCAATTTGCAATTGCGACAATAGGCTAGTTGACAAAAATAATTTATAAGTCCATCCTTTAGATTATTATAAAATAAGCGATACGTATTTTTTTATTTGTAAATTAAATCAAAAATGACCAAGATATGGCTCATTAAAGTTACGTGTGACGTCACGCCGTGCTGCATTTTTTCGCATTAGGTGACGTCACACGTAAGTTTAATGGGCTATATCTTTGTTATTTTTTATTTAATCGAAAAAAGAAAAAGTGTCCAATATTTTTTTATAATCTAAAATACGGACTAAATAAAATGTAATTAGTTTGACCCTGGAAACTACCTTATTGAGGGGTGTTCTTATCTCACAAATTTTATTTTATTTTATACGTCTAATCGCAGCTTTTCCACCTTTTCGATTGAAATGATTGATGTAAAACTATGAATTCAGGCCGTTTCTTTTCATTCTTTCCTGTTAGTGCAATGATCGAATAATTTACCGATTGAAAGTGATGTGGGTAATTTTTAGTACTATTTTACAAGCCTCATTTAGTCCCAAATATCCTGTATGTACCCTTTTACTTTATCTCCCAGTGGCTTGCGCAACGTAATTTTTCAAATAAACGTTCAAACGGAAAGGTTGGGCGTCCAATTAATCAAATAAACTTTTTATGTAGGGAAACTGGTTTTATTCGCCGATACTAAATAAATAAAGTAGGTAAATAGAGTCCAGCATGAAACACATTATTTCGTAAAAAGGTACGCCTCATTAAAGTGAGATATAAAATAACACACAGATTTTATGTAATAGAAAATAATATAAAATTATTGAGATACAAATTGGCAGAAATAATCTGTATAAATAAAATCCTTGCGTTACTGACTGGCTGACAGACAAGCTACAGCCGAAACTATTGGGCGCAGGAAGCTGAAATTTGGCATGTGTATTCCTTGTGGACCGTAGGGGTGCACTAAGAAGGGATTTCCCGAAATACCCACGGGATCGGTCAAAACAGACAAGTAAAAAAAAATGCAGGCGTAGCTGCTGGCGTCCTCTAGTATTTCATAAAATTCCTCGACTTGCTAAATTGATTCTTTTAAATGTAATATTCATATTTCGAAACTGACCTATCTTTGAAATGCCAATCTAGCAGATTTATAAAGGGACTTCGATTCGAAGAAAAGTTATCTATAATTATTTATAAATTTGCTTGTCATGAATTATATTTTCGTAACATCAATTCCATGAAAGAAAGTGTCATCAGTCCCTTAGAAGCTGACGAATATAAGAAGAGACTTCGAACACCTCTTTGGGTTGTGAATGCATAAATATACGCACAGTCAATTCAATATACATATCATAGCCACTTTCTTGCGGAGACAATCAATATAAAAAAGCAAGGACGAAAAATTATACGAAGAGTTTCAGATCTGACAAAAATATTTCATTAAGATTTCTGAACTGCTTTTCATATTTACATCACAATAAGGCAAAATGAAGGATATCTCCAAGACCCCTTATATGAAAAAGAAGGGAAAGGTATTTTCGCTTGCGAACATAAAGTTGAATAAGTATTAAATAAAAGCGTAAAGTTCTCTTCGATTGATAGAATTCCACTTAATAAATAACTGACCTGTAAATCAAACGCAATTGGTCTTAAGTTAAAGTGATGATATTTTTCAGTAAAGTGATTCTGCGAATAATGTTTATACTTATTTATAGAAACATCTTTCTTAAACATCAAAAGTCCAGTTAAACTTGTAAAAAGTGAACTTTACATATATATAAACGAAAATTATTAATTACTGAAGTCACAGTCGTTCACTTTGTAAACTGTCACGCGTCACTTTGTAAACTGTCACTCATCACTTTGTAATCTGTCACTCTGTGAACTGTCAGAGTTTACTCTGTCCGTTCACGCCGCTTCGCTGCATCAGGTAGGGGGATCTGGCGGGAGCGGTTCTTTCTCGTTGCTATCTTTACTTTCCTTCCCTTGAGGACTGCCCCCAGGGTCTGCTGCGTCGCTATTTCCACTATTGATCGCCACTGAGGTAAGAGGTACCTGTGCAAAAAGATTATAATAGGTAAAAATAAACTTTGATATGCGCTGAGAAGCTTGTAAAGTAAAAGGTATCAAGCAACGCATTGACGTATTGGGCACATCTATGTTTAAATTTTCAGAAATATTTACAATACAATACTGAATGTTTAGTAAGAATGAAGGGATAGAATATTCTCCAGTTGATGTTAAACGTTGATGTGAAACAATGCAGTGGAAAACCCACTGCATTGTTTCCATTTTGACGTGACAACGTCTTATAAATTGGTTTGCCGGGTGACACTTCAAGAAACTGCGTTACGCTCCGCTCACGTTATGCGCTCACAATGAGAGCGAGTGAGAGGCACGCGTCCCGCCTAAGAGCGAGAGAGACAGACATAAAAAGTGAAAGGCACGCGTCTTTCATCCTTCTTCCTACTATACGAATGAATATTCACATTAAAATTATTTTACCACTCAAAGTCGTTGTCACGTAAAACTTTCGCCCGTATACCGACTTTACAGGCAACCAATTTTTAAAGTTAAAGCAACGTACAGAAGTATCTGTTGTTATTAATTGCAATAAAATGCATTCTGCAGTGGAGTATTGCAACTGAAATATTATTATTTGCAACTTTGAAAACAAGTTTATTCAAACAATAGTTACTGATATATGATATACTTCGAAAAATATTTAGAAATTCATAGTTCGTTACTCTGTATTATTCCATGAATATTGTATCAAGAGTTATTCAGTAAATCACTCGACGGCACGACGATAAATTTCATTAGTATGGGAGCAGATACGCCAAAAATAGATTGCATCCTAACAAATATTATAAATGCGAATGTAAGTTCGTAGATGAGTAAGTCCGTTGTTCACACACGTTTTAACGACGTAAAAATTTACGGCAAATATTCTGTGTATAGGCACAGCTGTCTATCTTTTAATTTTATTTTTTATTTCAAATACACAACTCCCGCAGTAGGCATACACAGGCAGGCGTATCATAATGGAATGAAATGATCGTCTGTGCTTTATCGCAAGTACATATAAGCGAGTGCGTCGCTGGCGCCGTTTAATTAACCGTATGGCTAACATGCCGTACAAATAAAAATACGTCCCGTGTATAAGAGGCCATATAACATTGATTTTTACGCCGGAGGTACGTGTGTGAACAAGCGGCCTCATCTATTGAACTGAACCGATCTTCGGATGGACATTTATACTTGTGGTCAGGGGTATAGCAAAGTATATCCGAGAGTATAAAAGGGTCCCCCTTTTATACTCTCGGAAGAAGCAACAGTTAATATTACACAAATGTACAATGGAAGTAAAGGTGCATTGCAACCTGGTTTAGTTTTCTAATAAGCTTATAGGAATTTCGTTATAGCTACAGCGGAGAGCTCTGTTTACCCTAATGTTTGCTTGCGATTTTAAGTCATCGCCGCTTAGAATTAGAGATAAAAATATTATATACAAATACAAATACAACGACGTTTATACAGTCAAACTATTGTCAATCTACGTGGTAAACGTGTGCTTTATAAATAATATCAGCCCTGCTTATAGACTGTCCCTTAACTAGACACATGCCTCTTCCCACTATGAGAGGGGTTTTGCTATAGTCCATCGCGCTTGCTCAGTGCAATTTGACAGCGGTGAGTAATGAAAGTATTAGATATTATTATTAGCTTATAACAATCAAGCCACAAACAATGATGATATTATAAGCCTCGAACCTTAAGCTCTCAAATAAGCTATTCAAGCTAGCAACAAGCATTGAAATTATTAACTATACAACTGTTCAAAACTTTGCGTTTCATCATCTCAGAATATAACTAGAACTATCCCAGAGCTTAGCCAATACTTTCAAGGAATTTCTTCCAATAATACGTCGACAGAGCGTCTACTTTATTCACAGAACGTTTCTAATTGAAACCGACGGATGTTCGGCCTCCTTTGAGACGTTTTTATCGCAAAAGGTAAACCGATGATTGAGAATAGTGGGATTGTAGGTACAAATGAAAAAGAGTCTAGCCCGGAATATACCTATATGTTCTTTTGTTACCTATTTCGTTTGTTTAGTAAGAAACGTTTTCACAAAGATGTTGCTTAGGGATTTTTTTATCCACTAACAAAGTGGCATTATTAGACTAACCTATTTGTCTAGACTATTAGGTTAGTCTAAGAACCTTAACCCTTAACCTTCTAATAACCTTTGCAAATCAGGGTCACTGCACCTAGGTTCAGTGACCCTGATTTCCAAACTGGATGCTATATTTCATTCTCACCCGATATGACTTTCGCACCCGTTACGGCTTGAGCAATGACCAGGCTTCTTTGTTGTATGGATCTAATTTATCCATTATTATATTATTGTCTGCCTCGTTGGTTTCGCGGCATAAATGTGCGCGTGCGATTGGGAGGTCTCGGGTTCGATGCCCGGGTCGAGCAAAGTGTTATTGGACTTTTCCGTTAGGAAATTCTCAGTAGCAGCATGGAGTCTGGTAATGTGCCCGACTAGGCTCGCCCCCTATTACGTGGGACCTAAGAATTCATGGCAAAATGTGGGTGTAATATTACACCTCTGTCTTTCCCTAATACCTTTCAGGGATACAGGCGTGAGCCCATAAAGAAATATTGTATTTGAAAAATACATAACATATGTGTTTACTAGTTATCTGACACCGCTATGCAAGCACAGATCAGTCTAGTGTACATTTTCCTAAGATGTTAATTTTATTGTACATTTTGTGAAAAGATGCATGTCTAATTGGATAAATAAGTATTTTTTTATTTACACACAAGGTGGCGGTACCATAGGGGCATTTATTTGAAAAGGACATAGTAGTGATGCCTATAAAATGTCTTTTATCATCAAAAAAGACCCTGAGGCCAAAATAAAAAAATTAAAATTTCAAACAGAATAAACTATAAAATATGAGTTACAAAACAAAACACCATTTGTAGACCAATATGACTTTAGGTTACTGACCTTTGTAAGAACGGTAACGTGTGCTATGCGGCAGATTGAGCCACGGAGGTAGTTCACACACATTTATTGACGAATTACCTATTTCAGTAATTCTACACATCACTCCAATGAAATTTGGTCACTCATTAGGCAAGCACTGGTGTCTTTTTCATATCAACAAAAACCAACTTAACACAAACCCATGTAAAAGGTAGCACAAAATTTTCAAATTCTCAAAATATCTATTTCAGTAATTCTACACATCACTCTAATGAAATTTGTTCAGTAATTAGGAAAGCACTGGTGTTTTTTTCAGACGACGTAAAGTTTGTCATTATTACTACAAGTAATGCAAAAAATACGTATGATAAAGTTCATTAAACACCAACACAATTAAATAATACAACTAAATACAATCACACAATTAAATAAGTACCAAAAACAACTGTCGCATAAAGTTAAGAAAAGCGCGCGCGCATACTGATCGATCGTTTTTGCGGCACTAAGCTTTGAATTGCTTTGATGAGTCAACGATCACCGATGCGCCGCTGGCACCGACTTGTCTAGGTACATGTAACTAGGGATACCCAATAGGTACTGTGAATGTCGATATTTTTGACACGTTAATACCTACGTTAACAACAAAATATTACAAAATGTTTTTATGTACAATGAACTATGCATTCTTTATTTGTATTAACAATATCGCTATTACTTAATAGTGTTGCTAATACGACACAGTTAAACAAGTTTATGAAATACTATGCAGATACTTCAATTAGTTCAGTACAAGGTTATTATAATTCTTAAGTAGATTGTTGAACCCATTAGACCATTTAAAAAATACCATATGGAAAGAGCTAAAATAGTCAATAATTTTACTAACTTATTTCAAATGATTAAATAATTGAATATCTTTACGTGTTTATCATTGTTTACTTATCAATAAAAACGTCATTTTTATGTGTACCACACTTTGAAATTTTCGAACTTAAAGTCATTGATAAGACGATTACATTAACGTTAAATACAAACAATATCGATACAATAAACAACAAACTTTTAAGGTGCGTAGGTATTTTTATCGATACTATTTACAATATTTTGTTCATAATTGGGCAACTCTATTTGGCTCCATTATGTTTGTCCTTGTCACACGTAGTGCATTTACACTTTTACAGTAAATCTAAGGGTCAACGCAGACAGAGAGGAATAATCCCCGCGCGGTCTCGGGCATTTTCTTTACGGATTGCGTATGCTCAAGCTTGCGCGCGACTTCGCGAGCCTGCGTGAGTAAACCGTTCTGGGTTACCACTCTATAGTAAATATTTTGTCGCGAAAGTTCGTTAAACTCAGTAACAACACTGACTGAAAGTACGCGTACGACGCAGGCGCCAACTCGACGCCGTGCGGGAATTCCCGCGTATCTTCGAGGACGCGCGAATATTTTTTGTCAGGTTTAAGCATTTATGCACTTTATTGTAAAAAAAATAAAGTTTATTTTCAAGTGCGTTAGTAAAATTCTAACTTCGGATGACGTCGAGGCGTCGCGTCGTAGCGAGTCGCAGCGCGCAATGCAGGGTCGTTGACCGTTTTGTATCAGCTGTGTGGAATTCAAAGCATGTGCGAAAATTGCGGAACTTAAAATCGATATTGTGGCTAAACTACGGCAGCGATTTAATGGATTTTTGGTACAAGACTTCAGAATGTTGTAAGCTATGTCTCTGCTTAAACAGTGCCCCTATGGTAGCGCCATCCTGTATAACATATTTTCTAAAGCAAATAATTATTATTGAAGAGGCACTTTCATACTTTTCAGCTATGAACCATTTTATCGGGCCATAATTTGATCGGGCTTATACCTAGCGGTGGGAGAGCTTATGAACTGGTCCGTACTTATAACTTATCTATACTACTAACTACTTAGAAATTGTATGTTATTAATATGCAGTTGTCTATTCAATTGGTTTTTATCGAGCGTATGAATGACCATAGAGAAGATTGGAAACTGAAGCCTTATAAGTCCCACAAACTGATTGAATAGGAATAGAAAGCTGTGTATTACGTTTACCCTATTTTCTATTCCGTTATTGGTGTGCGCTGTTGGCTTCATCCCGAGATTTTTTGCGCTATAGCTACCTTAAACCTGTCCTTGAAATATGGGCATCCAGCGTAATAAGCACGGCGGACATATCTACTTGTATAAATGGATGGGAAAAAGCGTTTCTTTGTACGGAAACGTTGTCAAATGCAGTGCTTCTGCGCATATAGATTCGAGGAGTAACCGTGCCCATAACCTTATGATCAACGCTTGAAACCTTGACACCTAAAAGCAATACAGACTCAACCACCTGATAGCAAGAGAAATAAGCTCAAGCTTAGGGGGTCAGGGTACTGTATAAAAAACTTTGGTCACCACACCGTATATACAGCATACCATAGAAACAGCAGTACATATGTGTGTGTCGGACTGCCTCGGTGGCGGCGAGAGCGATGCGTCGAACCTCAGGTCCAGTTGCAGCATGTATACCGCCGCAGCCAGGGTCATGATGGAGAGGGATAGCTGTACGCTTGCTACGCCGAGGCAAGTCGTGCTGGCACATCTGAAATGAAAGATTGGTAAGGTTCTATTGTTTAGAGGGAAACGATGGCTTTGTTTTTTGGATGGCTGATACTTGACTGGCTTGTTGGTCTAGTGTAAGGGATCTTCACTGAGAAGGAAATGGGTTCGATTCCCCGACATCTAAAAATGTTGTGTGTGATCATAAATATGTTTAATAGAAATACCGTATGTTTATCAGTCATCTGGTTACTATGGTACAGACTCTGCCTTGTTAGGCTTCCTGTATACGACGCCGGACCCGCACCGGTACCGCACCGCAATTATTATACTTATATATATTATATTTCTTAAGGATGTCGTGTGCCGATTAAAGTTGGCGTATTGACGGTTGTCAGTGTAGTACGTAGTTGGCGCCGTTGGCGGCGCTGGCGTCGTTCTCCGTCTTTCTTGCTCTCGTAGTTAAGTGACATAGGAGAAGCTTTCGTCTCTCTTGCACTCGTAGAGTCAGCTGTTACAGCGCGACTGCCACGCCACCAAGCGGCAATATGGGTCACACTGGTCACAGAAAGTTTGTCTTAAAAGTGCCAATAAGAAAAACATCTCTATAAATTAATATCTATGCTCTATGGCAATACTGTGTATTCACATCAAAACCTGCATCGCCACCGCGCCGACGCCGCACCGACGCCGCACCGACGCCGCACGGACGCCGCATAAATACCGCATGGACAAACGCTAAGGCAGCGATCACAGTTCAGTATAGTATTGTCGGAGTAAAATCTTTTACATTTATTACAATTTATTTCCGCCGCTGCTTGTAGATTAAGGCCCTGTTTCACCACCTATAAGTAAGCCTAATCTTTGAAGTGGATACAAAATTAGAACGAAAGTATTATGAATTTATATGCCAAATAATTTAATCGGAACTTACTGTATAGTCGTGAAACAGGCCCTTTTTTTTTTTTTTTTTTTTTTTTTGTTCACTACGGTGGTAAAACTCTCCTTATGAGTCATCTCAACTCCGCCAACCCAGCCATTAGAACGGCTAGGCTTGGGACTGGCGGAGGAGGTATGTGGAGGCTCTCCCCTACAGGCGTTCGGGGCATACCCACTAAAAACCACCGCGGTGTCCCTACGGGTCCCGTGTGTTGGCAGGGTCACGCGATTCGCGATTAGCATACTTTCTCGCGACCCCGCCCGGGATTGGCCCGCCGTAGGTGTTGGCGGACCCCGTCTCGTTATGATCTCGCAATCATCCATCAAACTTCTTGCATCCATCAAACTTCTCGCATCCATCACCTCACAAAGCTACTTGGGAGGCGGCGAGGACACGCGCCGCCTCCCGCCTTTTGGCGGACAGGGAGCAGCCCCAGCGCTCACCGTCCGCAGGCACTGAATTTAGGGTGGTCGGAGGTCGTCTCTTGTGCGACGTCCCCGACGCCCGGACCTACGGTTGGGGAGAGGGCGGTGTATTTCCCTCTCCCGCTCCGCCGCCTCCTTGCTCAGCATGACTGCTTCGCAGAAGGAGGCGACGGCGTTCCAAGACCTCTCACTCCGGACCATAGACAGAACTACGGCCGGGAGCGAGAGGACAACCGTATTCAGAGCCGCGACCAGATCACGGCGCTGCGATGCCCAGGCAGGGCATTCCGCCAAAGTATGCAACGCCGTGTCTTCGACAGGGTCGCGGCTGCTGCCACAATGGTGGCATCCGGGCGTTTCCTCCCGGCCTATCCTCCACAAATACCGGCCAAAACAACCATGGCCGGTAAGGATTTGAGTCAACCGGAAGGTGAGGACGCCGTGACGTCTCTCCAACCACTCATCAACCACGGGACTTACAGCCACTATCGTGGCGTGCCCGGCGCTGGGGTGCACAAGTCGTGCCTTCCACTCCGCCACTAGGACCCGGCGGAGCTCCGACCGACGCGCCTCGATGTCACGGTGCGCCGGTCTCTCGCCCTGCTCCAGGGCTTGCTGGCGCCATGTATAGAGTGACGCCAGCAGCCCAGCTTCCAGATCCCAGGGCGGTGATCCGGCTAGGAGGCTCGCTGTCTCGAAGGAGACCGTGCGGTAGCCTCGTATTAACCTGACGGCCATGGCGCGCTGCGGTGCGCGAAGCGCCGTGATATTGTGGGCCGTCAGGTCGTGCGCCCATATCGGGGCCCCATATAGGGCCATGGACCGCACGACTCCCTCGTAGAGCCTCCGGCAGGAGGCGGTTGGCCCCCCCAGATTGGGCAGCAGTCGCGACAATCCTGCTGCTGCCCCGAGAAGTTTGGGGGCCAAGCGTCTGAAGTGTTCACGGAAATCCCATCGGCTATCGAGTACGAGCCCCAGGTATTTTAGGCTCGTCCCGATGCCGATGCGGACCCCTCCTACCATAATGTTGGCCCCTGCGGGTGGCCGTTTCCGAGGCCCGTGAAAACAAATGGCCTCGGATTTAGACAGGGCCACCTCTAGGCCCAAACGCCGGATCCTACCAACGACTTGTGCGACCCCAGCGGTCGCCCTTATAGCCGCCGCCCGGTACGTCTTATCACTCGCAGTGACGAGGGTGTCGTCGGCGTAACAAGTGACACCCACGCCAGGGAGGAGCGTACCGCGCAGCACCCAGTCGTAGCCGATGTTCCACAGAAGGGGGCCGAGGACCGACCCCTGTGGAACACCGCACGACATAACTCGCCGACTAATACCGAGATGACTCGGGTAGATGATATTTCTTTCACTTAAATAATCCCCGACTATACGGCGGAGGTATGGAGGCACTCGATGGTAATTGAGTGCCTCTCGAATACAACTCCAGGGCAGGGTGTTGAAAGCGTTGGCGATGTCAAGAGACACCGCCAGAACCACCCCGCCCCGGGAAACCTCTTCCTCCGCCAGACTCCTCACTGATTTAATTGCGTCGATTGTTGAGCGCCCTCGGCGGAAACCAAACTGCACGTCCGCCAAATCCGGGCCCACCGTGGTAAAGTGGTGGACGAGGCGCTCCGCGATGATATGTTCAAAGATCTTCGCGACCTCGTCCAACAACACTACGGGCCGATAGGCGGACGGGCTGTCCGCCGGGCGCCCTGCCTTTCTGATGAGGACCAGTTTCCCCGTCTTCCAGGCTCGTGGAAACTGGCCCTCCTCAAGGCAAGCTGTGAGGAGTCTCCCCAGTCGGGGTCCGAGCTCCTCCATTGCCAGGACCCACGCTCGGCCAGGAATGCCGTCGGGTCCTGGGGCGGTGTTTTTAATCCTCAACACCGCCGCTCGGAGGTGAAACAGGCCCTAAAATAACTAAGTTCTACTTAATACTTTCTTTTTAACCGACTTCAAAAAAAGGAGGAGGTTCTCAATTCGTCGAAATCTTTTTTTTTTATGTATGTTCCCCGATTTCTCTAAGACGCCTGGACCGATTTCAAAAATTCTTGATTGGATTGAAAGAGTATACCTTCCAGTTGGTCCCATGATCATCAGGTCAGGATCTGATCATGGAATCCTGAAAAAATCGAAGGAACTCTTCAAATTTTATAAGCATACTTGAAACGATTTGACGATAACAACCCAATGCCGTCGAGTTTGGGCTCGTTTGAGTCGTCTTTACATAGACTTTGATGCTGGATGATTTCTATGGTCTGATGATAGAGTTGGAAGGTAACCATGAGATCTTTGTGATACGATAACCCAATCTCATCGAGTTTAGGGTCGTTTGATTCGTCTTTGCATGGACTTTGGTACTGGATGCTTTGCAGGGTCTGATGATGGAGCAGGAAGGTGGCCATGGGATCTTTTTAATACAAAGACGCAATCCCATTGAGTATAGGATCGTTTGATTCGTCTTTACATGGACTTCAGTGCTGAATGTTTACCAAACTCTAATGATCGAGCAGGAATGTGGCCATGGGATCTTTGTAATACAATAACGCAATCTCATCGTGTTTAGGCTCATTCGTTGTGTCTTGGCAAACGCTTTAGTATTAGATGATTTCCGGGTTCTGATGATGGAACTAAAACGAACGTGTTAAAGCTAGTTAGTTTAAATAAAAAAAATGAAATTTCCAGAAAGATGCAGGTCTACATTTCAGAATTGAGGCACGTAAGGCCTCCCCATCATGTACCACCTACACTATCCTATGTACCTACTGACCACCTATTACTATTTTTTATTAGTATACCACTAAAAAGCAAAAAATAAAAATTATTTTTTAAATAAAAAAAACAAACCGACTTCAGAAAACACTAAGGAACTAAAAAACAAAAAATAATTGGTTTTGGAGCAAAAATTTTTGGAGTTGGTGCCAAACCCTTACGCAAAAAGTTACTAAATTACAAACTACCTATTCTATCAACAACGAAAATTATATAAAAATGTGTAGAGGTTTTATTGTCAGATCAGAAATAGGCACTTGGCTTGGCATCGACTCCAAAAATGTTTGCTCCAAAACCAATTATTTTTTGTTTTTTAGTTCCTTAGTGTTTTCTGAAGTCGGTTTGTTTTTTTTATTTAAAAAATATTTTTTATTCTTTTTATGCTTAATGTTAATATTACGAATATATGCGAACTAAAACAGTGAACAGTTACACAGGCAATCCTATGCTTAACTGTGATCACTGCTTTATAATTTAGCGTTGTGACAGTGCGGTATTTATGCAGCGTCGGTGCGGCGTCGACGCGGTGGCGATGCGGTTTTGATGTGAATACACAGTATTGCGGTGCGGCACCGGTGCGGGTCCGGCTTCGTATACAGGAAGCCTTAGGGTTCACATGAATGTGTGAGTTTTCCTCACACATTATTTACATAATGATTATAATTTGAACAATCGTTGGTAACAATTTTCAAAGTAAACTAAAGTAAAAATTAGTACCTATGTATCTTTCAGTATCAGTGTAAGAATAGGGCTCCACATCTGTCTTTGTTTTTAAATTATCGTAGTGTAGTTACTGGAATTTGGGTCGGGCAACAAAAAAGAGCACGAAGTACGTAAATTTATATTTACTTTTGGAAAAACGTTACTCTTCAAGTGACGTAGATATAGATATAGTCCTACTCAAGTGACGTAGATATAAAAAAATATATTATTACGCATAGCATCTGAATTTTCTAATTCTTTTGGATCCGTGGATTTCGCCTATACAACTTTTGCTTAATTTATGAAGTCTTTGTCTGATTAGCACGATTGTTCTGTTTTATGGTGTACTCAATATATAGGTATATATAAAAGGAAGTACTGAATTACTGATATAATTATCAAAGCACAGCCCCAAATTATACGACTGAAAAGCTGACATTTGTGTGTAATGTAGGTGAGCCCTATGTTGCCAGTGTGGACTAAGCATACAAAGTGACAGTACTCAATTTCATACTGTGGAATCCGTAAGGCGACTAAGGAAGAAAAAGAAGCAAATAATTTTGCGGAAGAGACGGCAAACTCGACATTGATCCTATGCCGCCAGGCCAGCGTGGCCAGATACAATTGCCTCATAATTATTGTGATGCAAATTAGAAGTGGCCTGTGTCCAATAGTAAACTACAAAATTGTCTTTAAATCATTTTTGTATAACTGGGAACTAGTATAACAAAAAGTTTTGAAGCATCAGTCATCGACTGACTTAATGTATTTTGTTCTTGGCATTCGTAGCAATTTAAGAACGGCGAAAGGCAGTTACAGACCGGAACGTGGACGAAAATATAGTTCAGTTATACAAAATCTAACTAGCTCAATTGTATTATTATGTTTATTAAACCGTTTCCAAATTCTGATAATTGATTTCGGACAAATGTGTTAATGTTTGCATAAGCAATGGTTGTTTGGCCGAGATTGATAAATGATCATTGGCATGGAGTGTGTGCCACCAAAAAAGAATCGCGCTGGTATTGCATGATATAATGTTGCCATATTCATCTAGGTATACTTCTTCTTCTGCCTGCCCTGTTCCCATATTACTTGGAGTCAGCTCAGACTGTCTGTCTCTTCCATTCTCTCCTATCAGAAGTCATCTGATTATTCACTCCTTTTTCATTCATGTCACCCTTCACACAATCCAGCCATCTTTGCTTTGGTCTGCCTCTTGCCTTATATCCATCAACTCTCATCTTCATCACCTTTCTAGTCACATGATTTTCATCCCTCCTCATCACATGCCCATACCACGATAGACGATTTCCTTTCAGCTTTTCTTGCACCGGTGCAACTTTCAGATTTCTCCTATTAAACTCATTTCTAATTTTATCCATCCTTGTCTCCCCACACATCCATCTCAACATTTTCATCTCTGCTACATGCAATCTTCTTTCATCCGTCTTCTTCAAGCCCCAGCATTCCGATCTATACAGTGCGACAGGCCTTAATACAGATTTGTAGATTTTGCCCTTTAACCTAAGGGGCAACATTCTGACTGTCGCCATTTCATCCAACCTGAGTTGATCTGGTGCGTGACGTCGCGGTCTATTTCGCCGTCCCCTTGAATAAGTGACCCGAGGTACCGGAAGTCGGACCGATATGGGCTCACCACCAAGGGATATGGGCGCGGGACTGGAGAGACCGCCGAAATCGCAAAAGATGTACTCAGTTTTGCTTATACTGACTTTCAGGCCTACATTCTCCAGCCTTTGCCACCACTTTGTCAGTCTGCCCTGGACCTCAGGAGCACTCTCGGCAATCAACGCAATGTCGTCGGCGAACAGCATACACCACGAGCCTCTCCCTGTATGTCCGCCGTAAGGGCGTCCATTATAAGCAGGAAGAGGTAAGGGCTAAGAGCTGACCCTTGGTGCAAGCCTACAGCCACATTTAAGTTGCCGGTATTGCCCGCTGTAGACCGGACATGGGTTGTACATCTACTGTACATCGCTCGGATCAACTGTACATACTTCCCAGGCACACCTTTCTTGTTAAGGACCCACAACAAAACCTCACGAGGTACCCGATCATATGCCTTTTCGAGATCCACAAAAACCATGTGCAAGTTTTTGTGTGCACTTCAGTATTTTTCGCAGAGTTGGCGGATCGCAAAAATGGCATCTGTTGTTCCTCGACCAGGCATAAAACCGAATTGGTTTTGTGAAATGACACTCTCTTCTCTCAATCTTCGTCCAACCACTTTCTCCCAAACTTTTATACTATGTGAAATTAGCTTTATTCCTCTATAGTTGTTACACTCCAGCACACCACCTTTGTTTTTATAGATGGGAACCAGCGAGCTGTTACACCATTCATCAGGTATGGCTTCTTCCACCAACAACTTATTGAAGAATAAAGCTAACCACTTCCATCCGTCTATTTATTTTATTTATTTATTCTAAAAAAGACCAACAGCACATACAATTTCAATAAAATAAAACAAAATTTGCAACACAAAGCCAATTACACGTCCTCACAGATATGATACAGCGTAAGGTGACATACAACCATGGGTACAAGACCATAGCACAACTTAATCATATTTTTTTTACAACATATATTAATTTATCGTGATTTTATACAATACAATATTGTTATTATTGTAACATTACATAGCCTCTCGATAGCTCAGAAAGACATCTCGGCTTAGCAAACGTCTCACTGAAACTAGACTTGCATTAAATACATCAATATTATATAACTTGCTCTTTAAGTTTAGTGTCTTGCTAGCTTGCCACATGAAGTTATTCTGCCGATAGTTTGATGGAACATGAGGTAAGTGAATGGGAGTGTAGTGCCGGTTAGATTTTGAAGGGACGTTAATATTGACTTTAGTGAGTAATTCAGTGCAGTCGAAGGAACTCGAAATAATTTTTAGCAAGTATGTTACATCTGCAATTACACGTCGCATGTGAAGAGGAAGAAGGTGAAATTTAGCGCATATTTTTAAATAATTTTCAGACTGATAATTGTATCCTGTACGGTAGTCTACCTGTAGTATCTTCCATACTTCAACTGGTATTCTATCGGGCCCGCAGCTTTTTCATTCTTCATTCCATTTACTGCTACTCTCACTTTCTCCTCACTTACCTTTCTTATCAGCCCCTCATTCACAGGTATATTCTCAAGCACACCACTCCAATCATTATCTTCATTCATTAGTCCCGCAAAGTAATTTCTCCATCTATCCTTAATTTTGTCATCCGCGGCAAGACCCGCTCCAGTCTCATGTTCTATATACTTTATCTGACATACATCCCTTGCTTTCCTCGCTCTAGCTTTAGCGAGCCAGTATACTTGTTTTTGACCCGCCGGACTCTCTAAGTTATTGTATAAGCCCTCTTGGGCTGCCACTTTTGCCAGAGCAACGGCTTTCTTAGCTTTCTTCTTTAGCTCATCATACTCTAACTTCTTTTCTTGTTTCAAATTAATATCTTCCACACCCTGCCATTCTTTAAATTTCCTCTTCTTTTCCTTCAATACCTTTTGTACTTCTGTCGACGTCATGTTTCTCTATGTATCATACCTTTTCTTTTTGATTCTCCCAAAATATCTTTCGCTGCACTCCCGATACATGCTGCCATTTCACTCCAACATTCATTCACACTTCTATATGCCATGTCATTCATCACTATCATTTTAGCCACCACTCGCTTTCAAAATTCCATTTCATATTCTGGCCTTTCCAAAAGGTGCCATTTAATTTTAGGGGTTGGTTGCTCTATGTTTCCGTTGCAAATAACTGCTATAGCAACTTCCATAATTAGGAGCCTTTCTCCTGGTATTATTTTGCAGTCTTTTATCTGTTTGAGGTTGTTGCGTCTGACGAGGAAGTAGTTAATTTTAGTGGTGTGGTTGCCACTTTTATATGTAATTAAGTGGCCTCTCTTTTTTTTTGGAACCATGTGTTGGCCACCGTAGGTCATACGCACTTGCCGATTGTAGCAGGACTTTGCCCTTATTATTACGATTAACAATTGCCCATCCACCATGCACTCTTTCATAGCCACTATTCATTCTTCCTACATGTCCATTAAAGTCACCACCTACATATAGGACAATGGCAGATCTCCATACATCAAATTGTCTGAAATTTAATTGAAGCGTACAGTAATAAAAAATATATAAAAAAATTCGGCGTAAGTAGCAGAGTCTAGAAATGATTCTATTTTCACTCGGGAAAGCCGGCAAAAGAAGATACCGGTCTTTTAATTTTTAGTTGAATGAACAATGTACATTAGAATTATCAAAAGACATCTGTCAGATTGACATGAAACAGAAAATGAAGGACATTTTGACATTTTGAAGGATATATTCTTCAGCATCTAACTGTCACAACCAAAGACAATAGCGGAGCTGCACATTTTAAATCGATTTTATGTGAAATCGATACAACATTAAAACGATGCTGTGACGTTTAGTTCCATTTTTTTTGAGTTAAAAGTTGTTTTGCTTCAAAAATATTAGCTAATTGATGAAAGATAAAATAACTGCATTATAATAATTATATTTTAAACCAAACCAAACCTATAAAGTTCGATCGATACGGATCAATAGCACTCACGTCTATTTCTGTCACACCATTGTCTTTGGCAACAATCAAATAGTAAAGTAGGTACCTAGTTCGTAATCAATCGGAATGCTTTTTATCATCATAAAATACCCCGGCTTTAACGAGACAAAATAAAATATTAAAAATCGTAGAAAAAAAAACAATTTGTTTTGTTCATATGAAGTTTAAGGTCGCCACAACAAATCCCGACAAAATTCTGCCATTGTTCTTTCCTCGTGCACTGGAATATTCATAGTCAAAGTCCTCCCAAAACTTCTCTTTCACCCTTTCATCACACCCTGCCTGAGGGGCATATGCACTTATAACATTCAGCACAATTTTTTTTAACATAACTTTCACCACCATCAACCTATCATTCACTCTATTAACTTCCATCACACTTTCTTTAAAAATTATCATCTAAAACAATTCCCACACCATTTCTTTTTCCATCGCTTCCACTGTAGTAAAACTTGTAGGCCTCATCAATATATTACTTATATTATTAACTCATCTATATTCTTTGCAGGAAATACAAGAAACATACTATTGGTTCATAATTAGAATGTATCCTCATAAAAAAATATGATTATCCAATCGGTTTTTGTTGGTAGGGTAGATTAAATTATCAATTAATGACAAATATTTGCAACAGATTCCTAAATTTGAGAAGTATTTCAGAAAACTTCAAATTTTATTGAAAATCCCATTCAAATTAGAATACCTCATCCAACGGAATTTTCAATTAAATGCTTATCTCCTGTGAATTGGCTGCGTTTGCGTTCCATCTGTATTTCAAAACAGCCACAATTCATCCTATGTCATATTAGAAAGCGTCTTGTAACTTAAACATATCACATTAAGAGTACTAAGCATAGTCCCAGAAGAATATGTGAACCTTTTAACCTATAACTTTTAGGTGAAATTAATGTCTCATCTGACATTAATTCCACCAAGTAGCAACATATAAGGCTTAAGCATTTTTCTCAAATTAGGCATAATTTGTACGATAGAATAAAATACATTTCACGCCACTTCCCATAGCTCTACCGTCGTTGCGTTATAACCGATCCAAACTCGGGCATATTTTTTACGCTATAGGAGGCAAACGAGCCGTCGGATCGTACCACCGGAGGAGCCGCAAGTGTGTTCCTTTTAAGTAAGTGTACGTACGTTATTTTTGTGGGTCAGGCATACCTTACTAGCGTGGGCTCTTTAGCTTGCGCTTTTTTGACTGTCCACGAATATAGGTGGATCCAACTACCCATCTTTATTATAGAGCAGCCCAAGGACACGAACGATAAAATGAAAAGGAAAAGTCTTATGAACGTATTTACCCAATATTCATCAAAGACCTCATACAAAACGCCAGCATAGCTATGTGCGCGACGATGGCCGCGGTCCACAGTACCGTGAGTGGTACTGCGGCGCATGGGGAAGGTCCCAGGGCCCGCCACGGTGCGCCCCAATGGTGGGTCGTTCTGGAACGGGCCGACACCCAGCCGCCGAAGCCGCGGCTGTAGTAGATTGATATGGCTGGAAGAAAAAGCTTGGTTAGAATATTGCAAATCTATTACAACTAAAACTTTTGGATTACAATCTATAAATCGGTGGATTTTCATATCCAGGTAATAGATAAAATAACCTCCTTTAGTTATTCCCAAAAATCTACGTCAAGAATTAATGAAACTACTGTCCTAATATTGCAAGTAGCTTCAGTATTTTAGGCACTGCGATGTTATTTCAGTCAGGATAAGTGATTGAACTGTGTGTAATAACCTGGAAATTTTAGCCACATAACTACTCGTATGTATGTAAGAATAATAAAGAAACTTCTTGTTGTGCCCAAGCAGAAACCACTAAACCATCAATATAGGATTGATATGTTAGTGTTGGTAGTCTCTTCTTGGACAACACGACGTGAATAATTAAAAAAATAAAAGGGTATATTAGTTCCAAAAGTTGTTCTTGGGGTTTCATTTATATGTTTTGGTTTATTGCAGAGTAGTTTACTACGTCTAAATATTTGTTCACGTGGAACGTTTAGATCCACATTGACGTAAATGGTTGTCGTTCCGTAAATGTAAGTCAAAGTTCACATTTAGCCGAATGTCGTATACTTTAGTATCTACAATAAAGAGTCGGCTTTGTAGGCTTTCGATCCCTGATTGCTATTGTAATTAAACGTTGAAACAGGACTTATTAGGTTTCCTGCCAATATATTCTTGTCACGTAACGACAGTAGGTAAAGTAATTAGGAAAACTTCTACCGATGCTTGGGCATATTTATTGTTTCTTAATGGCCTTTTAACACATTATATGTTTTTGTTGAGTACCATGGAAATGCATTTGTTTTGTGATATGTATAGAAAGTCATCATAACAGCTTTTCGCAATCCACTGCTCGTCATCACGCATCGTGACTAATGTGGGCCACAATAGGAGGATTTGGCCTGCTATATAACCTTGGCCGAACCGTTTGGTTTGATATCGAGTTTTCCTTTTCTTCGCAAAATAGTATAAATAATAGAATATATAAGTTTGTTTATCCGTTGGGTAACTGAAAGCCATAGTACTCACAGGCTCTGTCTAGTTTAGGGCGGTTTCAGATTAGCGTTTTATACGCGCCTATAAGCTCGATTTTGGTAAGCGCATGTAGGCGCGTATAGGCGAGCCTTTTGGCACACGCGTAACTCGTACGAGCTTCTAAGCTCGTATAAGCGCGAGCCGTAAGAATCCATATTGACACTGAGAAAATGTCACTACCGTTACGAGCAAACACGCCGAAATACCTATGCCCGTTTACGCGACTCTGGTTTTTGAAGCGCGTAATGTAGCGCGCGTGTATGCGCGTATGCTGAAACGTATACGCGCAGAAAAATACGCTAATCTGAAACCGCCCTTAGGATCATATAACCATATGTTAAGTGTCTCAGGAAATATAAGTGAGATAAAAATTTCACGTTGAAGTACAAATTTTAAGAGCCACGTAGTCGAAACACGTCACAGTCGAGCCGAATCATTAATTTTTAGTAATAAACAGCATCTGGTACTCTCTGAATACAAACTACATTCACTAGAATTTTCCATTTATAACTGGGTATTCAAAAGACGGCAAGTGTCATTTTAATTGCGGTGCACACATAAATAATAATAATATATTGAGTAGGTTTCAGAAACATTGCAAAACAAAAGAAATACTCATCTTTGAGTGATTTCATTCTTATCGTATAGACTATAGCCCATCGTGTATTCAGGCATTGATTATTTTTATGTGGCTATAAGAATCAAGCAAAAATCATTTTGCTTGATTCTTATATTTTTTAAACAATTTTGAGAATACTTTTATGATACGAGTTTGTAGACGGCACAGCAGGCGGCTGCGCTGTATTTCTTTTAGTTTTGAGTGTTCTACGAGACAAGATGTCTGTGGTCTTTGAGAACTTCATTAATAAGACTAAAGTTAATGTGCGATCGCGATGCATTTTTTTTTTACATTTTATTTTTTATTATTACTTTTGCGTTACATGTTACGTGTTTCCATTGTGGTAAAATAAATACTTTTCTTTTCTTCTTTCTGTCATGCAATACCTCGCTACGGCCCGCCGTAGACAATGTGTCGTTTGCTACGGAAGGTACTTCATAGAAACAAATAGAAATCTGGGGGCCAATTCTCCTATTTTTATATGACATTGATATTATATTTTGAATTGACTCAGAAGCGGTATTCTGATAAGCTAATGTCATTAACGTATAATTTAAAATAAACAGTTCGTCGTTGACACATATTTTGACTCTTGTTTAAATTTACGATCTCGTTACAAGTTCGTTCAATTATCAGATAATTTAGAAGAATACGCTTTTTGTGACGTAAGTATGACACTGTCATGATATCGAAACTATATTAATTTAGGAGAATTGGGCCCCAGTTCTGTCGCGGGGAACTGACGTCGTGTGCGACTTCGGTCTACGGTCGACAACAAAACCATACCTTAAATAGAGAAAATATCTTCTGTATTTAACAAACTTTTCTTGCATATCACATTCACAAATTCATTATTATTCATATTTTTGCGGATTCCCTCCGCGTCCGACCCACAGAAGTATGCTGCATAACGAAGTATAACCAAGAAATATTGATATAGATTGATTGAAATGGAACGTAGTCCCCTTGGTAGCCACAGTTACCAGAGGCACTACAAGCGAAATCACTTTGGTAGCCCCAGCTACCTAAAGCACATGAGTGGTTAAAAACAATGTAGTCTGAAACATTGCGAAATATTATACCTGCTATTTATTCTCAGTTTGTCAAAGTGGACGATAAAGCTACAATGTGGGCGCTGAGGACTGAATAGTCAAGAAAACTTGGAGATACCATGAAGTGATCTGCTTCGCTCGAAATTAAAAGTATGATAACCATCTTTATGCAAAATAATGTTCAACATTTTCACCAATAGAGCATGATTTTATTATATCATAGCACTGTAATTTTTCTATTTACTGCCAGATATTAAAATCAAAGCTGCTACTGACCATCAACACATCATCATCGTATCGTTAGGTATCCCGAATGCAGCCAAGGCTTTTGCCTTGCTACCCTAGGGTCCGCTTTCTAATCTTACTTCAGAGCTTTTCCATAGAGCGACTGCCGTCTGACCTCCGCAATCCAATGGAATATTACTATTCCATAACTAAAACCAGTGTCCGTATAATTCAAGGGTACTGACTGATCCAATGGAATATTACTATTCCATAACTTAAACTAGTGTCCGTATAATTCATGGGTACTGACTGACACAACGAATATCAAAGATCAAAAATTTATTCATCAAAATGTGGTTGTATATTAATGGTAAATTATGGATAAGTCCAGCACGTTTGCCATCTCAGTTCATGGCCTACAAATATTTGAACTGTAATCTTCATGACAGCCAGAAGCTACGGCATAGAGTGCTCTCTGAATACAAATTCAACGTACATATGTATGTTTGTAACTACGAACAAAGCAGGCATTTGAGGATAAAGCATTGTCTCATCAATACCTGTTAGTGTTGCACTGGTCGAACCAGAAATTAGCAACTAATTATGGAGCAATGCTGAGCCTATCAGTTGCTCATGTATTAACTACATACATACATATACTCACGCCTTTTTCCCGTCGGGGTAGGCAGAGACAACAGAACGCCACTTGCTTCTATCCTTACAAACCTCACGCGCTTCCTCTACACTCATTACTCTTTTCATACATGCTCGCCGGTTTCGGGTACTTCGGACCTGGCCGTTTTTTAGGACGTCCCCAATTTGATCGACGAATGTCCGACGAGGTCTGCCGCGACCGACTTGCCCACACACATTTGCCTTATAAATCTTATTCGTCATTCTTTCTTCACTCATTCGCTCCACGTGTCCAAACCACTTTAGCATTCCTTTCTCAATCCTAGTCACGACATCTTCTTTCAGACCACTGCTCTCTCGTATAGTTACGTTCGGAATTCTATCGATCAGTCTCACCCCACACATACTACGCAGTGATCGCATCTCAACTGCGTTAATTCTACTTTCATGCCTTTTCTGCCATACCCAACTCTCACTTCCATACATCAACGTGGGGACAAGCACTCCATTATGAACCGCCAATCGCGCCTCTTTCGGCACAGTCTGGCCGTTCATAAAGGCATACAGTGCTCCATTTACACGATTGCCCGCAGTTACTCTCCTTTCAATATCTTCTTCACATCTTCCGTCTCTTGTAAACACGCTACCCAAATATACAAATTCTTTTACTTGCTCTACTTTTTCATCTTCAATCGTAATATTACACTCAGTCAAACTTTCATCTTTTTCAAACACCATCACTTTCGTCTTTCTTGCATTAATTTTCATACCTTTAGCTTTAAAGCTCTCATTCATGCAGTCAATCATTTCTTGCAACTCATTCGCCGATGGTGCAAGGATGACTTGATCATCGGCGTACAACAGGCACTTAACACGCAATCCTACCATATCGATCCCGCATTCAGTTTCTCTCATATCATTCATGCAGCTATCCATGAATAAGTTGAACAACCAGGGTGAGGCTGGACACCCTTGTCTGACACCTTTCGAGATGACGAACTAATCCGTATAGGCACCATTTATTCGGACACTTGCTCTAGAATCCCTATACAGGGATTTCAGAGCCCTTATTATACAGCTGTCCACCCCATACATGGATAACACCTTCCATAAGTCCTTTCTATTCACCCTATCATAAGCCTTTTCCAAGTCTATGAACGCGCAATACACCTTCTGGTTTTTTGCCAGACATTTTTCGGTGACGCAGCGCAAGGAAAAGACTTGATCCGTACATCCCATTCCCTTCCGAAATCCCGCTTGCACGTCCCATATCTCGTCATGCGTCACATTTGCCACTCTGTCAATCAAAATTCTGGCATACATTTTTCCAACTACACTAAGAAGGCTGATTCCGCGATAATTTTGACATTCCTGCTGCGAACCTTTGCCTTTATATATTGGGACAAGCACTGCCTTCGTCCAGTCATCTGGGACTTGGCCCTGTTTCCAGCATAGATTAAAAAGGCGATGCAGCAGGTTAACTATGAGTCCGTCACCAGCCTTCAACATTTCAGTCGTCACTCTATCACACCCAGCAGACTTGCCTGACCTCATACCTTTTAACGCTTTCATAACTTCATCCATTCCAATTTCATCACTAGGGCTCACAAACATATCTGTCATCTCTTCTTGTTCTATTTCACTCACATCTTTCTCAAATAAGCTCTCAAAATAATTCTTCCAGCGCTCTAGTATCTTTCTTTCTTCATTCATGACTTCACCTCTTTCGTTCCTAATCACTTTCATCAATGTATTCATATTTTTACCCCGCGCTTCCTTCACGAGTTTCCAAAAGAGTTTTATATTCTCTCGGAAACTTGCGCCAAATTGTTCCTCATATTTCTCCTTTTTCTCATTCTTCTTTCTCTCTATACATGCTTTTACTTTAGCTTTCACACATCTATATTTCATCTTCATTTCTTTGACATTATCTTCACTCATACCACCGCTCACTCTATTCGTTGCTTCTATTGCTAGAATATCCAGCCATGTTTTTTTCTTTTCATCAACCATTCTTCTAGTTTCGTCATCCCACCAGTCAGCTTTCTCGCAATTCTTCCTTCTTCTTTTACTCATACCGCATACATCTTCAGCACATTTCACAATATTGGTTTTAAAAACCGACCATACTTCACTCACACTTTCCTCATTTACACGACTCCAGCTTTTATCCATCCGTTCGCCCAATTGCTTTTTGTACATCTCTTTCACACGCTTTTCTTTCAATCTTTTCTTTCTTTTTGTATTAACTAGTCAAGCAATATTGTACTGATTATACGTATTTAATTTTAGGTATGATTAAAACACCAACAAACTGCAACGCAGCGGATTTAGGTTTCAAATTCATGGCGCGTACCACTGTCTTTTTGGAGTTATGTGCGCATTGTGCTTATCTTGTGCCATATTTTATTTCCATATAGACATCTTCAATTCAGATAAAAAATTGTGATGATCTTAAACGTATTATTCTTGTACGTTGCTGATTTTAATGCCTATCGTGTTTAGCCCAATTAGGTTAAACTAAGAAGGCAACGACAACCCTCGGTACCCATAGTATTATAATAGGTATATGTATATATATATATATGTATACGTATTGACTATTTACTACCAGCGATACGGAGATAAGGGTTTAAATTGGACGTCGGACGCTGGTCGGACATCGGACACTGATCTGATTACAAATATGCTGCCAATAAATAGTCAAGTGGGAGCACGATGGCGTAAAATCGACTTATATATATACAAGTTGGTGTGATAGGAAGAAATCAAGTTATTATGCGAATATGTCTTTATTTTACCTAACTTGTTTAAAGTGCAAGTCCTTAAGTTGTAAGTAGATAAAAGTTCTATCTTATAAACATACAAATAAGATTTTGATTACTTTTTGGAATAAGCTCCTCTCAACTCCTATGTATCTATATTAGTGGCTTTGTAAATGATACGATGAATGATCCATCAGTCATCGTTGAATATTCGCACATTTTTTAAAACTAAACATATCTATAGCGCACAAGTAGGTAGGTATGTATAATTGCTATACTCTTGAAACTCACCTGCAGCCAACACTGTGATAGCACCAGCTGGCACTCCAAGACCTAGCGCGGGCTTTTGTCTCTCCTCCAGCCATCCAACCGCACCCAAGACTAAACCTCCGATGCCGCAGACAATCTGAAATGATGAACTCTGTTAAAGTGGTACAACACTCATCTTTGACTTAACTAGGAATAGAGTTTTGGGCTTTTTCACGAGGGACTTTACAATTCACATTCAGTTGGCTTAGATACACACTTACTACATTATTGATTAGGTATACCGCTTCATAAAATTAGGAGATGAAACACTACGTCGTGTTCATTAGATTAAAAAGGTGTATTAATATTCGTTAATATTGATATTCGATCATGCACACGCGAATTAGTCATATGATAAGCGAAACCCTGTACCAGCCAGTTTATACCGTCGTGTGCGTGGTATATGTCTGCTAGGCATGTAAATACATATGTATGTCAGTGAATGTAATTGATCGGAGTGTTTGCACCAGCAAAAGGTACGGAATTATGCGGTTATAATTAGCCCTTGCACTCGCTTGCGGTAGCGTTGTGCAAATATACAAATTGTTTGAAATTTTGCTGATCTGAATTTACTATTTTCAGAACTTTACTACGATGTGGAGTTGAACTATTTTAGTATGTTGATAAACAATTAATGTGAAATATTTCGCAACAAATGGAAGAATAATTTTGAAAGGCTCTATATTCAAATGTTACACGATATCTCTGATTTCAATTTATGATATAAATACGAAACAATATTTCGTTTATAATACATTGTAACAATAAATATCCAATATGATTGTAACGTTACTAAAAAAACACGACAATTCACTTTATATTCGCTTACTGAAAGAGTCAGTATTTAGTTGAATGTTTCACTTGTCGGTGTAAGGCAGCCGTAGGTATAAGGTTTAATTATGGAAGTGTAATGGCGGCACGCCTCGTCTGAGTCCGATATCAGATGGAATAGGCGCGTAGCTCGATAATGGATCTGATAAAAACCGTGTTTTGTTTAGACACAATTTGTCACAATGCCGGTGACAAAGTTTACTAAATAATATTTCACCAGTTATGTTTTAGACTGCATAATTTTTAACTCCTTTTATAAACCTGGTGATAAATTTGGCAGCACAGTGCACAGGAAAGATGTAGGGTATTATAATAGTGAGAATAAGAGAATGTACAAAAATACAAACTGCACTACTACAAAAAAAAACATTTTATTTGATCGTAATAAACTACACTATAGAGTCGTATCGCAAGTGCTTACCTACCTCACGAAGCTTTTTAGTGTTTCATAATTTTTAATAATTTGTATCTCAAACTGTATTACTCAGAATTTTAATTTTCACAACAACCATACAATACAACAGTATATAGTTGGTGCCACGAGAAGATAGACTTTTTGTAAACACACATTTAAGGTTTCTCAACATTTATTTCAAACAGCGGTGTTTGAGATTTTATGCTTTAGTGAACTTTTATACTTTTTGAACAGTCGTTTGTCTTTTCAATGCTCAATTATGCTACTACGTATTTGAATTTATATTTTATCATCTATGACTTCATCTCGTGACCACAATTTTATTTTTTTTACAAAAATAAACATATTTGATTTTGAAATGAAATAAAATAGTTTATTTACTGAATATGTGTATACATAATAGATGGTGTAATATCAGAAGTAGCAACATATTCTGCCGAAATCTCGACGTGTAAATTTCAATTAAAAGGTACATAGAATCTATAAAATTATTATTTTTGGTAGCAAAACAATTTTATAGGCGCTATTTCATTAAATTTAAGTCAATAATAACATTATTCAACACTTATAACTAGTTAATTAAATTTATACATTTTGGATATATAATTCTACTTAATATGTCATTGAGTTCTATAACTTAGAAATTCCTTTACAGAATAAAACACTTGTCTACAAGCCAATCAGACACTTGTGGTTTAAAACATTTCAGCGGCTGCTTTTTATTTTTTTCAGGAAGTTTATTAAATACTCTAATAGCCATGCAGTATGCGTTCCGCTTATACAATTCAAGTTTGATGCTCGGCAAACATAACTTGATACAGCCACACGATATGGTTTTCCATTCAAATCGGTCTGGATATTGCTTTACAAATATGCATAATTGTCTTATATACAAGCATTGCAAGGATAATATTCGCATTAGCATTCTAAATAATGGTTTGCAGAAAACTAAGAAATGACTGTGACACATTGCTCTTACGCACTTCTTTTGCACCAAGAATACACGATTTGCCTCTACTGAGTTACCCCAAAGTAGTAGGCCGTAATTTAAAACCAACGAAACGTAACCATGATATGCAGTCATGGCTGTTTCTCTTAAAGATATGTTACTTAGTCGCCGCAAAGCAAATATAAACTTGTTCAACTTTTCACAAACATTTACAATATGGGCTTTCCAGCTACAATGTTTATCTATGATAAAACCCATAAATTTAGTGTCTTCAACCTCCTCTATCAGCTGTTCATCAAAATTAATCGTTACAGGATGCCTGATACTCTTATATGTTTTAAACTGAATTACTTTTGTCTTCTGGATGTTAATATTTAGTTTGGTGCATAGCATTATTGATGTCATTATGTATATTCTGTTTAAGACAGAAAATACAGGGATAGCCGATAGAAGGCAGCGATAGCCTAGTGGAGATACCAACAGACTGCCATGCAGAGGGTATCGGGTTCAAATCCACGGCGCGCACCAATGACTTTTCGGAGTTATGTGCGTATTAAATTGTTAATTATCGCTTGTCCCGTGCCTCAGAGAGCACGTTAAGCCGTCGGTCCCGGTTGTCATGAAGATCTTTGACAATCGTTACAGGGCGTCAGTACCTTCTAAAATAAACTGATAATAATCTAAACCATGGAATATCGCTATCCCTTCGAGTTGCGGAGGTCAGACAGGCAGTCGCTCCGTGGAAAAGCTAATATTCAGCCAAATCCGGTTAGACTAGTTAGCGGTCCCCAGATTGAAACTGGGATAACGCTAAGAGGATGATGTATATTCTGTTTTACAATTAAAGTGATGTCATCGACAAACATAATACAGTTATAGTCAATTGCAGCTGGTAAATCATTTATATAAATGAGAAAGAGTAGCGGTCCCAAAATACTACCCTGTGGCACACCGCATTCATTAACACTATATGAGGAATTGGCGGCCACTTATTGTTTATAGTTATCTACGTAACTGATCTCAACACATCTGTCATGTTTTCTGTTTGGGAGATAGCTCTTCAACCATTCGTAAGCTTTGCCCCTAATTCCATATACATATTTCTAACTTCTTTAAGGGAATGGAATGATCTACTTTGTCGAAAGCTTTCGACATAACAAGAAATATGGTTGCAATTGGGCTATTTTCATTGATATTTTCTGTTATAATTTTAATGAAATCAAAACCTGCTAAAATTGTAGAACTCCCTTTTCGAAATCCGTATTCATTGAGTATTTTATATTTATTAAGGAAGTTGTTGATACGGCTAGACATGACCTTTTCAATAATTTTAGACATTATTGGAATCAGTGTAATCGGCCTATAGTTACCCAAAAATTTCCTATCACCTTTTTTATATATTGGTTTAACTATTGGTGTTTTTAAAGCTTCCGGCAAACAACCACATTCAAAGGACAAATTAATGATATAGCTTAAGGGCTGTGATATATATGCTGCGCATGATTTTATTAGTTGCCTCGATAAGGAGTCATAACCTACAACCTTACTGTTATTTAAAGACATTATAATCTTGACGATTTCCTTTTCTTCAGTTGGCTTAAGGAATATGCTATTCATATTGTATATCATACGTGAACAATCTGGCTGAAGATTATTCTTTGAAGAGCTTGAAATATTAGAATTAATAAAGAAAGTATTGAAGCATTCCGCTATTTGACTATGATCCGTGATAGTTGTGTTGTCTATATTAATTGCTTCAAGTTTTGTAGGTAAGACTTCGGCATCAACATTCTCTTTTATTAATTTCCATGTAGCTTTACATTTGTTTTTTGCATTTAAAATCAATTTGTGATTGGACATTTGATGCGCTTTGTATATACACCTTCGTTAATTTTTTTAGTACTGGAAATATTTGCCTCTATCCATTAAATTATTAGCATTAGATTTATATTTTAATAGATTGTGGTATAGTTTACATACACGATCGTCTTATGCCTTTGCTTAGCCAATATGATTTTGTGTTTTTGTTAGCATATTTTATTAGTTTTGTAGGAAAGCATAGATCTTTGAATAAAGTAATCAAACTATGAAATTCATTGAATGATTTGGATTATCAGTGTTATAGTTTTATATTATGTGTGTTTGTGTTAAAGTGGTCGAATTTCCTGGAAGTATTTTCTAGAATTTGCCAATTTTTTGTAGATTTTTTACACGTAAGTAATTCTGTAAATGCAAGACAACAACAGAGAATCATGTATGTCAATGATAGAGTAAAAACATGGTACTCTATTATTGACTTGTTTTTTTTAATCATGAGCTATAAAAATAGCTAAGCTATCCTAAAATATTTAAAAAATTACACAAACGAATAATATTACAGACCACTAGCTAGTACATTACATGACAATTTCTGGGCTTAGAGATTGTACTACAGTGTGTATAGATGAAAACGTCAGAATGAACTTAAACGAAATCCATTAAAAACTTACGATTTCCATTTATACTCACAAACTTCCAAGTTTGAAAATAGTAACAGAATTGATATATTTCTTCTTCTTCTTTTTAAAAAGACAACTCCCGTATTAGGAATAAATCCTGTGTCGCGGGGGATTTTACAAACATACAACCAACGGACACAATGAATACCCAGACTCAAAACAACAATTTATGGATCACACAAAGTGTTGTCGCGTGGGGGAATCGAACCCACGACACTCGGCGCAGTGTCAAGCGGTGAGATGGCCGCTTAAACCACTACGCCAACCGTGCAGTCATATGAAAGCAATAAGAAGAACTAAAAATAAGCCGTGATACATGACACAGAATATACATTACTACTTGGCAGTATCGTACTGTGTATATTGGCATAGCAAGTCTCGTCTCGAATTTCGTCCAGTGACATACTTAAGACGACATTTTAATCACTATTAGATTTAGTAATAGCGGGTAGGTGTCTATGTATAGTATATACGAAGAGTGTTAAGTGCGACCTAGATAGCGCTGATTTATGGTGTTTTATTACGCTATCGTAGGAAATGGTTGTTGCTATAACTATGCCTTGATGATTAATAATTTCTTTTTAGAAAATGTTGGTTGAAAAGGAAACGTTTGCTTGTGGTGGATACCTTACAAAGAAATGGTTTTTTTAGGTAATTTCAAAAGACATCCAGAACTGGAATAAATCCCTACATATGAATAATTTAAAGAGCCTTTAAAATGATTTTTGGGTGGTCCCAGTCAACTGAAGCTTAATTGAATAGAATGGCGATCACTTACAGTAAATTCAATTTCACCAATGTATAATATTGTACTGTTACCAACAATTCTTTGCACTTACAAATCGCCGATTCTAAAAATCCCAGTAGACCAAGTTTTGATTGAATTTTGACCCAACAATATTACTTTTGGTCAAAGGTACTGGCGCGTTCGCAATTCGACAAAGCCTCTGACGCATATTCTGTTTATTAATCTTTGGGATTTGGTAGTTTTAATGCAACGAGTTTGTGGCACAACCAAAATTGAAATAGAGGAAGTTTCTGACACATTGTATTACGAATTCACGTGCTGCCGAATTGACGTTTTTATATTACATGTAGCTTGGAATTTTTATGCATTTCCGTACGTATTATGAATGAAAAAACACAAATGGGTGAATTTCCCGGGACCAAAGATTACGTGGCATCAATGAAATCGGTACTATAAAACATAGTTGTAATGTTTTTTTTGGTTAGGTGAAATGGTAACCTATGTGTAGCACTAAATATTTAATTAAATAGGATTAATAAATACTCCAAAAAAAAAACATTAAACCTCGAAATCTTTCATTGCCGTGTTTGTCCACACATCAACTTGTGTATTATACGCTATTGATAAAAATCTATTGGTTATTTATATAAAAACCTAGTTTTATTTGATACGTGAATAGTTAAAGCATTGTTACGGAATAAATTTATTCATATATTTAAACAACACGACGAATGGTTAGTAAAAATGCATTTGTCCTAGAACTAGCTTTCATCGCCGTGTCCTATAAATATATATAAATATGTTTAAGAATATTGTTTTATCTAAGGAGATGCGTCCCTCACCCCTGTGCGCTAAACGTTGCATAATAGTGTCGCTTGGTGCTCGACGTGGAACGACGTGTATACGTGCCTGCGTTTTTGCGCCATAAATGTAAGTATTCGATTTTTATATTACTGGACATTTTTCTTTCATCGCCGTGGATAGGTCTAACTTCTATTTGAAAAAGTTTGTCTTTTTGATTAAGCATTCGATAGAATGCCATTTATCTTATGTTTATTTGTAACGTGTTAACTACTGTGAATTATTAATATATTTTTGGTTACTTGATGTTTTTGCCTTGATTTTCATCACCGTGCTCTCATTGCCGTGGTTTCCGTGGGCAAACTTTGCTATGGCAATGAAAAAAAGACACGGCGATGAAACAAAATTCATCGCCACGACATGATTAAGAAAAAAGAAACAATCTGTACTGTACGGTCAACTACAAAAAGATATTTCCACGTTAACCTTTTTTGATATTTCGACGTTAACGTTTTTACGGTAGTAGAGCCTTGGTGATTTCAGCATGAATGGGCCGGCTCGACCGGGGAAGTACTACCCTCTCACAGAAAATTGACGTAAAGTAACAGTACCTAAACTGTTGCGTTTCGCTTGGTGAGTGAGAGTACCGGAGGCTCTATCCCCTATTCCTTCTCCCTCATCCCACTTCTCATCCTATCCTTTTTCCCAACCCAAGGGGCGGCAAAGCACTCGTGACTCCTGTGGTGTTGCTTGTGTCCATGGGCGGTGGTAATTGCTTACCATCAGGCGATCTTACTGCTCGTTTGCCGCCTAATGCTATAAAAAAAAACCTTACAAAATGATATATATTTGGGACTCCATCACACGATAGACATTCAAACATACGCACACACACACGCACACAGACTCACACACACACGCGCACACACACATACACACACAACACAATCACACGCACTCACTTACTTACTCACATATACACCACTATTTTTTTATTAGTACAAAAAGTTTAAGGACATATTAGCGAAGACATTATTATCATATATGTGACGTAAGAATTTCATATTATCTATAAATAGCAAATTTTGCAATCCATTCACTACTTCATTGATAGTACTTACTTGCCGTCCTACTCATACGCATTCTTTTCGTCGCACTTATAATGTTGGTGGCCTTAGACAATAAAATGAAGCAAATAATAAGTGTAGGTAGTTACTTTTTGATTGTCTAAATTCTACCCTCTCCTTCATACTTCATCCGGGCTTAGGACCGGCTAAATTTACCGTTTTACAAGTATTTAAATACGGAGATTTGTAATTAGAAAGCAAACAAATATCAAATAAAAGAAAGTATTTTGTAATAAAAGAAAAGAGTATTTTTGCCGTATTTATGAAGTTAGAATCATCTGCTATTTACATATATTATTTTATCATCATCATGTCAGCCTAGAGACGTCCACTACCTCCCTCAAGGTTCTCCACACAGACCGATTTTGAACCGCCGGCATCAAATTATTATTTACTTAAGTAGGTATTATTTACTACACTTACAAGTATTTCCATTATCCTTGAAATGTCCACCACCATTGTTAATAAACAGACGGGCACGTATTATTAAATTGTTTTTTAACGAGAGAAGTACGCTTCTGTCTTTTCACTTCATCAAAAGCGTCCAATATGCGCTGATTTAGTTGTTCGACACTAACCGGCTCACTTTTGTACACTCACTCACAAAAAGATGTCTACGGGTCCACAGCTGCACTCGCGATTCCTCCACTACATACTCCCGTGATGTGAACTGATAAGCCATCGCGTCGGGCAAACGTAGACAAACAACTGTTGCGGCAAAAAAATGAATGCGCTCACTTCCGCTAGCCATTTAGCACTGTTTGTCGCATCGGGGCGCGGCGCGGGCGCAGAGGGACAGGGGGGAATTTATCAATGGAGCAGTTCACTACTGTTACTACTCATGCATTTACCAATTATAACGCATTTTTGTGGACAGTTTTGAGACAGTTTTGGGACTTTGTGTTTTTATTTTTTAACTACATAAATATTTTTAGAAAGCCAAGATGCCTAAACCGAAACTATTGAAAGAGGAGAGAAAGGAAAGAAAAGATTGGCCGAATAAAAGCGACGAAAAATTAAGAAGCGACCCTGTAATATTGTATAAAGCTAAGTTTATGTTATTAGCAATTAGCTATTGCATACTTTAGAAAAGTATCTTATTATTTGTTAATTTTTATTCTGTTAATTTTTGTGTGAAGGAACTTAAAATAAATGATTGTGTTGCTTTGATTCTATTAACTATTTGTTTAATGTTACTCCGATGCGAGAAGGTTATTGAGAAGAGGGTATAAGAGCGTATGTGTGTGTTGTGTATGCCTTTCTCTCTCAGAGCCAGGGATGTACCTATTTCAGGTAAGTATATTATAACTTTTTACTGTTCCTACGGGATATATACCACGTACCTTTGTTTTGAGTAACCGATATTTCGGCACTGTTGCAAGCGCCATTTTCACGGATGTACTATAAAAGTATATTATATAAAAAATATCATGTGTTGTTGGATTTTTCATTACAATGGATTGATCCTATCATTCCCGTGGTACAGTTTTTCATTGCCGTGGACGCATGTTTCATTGCCGTGCATGCATGTTTCATCGCCGTGGCACGAAATTTTTAATCTTGTATATCTCGTTAGTTTTTAAGCTATCTGCTAGATATTAAGCAAGATTACATATAATTATTATGAAAAACTTGAGTAAACATTATTTTTATAGTTCTAAAGTTGAAGAATAAAAAATCCACGGAAATGAAGATTTTATTGGAGCTGTTGAAATTCACCCAAATACATGTGTCAAATAAAAAGGGGAAAGGGCGTCAGCGGTTAGAAGGTTTCAAAATGGCAAGGTTGCAAGTGACTCGCGGTGATAAAAAGAAACATATAGGTGTGCATGTAGAGGTCAAATAAAAGAAAGTGCAGTGTGGCACTGTGTTGTAAAATGAGGCGATACCATAGAAGTAGGTATTGTGTATTGTCATCTAGAGGGAGAAACGTCTGATCAAACTACGTAACCGCGACCCAACAGATGTTCCCTAGAACTTGTATTAATTCAGAGTGAAACCTCTAATAGCGCTGTTCAGGATCTTTAATCGTTTCTATACATTATGTATCTTTGTCATTAAACGATGGAAGACATTTATTGTTTGTAGCTACCGCTCCATAGTTTTATACGCCCAGCCTACCGCTTCAATACCGCTCCCAGCCTACCAATATTAATTGTATATTCGTTTTAAAACCCGCCAATGTTAAATTACAATATAATGTGAATATTAGGAACAGTCAGACCGATGACACGGTTTTGTGGGACACTGCACTATTCCTTTATGAACGTGTGAATAAATTATTAATTAATAATTAAAATTACGTACGTACATACATACATACATAAACTCACGCCGGTTTCCCGGAATGGTAGGCAGCGACTACGGAACGCCATTTGAAACGATCCTGACATGCCTCTCTTGCTTAATTCACTCCCATCAAGTTTCTCATGCATGCTCTTCTGTTTAGGGTACTTCTGACCGCTTATTTTTTTAAGATGTCTCCAATCTGGTCAGAGAACGTCCGCCTATGTCTTCCCCTTCATCCTGCCCCATTCACACTTGACATAATTATATATCTTCTTTGTCAGTCTTTCGTCATCCATCCTCTCCTAGTACTCCGAATACTTAAATTATTAGCTCGAACTTAGGCAGCGATTGAAATATTTCCATAAAGCAAATAAGACACAGACGAAATAAATACACACCATCGCTAAGTTTAGTATTTCCTTCACTCTGCATTGCCCTTGATTCAGCTCTGTCAGTAAATCTGCTCTCAGCGAACATCTACTAACTATAAACGACCTCAGCCAAATTTCAAGAGTTTTACACGATACATTAAGGACTTTCATACAAACAAGCGAAGGGCCTTAGACCTTTTTAATCAAGCCCTGTCGCAAAATAAGTTCTCAGTGGACGTCTAGTAACTATTAACTACCTCCCTGCTCAATTTTATCTTTACACTTCAAACGGTTTTCGATATTTCGTGATGAGTGACTGACATGTTGCTGACGTTGCTGTTATATAGAGAAAGATATATTTTATATCTCTAATTTAAACCATGTATTTGCTCCGTATATTTTTATTTCTTGTTTTATACTTACTGCCGCATTTATTTTAAAACATTGCTGCAGATATGAACATAAACTTCAACCTAAAACGTTTCCTTTTCCACCGTTTCAAATGTTGCACATCTGACCCAAGTCAGGTGGCGACTATTTATAACAACCTGTCCGTGACTGGCCATTTCGTTCCTATCACGTTTGAGACGAAGAGCTCACAGTGGATCGTATCATAAGAAAAATGGTTACGATCTTGTGTGTCCGTGAGTTGTTGTCGTAAAAATTAGTATTATAGAATTTATTGTTTGAAACTATAGACATCGTGATGGCTTAAATTCATTTAGAAGGTGTGCTGTTGCCATTGTATCTTTGGTTGAATTCGGTTGATATTGCGAAGCGACAATATTTTTTCTCATTTATTCAAAACGGATTCTGAGCTAGTAGAAGATATTAATTTTCTGGTCGATCTTAGGCTTATTATTTTCTGGGTTTAAATTCGAAAGTTAACTTTATTTTGTTTCACTCTTAGAAAATAACACGTAAAAAGTCTGGTATAACAAGGAATTAGGGTGAAATTATGGACTGCGACTCAGCCCCGACTAGAGATTACGATGCTTCAATCACAATTGATTCAAACGGGATGATATTGGAACCAGTTGACGCTAAGTAGAAAATTTACCGCTTTTACTATTCCTCTACGCTAGTTTAATTTTAGGTAGTGCTCATTATCTTACCTGTAGTACTCGTACCCTCAGCGCTATAGCGAAAGGGTACAGCTGCACTCCGTTCCCAAGAGGCAGTTCCACCTCATCGCCCCTGGATGCGCCGCTCACGGCGCTGCAGACCGACTGCTTGCGCGACCACATAGCCGCTTTGGCGTGGAGAACTGAGGACAAGGATTTTATAAGTCAATACTAGTTTATTTTTCGATGGTAGTTGTATTGTCTACTGGGATATAAAGTAATGCAATCCGACCGATTGCAGCCACGGCGGCTTGTCTTTATATGAGACTTGCCAACTGCGCGGGACATATTACAGTGCACAAGTGTGTGCGTCAACACAGGTGCACTCTCTATTCCCTCACACTCATAGTCAGATGGGACACCGCATATGACATGACCGGAGAGCGATTGGGCGCAGGACCAATGGCTTAAAGTGCTTTCCGAGGCACGGGTGTGTAACACAGCCTAGTCCCTGACTACGAACTTCTGGTGTATAAACAGAAAAACCCTACTGCGATATGAATATTTTCGTGATCAAAACGCTTGAAACAGTGCCGAAATATAGCTACATCATTATCCTCGTCAGCTGCCATTATCCATTGCTGTATCGACTACCTACATAGGTACTCTATAATATTGTACAGTACAACTTTTAGCGTTTCGACCACCTTAGGATAGCAATCCTGCATCGTGGTGGAATTTAAATTGTATCACACTCCTCCAATGGACTCAAGAATACTCAGACTCGGAACAAGAAACTACGAATCTCTTTCAATGTTACCTCATGTAGGAATTCAACCAACAAAAGTAGACGCAGTATTTAAATAACGAGTCAGCCGTTTTAACCACTACACGATACTTACAGTCAAGTTTCTGACTATTTTAATGTAAGGTCTTGCCTCCAAATATAATCTCGTCAAATTAAAAAATCTCTCGTCAATCCGAAGTTTAACTCGGCAACCATAAGTGCAGCCATAATCATAAATTCAGAAGTAATTATTTTACTCGCCTTTTACATTATGTATGTCATCGTTAGATATACCTTTCAAGGCTAAAATTTCATAGTCATGAATCTGTTTGTCTATAAACTTGGAATAATATGTTACGAAAATATGTCATAAATATCTCATGTTTCTTAACTGAAAAATGCCGTTCGCTACCCTAGGAAATAACCATTTAGGTACTTACATATTATCAAACTACGGTTTACGGATTCTATCGCAATAATAACCAGTTTCTAGTTAATTCGTTAATTAAAATAGTTTAATATAATGCCAGCAAAACCAAAATATCTCGACAGAATCCGTAAACTGTAGTTTGATTTCGATGAGTAACGAAAAATAAAAAAGTACTAATTATTTATTGTCAAAAACACGTAAAAAAGTTAAAACAACTTTATTTTTAATTTTGAATATTTGTGACTTGACAGCAGAATGAGGCGGGACTTCCAAATTAGTTGTGGTGGAAGTTACAGCAAACTTTGCAAAATGAATTGTTGCTGTTTATGCGCGGCGGTGATGCGACCTTCTTTAAGAAGTTTGTGTTAAACTCACCGAAGTTATTTTAAGCAGTGACAGATTGTTGACTAAACACTCGGTGGAAGTCGCGAAGACTTTGTGCAAATATGCCTTGAGGCATCCTTGGCTACAGAAATACTAATACTTGAATTTCTTCGATATTGTTCTCTTAAGTAAATTAATGTGTGGAAAATATCATTCTTGATGCGATTGTGTAAAATGCTACAATATAGTAGATATTTTAATAGTAGGTACAAATATAATTGATAAGGGGAAAAATTTTATAATTATGACCTTTCAATAAAAATATCGGATTATTTTAAACGCAAATTGAATTCACGTTCATAATGCTTTTCGGCTCGTCCCAGAGAGAGAAACGTCATATTAGCTTTTTTTACTGCACGTCCATGCCACTTAATTAAGTAAGACGATCTTTTTCAAGAAGGGAACTAAGAATATAACATTATTATTTACGAACATCTAAGTAGGTATCCCTTTTGTTGACTACCCTTCCATTAATAGATCATAACACTTGATCTACGAAGCTTTGATAATATTTGGTGAACCAATATGTTTGGGTAAATAATATCTTATTACAAGATTACGACCGGGTGCCCTTTGTTTCTCAACTGTGCTAGTAAGCGAGTAACTCCTATTGAATATCACAGATAAGTATATAAAAGTCTACATAGGATACCATAACACAAGAAAGTCAAACATGTGTATTATTGCATACTCATGCAGAAGTATTAGTAATCTTACGACCTTTAATAAAGTTTGAATACAGCGAGCATGTAAGAAAAACATATTTCAAAAAGACGTGAGTATATAGGTCAATACATATTTTTTGTACTCTCTGTATTAGTTATTTTCCATTGGCGGCTAAATTGAGGAAAGTATGTATAGGATCCGATTTTATCTTAATCACAAAGTTAAGTGTACGCCAAGTTAAATTTCGCTCTACGACCCTAAGTCGGGAGTGCAATACGCCAGATTACATGCTGAAAACTTTTAAGATATTATACTTCAAAAAGCACTAGGTACCTATCCATTTAACATCATGCACTGTTTTCCTAGAATGCAGGTCTTACTTTATGAGTAGTATTCACTGTATCTGTATTTTAGCATAGTTATTAGTATAATAATATAATGATATACAGGGATACAAGACCCATCACCAAGCCAAAGTCTACTCGTTTTGGACATCATGCCAAGTCATACTAAGCAAAAATTATACTTGGGAAATGTTTTTTTTAATTCAAATAATCACATTTTTTAAGCCGCAATTAAAAGTGTGCGCGTGCAATTTTCGAAATACCTACTTAACCATGGGTGCATAGGACATACATAAAACAGGTTGGCGTGGTAAATGCATCGATTTTGTACCTTATTACAAAAATTTTATAGTAACTTTGAGCCTCAATATCTCCTGAACCAGTAATTTCCCAGGTATGATGCCGAAGTAAAAAATGTTCGTAATGATTGGTACATTATGGGGTTTCAGTTTTCGTTAAGGGTCTTTTTGTTTATGACACCTTGTATATGACATTCTATCTCGTATAGTTTATAGGTATATATTTTTATATAATAATGTATGTACATATGTGTATGGTCTTTATGTAGAATATGTATGATATATAATATGTATACATTTATGTATATTCAGTTTGTATATTAGTTGAAATTATTTAATTAATTAACTACACCATCGCCAAACTTGATTGCTTACATCATTTCTGTCCATCCAAAGGTTGCCTGGAAGAGATCGCTTTTAGCGATAAGGCCGCCATTTGTACATGCTGTAGTATAAGCCAATTCACAGAATGTGTACTGTTCAACATTATTTGGTGTACAATAAAGAGTATATCTATCTATCTATCTTCATTCATAAGAATCTTAAAAGTATAAATCTCAAAATTTTTACCATAAAATATTAATAAAAGTGTCACAAGACATTATCTCAAAATATATTATTTCCCTTTTCTCACAAGAAATACATATTATTAACATAAGTGTTCTGAGTCTAAAAATATTCGACCAAACTAAACTTATAACCAACAAAGGACTGAAATTAAAAAAGAATATAATATAGGTACACTACCTTTTACCCTTACACCCGGTTTGATTCATTAATACAATATACATCTATTGCACAATAAAGTTAGAAAGAGGCTATCAGACATCATACATTCTAATATAAAGGTTGAAACAAACAGAGAAATAAATATCATGACTTATTGTAATTCCTTTGCGTTACAAATGAATAGCCTCTGACTCAACATCTGGCGTTCATTAGTTATTAATGAAAATGGATATTAAGCGTTTTAAGGTTGGATTTAGGCATTGCTTGGGAATGCTTATGAATAATAAGTTGCTGAGCACATATTTTGATACAAGGTAATAGGATAACACACAGGCATTTTTATTTTACTTTAAACATGGAAATAGTAGCAGCAAAAGTAAAACTCATACTTGCCTGGTTATAAATTCCGGGTAAAATTATCTTAAAATTCTAGAGGGGAATGATCTTTTTTTCGTAACTTAGATACATGAGAAAATGCCTTTTCATGGCGTTCCATTAGAAAGCCTTATTTGATTTTCAAACTGTAGGATATGTTTCTGTATACATTAAAAAAGAAACAGGCTGCATGTAATTTTGTTATATCGATATACTTTAGACCCAGAAGATATATAAAGAAGCATGAAACTGTATTTTGCACGTAGCAATGTTCACAAAGTTAGGGCACACAATGAACAAATCTTACTTCTAGTGCCGCCTAAAATTAGAGTTTGTATCTCTTTGTTCGCAAGTAAGTTCATCTATTGGTGTATTTTGTCGTTAACATTATGTCGCATTTGTTTAAAATATGCTGCTATTTCAGTGAAAAGAAGGTTTATACAGATAATTTAGTAAAGCTATTTAGTAATGTGTGAGCGAATGCGAAGGCGGGTTCTAGAGTGGCGACCACGTACCGGATGACGCAGCAGGGGTAGGCCTCCCGCAAGGTGGATCGACGATCTGATTAAGATCGCGGGAAGCGGTTAAATGTTGTCGGCTCAAAATCGGTCTGTGTGGAGAACCTTGGGAGAGGCCTATGTCCAGCAGTGGACGTCTCTAGGCTGACATGATGAGAATGCGAAACCTCGTTAACTATTAACAATAAAAAGCAACAATGCAAATCGCTTGCCATACATACAAAACAACACATTTTAGGCGAACAAACCACGAGACTCGCTAGACCAATCCAAAGCTCAAAAGTTAGCGTGATTGAATTCGCAAAAAACGTACAGTAGAGAGCAAAACTACATACGTTCGTGCGAACTTGTTGTGCAAATCTAGTTAGGTGTCGACCCACCAAAACTGGATAAAACACATCCACGCTAGCACGAAATACAATCTGTAGTTTTTATTTGATCAGAGCAGCTTTCTCACGATTTTGTACGCATACGTAAAAACTTTGAGATTGGCATCATATACAGTTGGCAATCGAGCTATTGACCCTACATATTTAGTATATCTGTTGGTGCTTTTTCATGAAGATAGACATTTTTAGGCGAGACTATCAAAAATAGGCTTTTTTTATTATGTCGCCCTGCCGGTCACAGGGCTATTCCCACTATGATAAGAGTTAGCCCAACCTTCCACCACGCTGGCCAAGTGCGATTTGGCAGCATTCATAATAATTATGTCTTTCAGGAACATTATGAAAACCTCTTGAACCATACTAAGAACTTTCAAAATACACAAAAACAGATTTTTATTCTGAGAGTAAAAATTAAGTATGTAGTAAAGCTTTATGGTGGGAGCTGCAACGGTAAAAGGAGTCAACGTCTACTCAGTCACCATGACCCATAATAAATTGATGTACAAGTTCTATCCTGCCTACCTCTTCGGGGATATAGGCGTGAGACTATGTATGTATGTTAATTGTTTATCACGACATTTTGTTGCAAATTACAATAAAAATCGCATAAAATCATTGAACTTCACAATGTTTAAAAAAATTTTAACCAATACTCATATTAGTTTTATTTATTTATCCAATATGATCATCACCATTATCTGTTGTGATTGCATTTTAATTCAATATCGCCTCGAAATCTTTTTCGTGCCTGCCGCAAGATAGAAGAAAATAGATGATGGAAATATGGAAGCGGTTTCCGACGGTACGACGGCCGTTTAATGCTTTTAATTTAAAAGCAATATACGACAGCCTGGACAGGTTTGATTTAAAAAACCGTTTAAAATGTATCACGGTACCTAATAAATTAGTGTATGTATGTACATGGTACTTTCCTTTTCTGATAAGTAGGTACTCAGTTGGTGTCTAAGAGACTTGACCCTATTTAAAAAAAGCTATAGAAGTAGGTAGTATTTAAATCGTATAATGAGCAAAAAGGGCATGCCAAATTGACATTCTGATGCCACATCACAGCATTACACTCATTTATTATGTTATAGAGTCGGTCATACTGTTTTAGAAAAAAATCACGAATCTTGCAGGTTTTGCCAAAATGCCCGTGGATGGAAATAGGCCGTGACTTATGAACACTAGATTACTATCTAAAACCTTTATCTTCTGACGTAGCCTTGCCTGTCAAAATAGATCGAGATACACGAAAAATTAAAAAAGCCAACTGTGTTTATTTTGATTATTTATGTGTAAAATGCGATAGTTCCCTATGACCATATATGACTTAGTATAAATTTCAAATACATACGAAGTACATGATTGTGTTAGGTCTAATTACGTTTTTATAAACGATGTTATCAAATGTTTTAAACACACGACTCCATTCCTTTTTGCAGATGACATTAAGATTATGAAAACTATCAGCTCATGTCACGATGCCGTACTTATGCAAGAAGATATTGACCGACTCTCTAGGTGGTGCTCCCAAAACGGCATATTACTGAATTGCCAGAAATGTAGTCACATTAAATTTAGCCGCAAAGCACATAACACAAATACTTCTTATCACATAAACGGTACTATTTTGACAGAGGTTGGGGAGATTCGCGATTTGGGTGTTGTCTTAGACGGTAAGCTTAATTTTATACCACATATAGACAGTATTGTAAGAAAGGCTTTACGTACCTTGGGATTCGTTCTTCGCAATAGCAAAAACTTTCACAAGCTATCAACAAAAAAGATGCTGTACTATAGCTTGGTCCGCAGCGTTCTCGAATATTGTAGTGTCGTTTGGAGACCCCATTACGCGGTTCACTCACGCCGAATAGAACGTGTCCAGAAACGATTTATTAACCACCTAGGGTACTCAACCGGGATCAACAAAAAAACTAAGTCCTACGCTGACAGATTAACATTTTTTAAAATGATCACTCTCGAAAAGCGAAGGGATATTCTAGATTTAAGGTTTATTCATAAATTGTTTAGGAATAAAATTGACTGCCCTTCGCTTCTGAACAAATTCTCCCTCAGGGTACCTCGTAAACCTCCGCGAAAGCCTATTACACCCTTGGCTCCACCCCCTCGTCGAACTGCCTTTGCCACGAATTCGCCAGTCCCGCGCTTATGCAGGTTGGTCAACGAGCGAAGCGATTTATGTGACATTCACGCGGAAAGTCTATTAGTATTCTCTCGGATTACGAGTAAGCGTCCAATTGATCGTGCTTAATTAGTCTTCAAACGGAATATTCTAGACTACTACCTGTATACTATTTTTGTGTGTTCTACTTTTACCCGTATTTGCGTATCTTTTATTAATTTGGTTATAAATATGTAATTTCTAGTTTGTAGTCCTTTTGTAACCAAGTTTGTTTCCAAGGTAAACACTCAGCATGCTGTGTTTGCCTATAATTAGTTGTGCAGTATTACTATAACCATATTTGCTTGTAAACTTGTATACCTTATAACCACTGTAACAATTGTTGGCAGACCTTAATAAATAAATAAATAAAATAAATTAATTAATTCTTACGTATTAAAGTATTTAAATTGAAAGTAATAAAGTCAACAGACCCTTTTAAAGCCTGCTGTATACATGTTGTCGTTGAAATTGAGGAAAAAGAAGGATTTACATAGGGTATGTCCTAACCATACGTAGCGACTAGCGGTCTGCGGTGACCGGCCAATACTTGAATTAAACTAATAAAAATTGTGACTAACTTCATTAATATGAGAGCCAGTTATTGAGATGCAAATGTAAGCTGTTATTATATAATGCAATTAAGCTGAAGAATTGTGTTGATATTTGATTACGGAGCGTGTTTGTCACACTTTCGTTAATAATTACATTGAAAAATGTTTCTGTTGCGCGTTTGGACGAGTACCAATTGATTTATTTTAAATTATTGTATAATCGTTTATGTTGAGAGACCTCTATTGTTGGACGTGTGCTTGCCCCAAAGTCCTAAGGCTGTCCATGCAGTTTACTAACAATATAAAATAGTACCTACCTCATATTTTTACTGATATCTATTCGAATATTATATTATTTCCAGGCTTCGTCCACGACTCCGCCAGCGTGATTATATATACAGAAAGAAAAGAGGGCTTCATTTAGGGTTTGCAAAGTCTCGACATTTTCAAAGTCCCGGGACACAAGATAGCCGACGTCCAAAGTCCCGGGACTTCGAAACTTATCAGAATCAAATTATAATCAAGGTAATATTATGGCAAAATGTATGAATAACAACAACTTTAGTTCTTTTTTAATGATAATAGGCGGCATACGAGCAGACGGATTGCCTGATGGTAAGCAATTATCGCCGCCCATGGACACAAGCAACAGCACAGGAGTCAGAAGTGCCGTTGCCGTCCCCTTGGGGTTGGGAAAAGGGATAGGATGAGGAGTGGGATGAGGGAAAAGGAATAGGGGATAGGGCCTCCGGCACTCTCACTCACCGAGCGAAACGCAACAGTTTAGGTACTTACTTACTGTTACTTTACGTCGATTTTCTGTGAGAGGGTAGTACTTCCCCGGTCGAGCCGGCTCATTCATGCTGAAGTCAGCAAGGCTCTACTACCTTAAAAAAAATGTTGGTGAAAATTAACAACTATAATTAGGGCCTGAGCAGTCCCGACAGTTTCAAAGTCCCAGGACGTGAGGCAGCTAACGTTCAAAGTCCCGACGACTTCGAGACTTTTCAGAATATAGTTAAATTCTGTCAATATCATCACCAAAATTTCGGTTAAAATCAAAAGTTAAGAACATAAAATGAAATCCTAACAATTTGAACCCTAATGTCAGTCTTAATCATTCATAAGTGCGGTTGTTGTCTTTTAAATCAAAGAAAAAACCATTAGTTAAAATAATAGGTTGTGCCAGGTAGGGTTTAGGAAGTTTTGACAATTTCAAAGTCCCAGGACACAAGATACTCTGCGCTCGTAAAAAATTAAATAGAGAGTAAATTAATTTCTGGGCAAATGTGTCAATAAAATTAATTTTTTGATGAAAGTCAATAGTCACGAAAAATGAAGTGAAGTATTAACAATTTAAAAATCTAGGTTAATTGCAGTCTAAATATTATTTTTTTCTTCTCGCACTAGGTATAAATTGTGCCTCGTGGGACACTTTAAAATATTTAATCAACAACCACAGAAAACAGTTGCCACCTAAGTTAGTATCATAGTAATAACAAGGTATTACTGGCTGTACGTACGCAGTAGTGGTATAAGGGGACGCTTTGCCTTTTTGCACTGCGTACAGTGCTGGGGATTAGATCCTCACACTAAACAATATTTTGTGTGTGCCATAAAGGTTTTAATTATTTAAGAAAGAAATAACACTACAATAGAATTTCGATACCTGTAGGTATCTCAACAAGAAAACTATAATTATGCAACACCACTCCTCACCTCATACAATGAGGGTTTTCGGAAAAGACGGCCACTAGGCGGCAGTACTGAGACGTTAGGTCCAGAAACCTGTCAAAAGTGTCAGAGCGCCTATAATTGGTACATCTGAGTCTGTTTATTTCATACCAGCTTTCGTCCGCGGCTTCGCCAGCATGATATTTTAATAAAGAGTGGCCTATGTACTTCCTCGGGTTTCAGATTATCCAGTATCCATGTAAAATTTCATCACAAACGGCTCTGTAGATTAGCCGTATAGCATACATATAAACAGATAATACTGAAAAATACTTTTGTTTTCATAATCGTTGAACTTCAGGTAAAGATTAGTATGTAAGTATATTTTTGAAGTTATGAAGAGCTTATATACCTACCAAATATAACAGCAGCAAAAATAAAATCTGAAAGCATTAGGTACCACAAAGTACATATCAGACAATCAGACCGTCCCTCCGCCTCGCTGTGCGCACTAACTCATAGAAAGCGCTTTTAATGACGCTGCGCTTAGGTCAGATATTATATCGTGATAACTTTTAACTACTCGTCAAAACTACTTACTGTAAAAGACAAAGTTAATCTACATTAAATACTGAAGGAAATAAATCTATCAATTTTGAAAACAATTTGATAACTACTCTAGAATGAGCATTGTAAAAAACATATATATATTTTTTTGATGTTATACTGTTTTATTACAATAAAAATGATGCAAGTAGTTAGATTATGTACTAAAAGTTAAAAGTAATTTGGTAAGTTCTAGCTACCAGATTGCACCCATCTTCTCATCAATCTGGGGTATTGATCAGACAAATATAAAATCGTTGGGCAAGTGAAATTTCTATCATAATGTTTACTCTGGATACGCTACGCCCAAAATTATTTTTTTTAGTTAATTTTATTTTCAAGTTTTTAGTTTTGTTGTTAGTTGATACTTCTCATTCTATTTTCATAGTGAGCCCTTTTCTACCAATCAAGCCCTGTCATTCGATACCCATATTGAGGTATTTGTGGAAAATACTGCCGTGTTACCGAAAAAGGGCACAACTAACACTTTTTGTCAAAATGAGTTAAATATATATTCGGAATCAGGAAAAAAAGGCCTATCTGCCTAATTTTTTGTGGATTTTTAGCTACAAAATAAACAGAGATAGCATAAGCCTAAAGGGCACAACTGCATCATTTTTTAAGTTTTATTACAATAAAAAGGCATATTGTGAGATATGACTTTTATTTCACCTTTTAATTATTGATATATTTAATGGAAAGGGCATAACAGACGTACGTCAAATATAAAAGGCTTATGTGGCAATTGTGCTTATTTTTTATATTATCACTTTAGCAATTAATGTAGAAAGAAAAGTCACAACTGGCAGTTATGCCCTTTCTATTTACCCCTAGGCTTATAAATGTTATATAAAAAAGGCACATTGGCGTTTGTGCCTTTACTACTAAACATTTCTGAACGGATATGAAGTGAGGAGGGCAAGGTATGCAGGGAATGCCGTCAGTTGTGCCTGATGAGTCGAGGCGAGTCCAGGCTTGTCGGTGCAGCGCTCTGGTAAATATTGTTTTTATTACTTATTTCCGTGGCTTACCATAATTACTTATTATAAGACTAGTAATTTAAATTAATATGTATTTTTAATTTGATTAGCATTAAAAGGGTTACATTGTTATTAAAACATTTTGGTAGGTAATTATAGCGAACATCACGTAGCCGCACTGTACAACAAATCTCGTTACAAAAATGTAATTGGTATTAATGTTTCGATCGTGTGTTAACGATTTGCTTTTTGACAGAGTTTTTGTTACTAAAACATAGAATAACACACCTTTATATGCTTACTCAAAGTTTATTATTGTTATGTCCACGCATTTGTTAATTAGTGTTTTATTAAGTTACAAAAAATATGTCTGTCAAAAAAATATGGTCGTATAACGTATGGTCTATGTATGTATTAATTTTATTATGAGTACGTGTGTAAATTATTGATCATAAAATACTTAACCACATATGTGGATAATAATTTTATTCAGTTATCTATCAATTAAGTATTTTCGAATTTTATTAATAACTAGCTGCGCCTACGGTTTCACCCGCAAAGTGACCATCCTCGTACTTCAAGGAATATTCTAAAAGAATTAGAAAATCGGTTCAGGAGTTCTTGAGATTTGCGCTTAGCAACACATTCAGTGATTAATTTTTATATTATAGATTCGTAAGTTTCTTTAGACATGATTGTTTATACCGGGTCTGAATCGTGTTAATATTTTAAAGGCATAAATACCTTAATGTTTCCCGACATTTCGACCGAATTACATCGGCCGTGGTCACAGGTAGACTGATGTCAGCTTAGCAGCGCCTTCGTGAAGAGCGGGTTTCGGCAACATTGGTATAAACAATCATGTTTAATAAAAAAAAAACGTGAAAGTTTAAAAACATTAACGTGATTTTCTTTGTCTCTAAAGGCTGGATAATTACATGTTTTTTTAATAGATATACAGATAGCATTTCTTTACCATTGAAGTTCCTAACTGGTTGTGTTACCTAATTTTTAACTAAGAGAGATTTTGAAGTGTCATTTTTAGTAAACAATTCATTTTTTGTTTTGTTGAGTCCTTCAATTATTGATATAATTAATAATTGATAGTACTTTTGAATATTTTAATTTGTTTGGGTAAACTTTTTGAAATAAATGTTTTATTTTATTACAACTGCCTTATTTTATTTCTTATATAATGACATGTATCAGCCTCTTTTAAAATATATAATCCCACTGTGGAGACACAATAAAATACACTCACAAAGTATAAAATATAAATATTAGGAATTACTTCTAATATTTACTGTACCTATGTATTTATTTTAATAATTTACAGTGAAAAGGCACAACTGAGTAAATATGCCTTTTTATCGTAACATTTTAAATTTTTACTCAAAATTTTACATTGAAAAGGCATATTTGGTTATATGTGCCTTTTAAACATAATACTGCTCTTTTCATGTTATTTTTTATGTTAAGTTAAAAAGAAATATGCTAATTATTAAATATTTCCATTAAACTTAAAAATATAATAATGCTATCGTTGTATACATACTAAAAAAACGCAATTTTTTACATTTACTTAATTTCGAAAAACACACTTTAAACGTGTTTTTTTAACAAAATTCAAAAAATATTTTAATCTCGATTTTCGCAACATTTGTAAAATGTTAGTTGTGCCTTTTCTAATTACGACGGCAGAATAGGTAATCTGCCATTTTGTGGCGGCGGCCACCTTGGATTTTTCATAGTGAGCTCTAGTCTACTAATCAAGCCCTTTAATTTGATATCCATATTGAGGTATTTGTGGAAAATAGGTAATCCGCCATTTTGTGGCGGCGGCCATCTTGGATTTTTCATAGTATGCTCTATTCTATCAATCAAGCCCTTTCATTTGATACCCATATTGAGGTATTTGTGGAAAATATGTAATCCGCCATTTTGTGGCGGCAGCCATCTTGGATGTTTCATAGTGAACCCTTTTCTACCAATCAAGCCCTTTCATTCGATACCCATATTGAGGTATTTGTGAAAAATACGTAATACGCCATTTTGCGGCGACAGCCATCTTGGATTTTTCATAGTGAGCTCTATTCTACGAATCAAGCCCTTTCATTTGATACCCATATTGAGGTATTTGTGGAAAATAGGTAATCCGCCATTTTGTGGCGGCGGCCATCTTGGATTTTTCATAGTGAGCTCTATTCTACCAATCAAGCCCTTTCATTTGATACCCATATTGAGGTATTTGTGGAAAATAAGTAATCCGCCATTTTGTGGCGGCGGCCATCTTGGATTTTTCATAGTGAGCTCTATTCTACCAATCTAGCCTTTTCATTTGATACCCATATTGAGGTTGATGTGAAGTAATATAATATGATCCGCCATTTTGTATCGGCGGCCATCTTGAAATTACAATCATTTAAATATTATCTTTTATCTTGATGAAAATATGAGTGTATGCCAATAATCAGAGCAATCTGTCATCAGGAAGGGGGTAAAATTCCTATTAATAGCTTTCGGAGCTCAGAATTTTTGCCGACTTAGTTTATACTTTTCCTTATATTATGGCAACATTATACAAAATTTTTATAAATTGTAGCCTATGTGTTATTCTGATGTATGAACTATATTATTGTAAAGTTTCATCCAAATCCGTTCAGTAGTTTTTGCATGAAAGAATAACAAACATCCATCCATCCATCCATCCATCCATCCATCCATCTATACATACATCATCACAAACTTTCACATTTATAATATTAGTAGGATATCTGTGGACGCGTTTGCAATCGGCACAATAAAAAAAATGCAAACACCTTAATTAAATTGATCAGTGACTGACCTGACACAGATACAATACCTATCAATCAAACACACAAAACAACCAATGAGGCGCGGCAAACGCATTTATTGTGTATTCAGTATTTACGCGACAGTAGTGAGCACTTAAATATAAAATTTTGACAACTGTGTCCTGTCTCGAGTCTCGACCCGAAAGTCCCGGGTCCTGAGATAGCTGAATTTACCAAAAGTCCCGGGACTTCGAGACATGACATAACCTGAGACTCAAACCCTAGGTTCATTGTATAATATGTAAAGATTACTTATTGACTGATGCAAATAACCATACAGCTCCAAAAGTTAATACAAAAAAGCTCAGTCAAAAATTTAATCGAACATTTGAGCTTGCGACCTTGGGTATATTCGTAATACAATATTCGTCAACTCGATTGTCAATTACTTCACGATTCATGATTATTCTCCAATAAGGGCGACGGATATCGTATCATGTCATTTAATCAAATTCAATCATGCGAATATTCCGTAGTTTAAAGGTATTGACGATTTTCATGCTGAAATCTTAAATATATATCAGTGATAAAACGTAAATAGAAGCTCAATAAACACCTTTATGTGTTAGTAAAAGTACCATTGAAGTCGGTTATCCGTTCAAAAATTACCTCCAGATAATCAGATTGATAGGCAAGAATTCTAAAGAGATTGTAAGATGTTTTTCACACCCCTGCTTTTACATATGATTTGACTACAACATAAGCACACACAGGTATAAAACTATGGTAAGACATAGAATAAGCCTAAAAAGTAATAATTAAGTAGTATTGAATTTCAATTACAAGAGGTATAGGTATCATACATATTTTAATGAGATAATGCCGCTATTTTGGAGAAATTCCGTAGATTAAAAAAAGGTCGCGTCATCTTATCTAACTCTGCCTTTAAAATCTTCGTAATATTTTTATGCAAATTATTCTGCAAGTTAAATCTGACACGGAGACTTTGATGAAGACGAATAAATTTTAGGCAAAGTGGCAAAAACATATTCAGCGTGAACAAGCATGTACCTAATCTATAAAATCATTTCAGTGATAGATCGTAATAATTATAGTTCTGTTGATGTTAGAACGGCGACGCAACTGGAATATTTGAATATAATATTTTTTCTGGAAAATCTAATATTTATATACATTTTCTTGGTATTTCTTTTTTGTATCCTGCGCTACCAGCGTTTAACGTTATTGCCGAATGTGGCAATAATAAATTCTACAATGTCTTTCAAATATTTTTTTTACTACCAACTTTATGGCCATTTTGGGCACGGACATTTTGAATAGATGTGCTGTAATGATATGGGTCACTAATCTTATGCTAGGATAACAGCAACCCCAAGCGCATGTGAATTGTGACAAAAAAGTATAAATAAACTAATGGCGAATGAATAAAACAGTACAAACATAGTATTTTCCTTGTCATGGATGAACTCACTAAACGTGTCGGTCGTTATGAAACGAATTTACAAAAATGCTACTCTGATTCGAGTTTTTATAGAATGGGGATAACATTTTGTAGTTTACGTGCAAATATTGTCATTTCAGTTTCCGTTGCTGTACATCCGGCCTGCAGTTGTCCATATGCTGCAGCTGCGTACAAAATTATTTCTAGATATTTTGCATTCATGATGATTATTTTAACGTATCCCTGAAGGGGTAGGCGAGATGTGTAAGATTACACCCACATTTCGCTAGGAATTTTTAGGTCCCACGTAATAGGGGGCGAGCATATTGCCGTTGCCGGGCAATTCACCAGACTCCGTGCTGCTACTGAGAATTCGGAAAAACCCAGTAATACTTTTGGCCGATCCAGGAATCGAACCCGGGACCTCCGATCAGCAGTCGCATACGCTATCCACTGGACCACGGAGGTAGTCACTAATTTGCTAAAAAAATACCTTAGTAATACTCATGACAAGTATTACTAAGGCATCTTCGGTGATAGTGGGCAATAAAGTCACTGTTGCCTCTTTCTATATTGATCTGCGACTGGCTCTTACATAAAATGTTTGCTTTTGCAAGAAAGAGATAAAATACCCTTATTCTACAATTTTTGAATGTTTTAAAGTGTTAATTCATTATACACCTATTTTAGTCGTGTATAAGTGTGAGTATTGTTATACGCGTAAAGTCTAAATTGGAATAAGATATACCTAATATACTAATAATGAATTATTTTGATAATTAATAATCTTATTGAAAACATAGTATAGAGTATAATTGTGAGTCATATTGCGTGCAAGTATATTATATCAAATGAATAACGACGACCCTGCGCAATAAGATGAAATATTCCCTGAATAAAAATATTTGTTGGTTGAGATGATAAAGCGCTGAATACAACGAATTATCCCGGTGAATGCCTTCATTCTGTAGGATGTGCCTTTATGAGCAGTAATATAATAAAGAATTTTGGTAGTATAGACGACCGTCTCTCTGTGAATGATATGGTTTGCGGATATATACGTCTTTGCTCCCTTACAGCAAAGAGAACCGACGAATTTGGATCTGGACGAAGATGGTCTTACTGGAACAAGTTCATTTTCCCATAGAGTTAGTAAAAATTTGTATGGGACTTTATATGGGTGATGATAGATATGTAGTAGTACCTACAATTTGGAGAGCTACTGACTTTTATGTGACATGTTGAAATTTTTTGTCTTTTTGCTTTACTCGTGCTGCTCTCCATCATCGTTTCCTTGCTTAGTTTTTTGCCTAGGCAGTGTGCTAAGCTTTCCCGTGGCGGTCCCTGGTTTATCCCAATGTTGGAAGGGAATGTACATCTGGACCAACCGCTGTCGTGCACAAGTCACACACACGTGGCTTGACAGAGCCCACAAAAGTATGCAGCGCCGTATACTCTCCAATGTCCCGGCCGTCGACACAGCTGGACATTTCCATCAAGCTAATTCTGTGTTACAACCGTAGCGGGTCAAAGCCGCTGAACCTGATTTTAGGCTCTTCGTCTCCAGCCACTGCTAGCCACTTATCGAGATAGGTTGTATATGTAATTAAAAACATATCCATAAAGAAGAATGTTATGAATACTTACTGCACTGCTTGACTGCAGAGCAAATGAGTGGGAGGAAGTTCTCAAAGTCAATTCAGTAATAGTAGTTCAGTAGTAGAATTCAGGAATTTATTGCGTATTAAATATAAGCAGCTAGCTTTTGTAGTTTGTGCAACTTATTTGTGACAACAAGTATCAAAGTTTTACAAACTACTGTAATAATACATTCAATTGTTTAAAGTACTAAAACTATCTACTACGTTGCACATAGTTCTGTTCTGTTTTATTTGAGAAATAATACGCGACAAGAAAATTAAGTCCTGAAAGGCATAAGTTTACCAAAAATATCAACCCAGACAAAATGTTCACGTGAAAATCGGAGTTAGGGCGGTTTCAGATTATCGTTTTATACGCGCGTATAAGCTCGTATTTGGAAGCGCATGTAGGCGCGTATAGGTGCGCCTTTTGGCACACGTGCACCTCGTACGAACGTTGACGCGCTTCTAAGCTCGTATAACCCTTTAACGCACACCTTTATGATTTTTTAATTCAGTATATTTATAACTGAATAGATATTCTAAAATTTTATTTATAACAACATTTGTGTCAATATTTTTTTTCAGAAACTTGTTATTCTCCTAGAAAATCCAAAAAAACTAGTGGCCAGTATACTGACCACTGACCGTTCTGCATCATTAATTATCCCCATCTAAATCATCTAATCAGTGGCCTGTAAACTGGACACTCATAAAAATCTATTATTTTTGGTGAAAATAACGCAGTAAAATAAAATAATTGTGTAGGAAATACACCAGTCTTTAATCAGAATAAAATTTTTAACAAAATTAAAGTATTTCTCTTTCCTAGCCAAAAAAAACAACAATAAAAATATCGACTTCTCTGAATTATAACTGAAAAATAAAAAATGAAGCAATTGTGGCATTCATAATTATAGAAAAAGATTATATATTTAGTATAGCTAAGTATATAATCTATAGCTATAGGCGTCGAAAGCACAGGCGGTAGTGAATGCGGCGGAGCTGTTGTGAGTGACGCTGAAAGCTGAAATCGAGGTGCTGGTGGAGAAATTTGGGGTGACAAAGATCCATGTGGGTGGAGCTGAAGCAAATGATCCTGGTTGACTGCAACTACGGGTGCTCAGGCTGTTAGTATTTGAGACAACGTCGTCAAGAAAGTCATCAGCGTCGGAATCACCACCAATATAACAATGGATGCCCTGGTCATCAGTAATGGCTATAATTTCTGCCCATTCGTCTTCAGACATCATTTCTAGATCGAAAGTTATTTCTAAAACAATGAAAAAAAAACGAGAATGAAAACTCAATATACTCAAAATTATTACAGGAACCTACAAATCGACATAATTCACCATGAAAAATACCTAAACAATAACGATATTCAGTTATAGCTACCGAACCCGTATATTTGTATAAATGCCGGCAAACTTCTTGAACACAACCATAGACCAAAAGAGCTGCGCAGTAGCAATTTTACGTACAAAAATGTCTTCTGCGCATGCATATTGGTCTATGGTAGTGTTCAAGAAGTTTGCCGGCATTTATACTAATTATGATAAGACATCCGAGAAATAGACTATATACTTCGTGTAAAATGATGTAAATTAAATCTATTAATCAAAATATATACTTATGAGACAACCTCCAACTCATATGTGTCATTTCTGCGTGAGGGTTTTACAACACACCGGTCTGTTTTTGATAGCTAAAATAAGTTCTTTATTTTACTTACATACTATATTCGGTTATATTTGCACACAATAATAAAGTATATACTATAATACAATCGTTTTACTCAATTTTTGGTACGACGACGTGTTTCTTTTTTGCATTGCACTTATAAATACACACATCAACAAAGTCTAGGGATATCTTAATCCTAAATTATTTACGAGTTTATAGTTTAGAACCTTGTTAGTTTCCACAAAAAGTTTATATACAGATTAAAACCTCTTTTATTCTATTTTCAAAATTTGAACATGGAAAGAAAAAAAACAAAATAATAAACAAAATATGGCGGCAAATTTGCTAGTAATTCGTTACATTAAAGAAAGTTAAAACTGTTTTATTATAATTATTAATGAAAAGGGTTTTTAATTGTTTTTCTTTTTTAATTTAACGTGACGTACGAACTTTAAAAGTCATGTCACGTCGTCATTTGAGTCGAGATGAAATGTTACGAGCCGTGGGCATGTTAGAAAATGGTGCAATTCAACGCGTCGTTGCTGAGGCCCTACATACCAGTCAAAATGTGATATCAAGGTTGTGGTCACGTTATCGCAGTACTGGAGATGTGGCCGAACAGCACACAGGTAGATATCGTGTTACTACGCAGAGACAGGATCGATTTCTCCAAATGACCGCCAGAAGACAACCCAATATCACAGCGCTGCAACTAGTGCAAAGGCTCCAGGAGGACCACCAGCTGCTGGTAAGCGACCAAACCGTGCGAAGAAGGTTACATGAAGTTGATCTTCATGCTCAAAGACCATTGCGTGTTCCAGCATTGCGACGTGGCAATCGCGGTCGGCGGCTTTCGTGGGCTCGGGAGCATTTACCATGGAGTGACGAACAATGGTCTTTGGTGCAGTTCACCGATGAGTCCCGGTTTGGGTTTCACCCGGAATCACGAAGAACACGCGTTTGGAGAGCTCCAGGGAGAGTTAGCCGTCTACGGCACCCTCAGGAGGTCCACCCATACCAAGGCGGGACAATCATGGTGTGGGCAGGAATTCGTCTTGGCGGACGAACCCAACTCGTTTGGATCCAAGGCAGCATGACTGCACAAAAATACCACGAGGAGGTAGTAGAGCCCGTTATTGTCCCACACAGAACTCAAATAGGCCATGAATTTCTACTCATGCACGATAATGCTCCTTGCCATACGGCGCGGCTGGTATCGACCGCTCTCCGAGAGCACGATATTAAAGTTTTGGATTGGCCTGCACAGTCGCCCGACTTAAATCCTATCGAGCATGTCTGGGACATGTTACAACGAAAAGCTTTGAGAGATTTTCCACCAAATTTGACGACTGAACAACAACTTTACGAACACTTGCAAAGGACATGGGACCTCATACCGCAGAAAGACATTGACAATTTAATTTTAAGTATTAACAATCGATGTCGATGTGTAATCAATGTAAGAGGTGGCAACACTGATTATTAATGATTAGATTTTACAAGATTTTTTCCATTTTTATTAAAATTAATAGTTTTTTAAGAAGAAATGTTTGTTGTTATCATACTAATTTTCCATGATGATTAAAAAATTTTTTTTTTTATTTAAAACAAAAAAAAACACGAAATGTTTTTTATTTTTATTAAAGACCTTAAAATAATCTATGATTCTTCTATTTACTGCATCAGAAAATTCTTCATAGATTTTTAGATATTTGATGAAATATAAAATATCCCTAGACTTTGTTGATGTGTGTATGTGACGTTTGCTTGCAATGGCAGCAAATACAAGCGCGGGTATGCACAGTGGCCAGTTAACAGGTGTGAAATTTTTATCACAATCGACGTTTCAAAACGCTGGTTAGTTAAAAAGCCGGTGTGCTTTATTGGGAATCGTATATGATCAGAAGATTCAACATTGCTATAAAAATCTTTGAATTATCGACCATAAAGTGACTGTCCAGTTTACTGGCCAATTTGTATGGGCTGTCCTATAAAGGGATAAGCGTAAGCTGTCAGAATCCATGTTGACACTGACAAGATGTCACTACTGTTTCAAGCGAACACGCCGAAATATGCCCGTTTACGCGAGTCCGATTTTTTGAAGCGCGTAATGTAGCGAGCGTGTACCCGCGTATGCTGAAACGACCGTATACGCGCAGAAAAATACGCTAATCTGAAACCGCCCTTACTCTACCGCTGCAGGCAATATGAAACAACCGATGACCAATAATTTAATTAATTGTTTTTATCATTATTGATATAATTATATCATAATTAAATATATTAAATACTGGTACATTGATAATTACTTTGCAACTATAATGATTCAGCCAATATTTTGGCTACACAGTCTGACATTTCTATTAATTAACCGACTTCAAACAAAAAAAGAAGGAGGAGGTTCTCAATTCGGCCGGTATATTTTTTTTTTTCGATGTATGTACACAGATTTCGCCGAGGTTTCTGAACCGATTTACATAATTCTTTTTTGTTTGATGCGCAATAGTTTCGAATTGGTCCCATAAAAATTTTATTAATGTAGGCCCAGTAGTTTTTATTTTATGAGCATTTTTTTACTTATTTTCACCATGGAAGAATAACTAAAGCATGGAATGAACGATATTTTTATGAACAAATTGAATATAGCTACACTCTTCACTCATATGACAAATTAGAGTTGCCAGAAGAAGATGGCACTATGTTTGTCAGTTAGGGCTAAAGACTATTTGAACACAAATTTCGTAACTTTTTAATTTTTTAGTGATAGAGCAAATCCGCTATCGATATCGATTAAAGTTTCAATATAGGTTCAAAATCAAACATACTTGTAAAGTATAGTGGGTAAGTTTGTACATGTTATACATTCCGTAAGTTTGTGTCCACAGCAGTCAGAACGCTAGTTAATGGATAGTATTTATATAATTATTACACAAACTTGTATTTTTAAACTGAATCTATATTTTTTTTGTTTCAAATGGGTACTCAGTAGCACATAATAATCAAGCGTCACAGCATTTTTTTTTAACTTCAAGCTAATCTCACGTGTTTTGTCACCAGCCGCGCGTGAAAAGTATTTTTCAATAACACTGTTATTTTTCACGTGATCTAAAATTATCAAATCCTCCTTCACGATATGGTCGTTTTGCAAACTATCAAGTAAACATGAATTCATAGCAATGTTCTTTTTCACCAGACGTTTAGACACTTTAGACCGTAGTCTTAAATAATTTATTTTTAACGAACGTCTTTTAACAAGCTGCTCATGGTGAAAAACTTCTTTTTGTAGTTTTTCTATAGTACGTAAGTGTTTAGCCCACACGATTTTCATCGCTTCTGTACCTACTGGCGGATAAATTGTAACTAACGTAGGCGCTTTAGTGCTGGTTGTCGGAGAAACAAGAACAAGAAGATGTCTCATTTATGGAAGGCGCACGCGTACACTAAAGAAAGAAAAAAGCCACATTTTAATGCAAAGCAGTACCTATATTAAAATAAATAAGCATACCCTTTGTGTTTGCCACCCTAGCAATCACTGATTGATTGATTTATAGGCCAAAGCCGATTGATAAAAAGTACCTTACACCTTTTTCTCTCAGATTAGAGAAGTAGTATCAGCTGGAACGCGCGGCACAGTTGCGTGCGGCCACTAAAGGAAATACAAAATTGAAAAGCGAATTCAAACTCGTCTCAGTGCGCTACGAAGCATCGTACAGTTCACGCGTCACGATCACTTCAACTTTTAAATTCTCAAAATGCCGTCTTGTGTTCTTAAACACTGTAAAAGATGTTCCTAAAAACAAAAACAGGAAAATGGAATATCTTTTCACAGGTAACTATTGATAATTTGACTGTTTCCTAATTTCATTTCGATAAAATTTGTATTTGTGCAAGAAATATGTAAGTGTTGCCAGTTTTTGTCGACGCCGTTCTGTCTCATTTAGGGAAAATGCACTTGTCAATTGATTATGTGATAATGATTGTCATGTTAATGAAAAATACATTACCGTATTATAAAAGTATATTGTAGATATATCTTCTTTCTCATAAATATAGTAATAGAATTTCAATTTCCATTAGTATATACCTTACATAATATTGTTTTGAGTTCGATCCCCAAACGATCCAAATATTCGTGTACACCCTGCCACTCGTCAAGCTTATACACTTTGACCTTTGCACCGTTCTTATGGCGTAAAGAATAAGTATCAAAATTGTACAGCAACTGTTCAGCTTGACTTGGCGCCGTGTGTACATACATACTTGTGGCGTAGGGAATAAGTATCAAAATCGTACAGCAACTGTTTAGCTTGACTTGGTGTCGTGTGTACATACATACTTATGACGTAGGGAATAAGTATCAAAATCGTACAGCAACTGTTTAGCTTGACTTGGCGCCGTGTGTACATACATACTATTTATTTCTCAACTAATCGACGCCAGCGGCTTCGCACGCACATATTTTCGTATTTCTCGTTTTGCCCGATCCCGTGGGAATTTCGAGAAATCCCATCTTAGTGCACCCCTACGGTTCCCAAGAAACATACATGCTAAATTTCAGCTTCATGCGCCGAGTAGTTTTAGCTGTGGCTTGTCTGTCAGTCAGTCAGTAACGCAAGGATTTTATATTATACAGATTTACGAAGTAGTTAAAACTTAACTCGGTACCTACATTTGAGAAATGTATTTATAAAAGCATTAATTAAATCCATGATAAATTCTTCAAAACCGCAAATGAATATAAGAATATTACATAACTATATGCAAAATACTGGGAGATTATTCATAATCTGGCAACTTTACACACACATAGACGCTCGTGTCCGTACAGTGCCAGTCGCCAAAGGTCACGCACACATAACTGTCAACGTGCCACATTTAGTTGGACGAATGCGCTCTATCTGATACCTCTTCTCTAATCTGAGCTTTTTCTGTACTCCCATTACTCCCAGCAACATGCATTGAACTTTTTATGATCGATTGAGTAGTCAAAATGTGAAAGCTTAACAAATAAATAAATTCAGTTACATTTATAATAGGTCTTAGTAAGGATATGGTAAAACGATGAAATGGGTGGATATCGCCTAACAGCCTGGCCACGAACGGCCGCGACACTATTCATGCCGCTCTCTATTCTGCCGCCGGCGCTGTCACCTCAGTGCAGAACTAAACTGCAGAAATAAACATCGAAATCGCTTGTCGCTTAGCGTGTCGTGGCTTTTCGTGGCAACAGTGTAACTGCAGGTAGCTGGCTGAATACTGTTTATAACATATATACATAGGCTCACGCCTGTTTCCCCGAAGGGATAGACAGAGCCATATTAAACGCCCACTTTTTGCCAGACTTTTGATCCCACGTAATAGGTGGCGAGCCTAATGCCGCTAATCGGGATGTTTTGTTTGCCAGAGTCTCGTCCGTTGATAAAGTACACCACTTGCAGGTGAGGTTGGCTTGGGACCCTACGTTCTTGGTGGGAACCCTATGCACTGATAATAAAATTGAACAAAATATATAAATTAAATTATTCCTTTGGTTGAGACATCGAATGGAGCCCAAGATCCGACTCCTGTTTGGCGCTGCTACCCTAATAAAAGTAAAAGCAAGTAATTATTTAAACACTCACACTGATACGTTTAGAATGGAGGAGTAATTTTGGCACAGAATTTTGCTTTTAGTCTGCGCCTCTTTCAATACTATAAAAACATTCCGCAGTAAAAAGCTTGCAACAAAGTCTATGGTACTTTCTAGGCACCCAATTTTCGCCACGACATACTGCAGCAATCCACTTATTTTATAAATCTTTATCACGTGGAAATCTAAAAAATAACGAGATAAAATACTGTGGATAGACATATCGATAAGATTTTTTACAACACTTGAAAAGTCGATATAAATATTATACGGCTAAATTCAAAATCATGATAGAACTGTTATAAAAGAAAAAATCACTAAGCTTATATAATTTGATGGCATAATATTGTCTAAATTGTATCTTACACGTCAGTTGACTGTGTTCAATTTGTAAGTACTAGGACTACCTCTATGTATATATATCCAATCTCTTTGATTTTCACCAATCCTTAAGGCTGAAATTCCTATGAATAATAATTGTGACGGCTGGTGTCATGTCAAATTGTCATCACTACGGTTACTAAGGACTACTGACGTCTACAATTTATACGTCGACATGACAAACTGGCCGGTACTCAAACATAATAATTAGCAAAAAGGTTTGAAGACTATTTCATTATTTGGAAATTACAGTTAGATGACGTAAGCACTCTGTCAAGTGTTCGCTAAATTCGCCACTAATTGATAATAAGGCGATGGCCGTGCTGATAATATATCCGCTTTACGTTCTGAAGGCATGGGTTCAAATCCCAATCAAAACAGTCAGTCGATTTTGGCTTTTATGAAATTTGGAAAATGTTTATGAATATTTGGCAAATATTTTTTTTTATCTTAGGTGGACTTTAAATAAACTAAAGTATGATTGGTCTATAAGTAGGATTTACATTATAATGTACAATAAAATAAAACTAATTATTTAACTAAACTATCGTAAACTATAAAAAAGCAAAAGTATGAAAAGAAAAGTAAATAAAACATAATAAAAAATTAAATTCCTCCGCAACGCTGTCGAGCGGTAGCGTGCCCAGAAGGCTGGCAGCATTGCCACGTTGAATGGCAATGCTTATTCTCTCAGCGAGATATAAACCAGCCCTCTGGTCACGGGAAGCATCGATCAGCCTTCTGGCGATTTCTTTCTTTGGGAAATGTGGGTGTAATATTACACCTCTGCTTACCCCTTTGGGGATACAGGCGTGAGTCTATAAAAAAATATGTCAGACATCGGGAGTTGGGATTTATATACGTATTTAAATTGGATGACAATGAAAAGTTATAATGACATAGAGCTGCTCTGATGATGGAATCGAAAGGTGGCCATAGGAATAATATAGGAACTCAGTAATTAATTGACAAAATTTCAGTCAGAAGGTGGCGATACGAACTCAGTAATTACAAAAATCTATTTGAATTGCACAATGATGATAATGGTTACTTCAAAGACGTAAATCATGCGGTAATGCCATGATTTGTCGATTATTAATGAAAAAAAACACCCTAATTTCAATAGGGAAGATGGTTGGAATGTTCCTCCAGCTTGGGACCCTGTCATAAGGTTAATGAAACCCAAGAAGGACAAAGTCACCAGAAGACCTAAGCACACTGTGAGCTCATTCTGCGTAAATAGTAACACCAGTAGATGAAAAATGTTCGGGTACTTTGAGATAACTTATACATTCAAGAAAAAGACAAATATCACCTCAGTCTGCCGTGAACATGAATTCTGTAAAGAATTCGAAACGTCGGCTAGTAATAAATTAAAAATATAGTTTCTAGATAATTAGTTTCAAATGTAATAACTTAGTGAAACCAATACATCGCGATAAAATCCGTAAATTGTAGTTTAATTTCAATGTGTAACATTCGCGTAAGCCCAAGAAGATACAATTAGTCTATAATAGTAGGTGGCGATTTTAATATTAATTTAAAAATTGCCACAAAATTAAGAATTTGTTCAAGTCATATAATCTTGCATGCTTATTTTTGGAACTCACCAGGATAACTTCTACGACATCTACTTGTATAGACAATATATTTACAGATATTGTACCAGTTAGAAAGCAAATAATTAACAAATTAACATCTGGGGCCCAATTCTGCTATTTTAGATGACATCGACATCATATTTTGAATGGAATGAGATTATATTTTGAATTGACTCAAAATCGGTATTCTGCTACACAATGTAATTCTATTCTAATTTCGATATATTCAATTTAAGGTATTGCCATTAATGAAATAATTAACTTTATTGCTGGTAATTTGATGTTACAGCGTTGCCTATGATTTGTTTTTTATGTAATATGCCCGCAAGTACGCTCTCACATTTTATTTCAATTTAACAGTTCCTTACGATCTGGTAGATGTTACGGGAAATCTCTTCTTAGTCAGGGTCAGGGTCTTCTTTTAAGGGTGCAGCATACGGTCCTCGAGGAACGTACATGCCAATTTTTAGCATCTTGTGCCCAGTAGATTCGGCTGTGCATTGCTTTTAGTCAGGGAATTGTGAATGAATTTTATATATACAGATGATACTACCTAGCAGTGCAATATGGCAGTCTATGATACTAACCAGTACCATTTTAGTAAATGAATTTATTCGTTGGATTGTGAGAGATTTTTTGATACATAATCAATAATGTTACGTACGATTTGAAATCGAACATTTAAAATATGGGTGTTTTGAATATGTGTATTTACAGTTTGACATTTGTCTTTGTACAAAAATATATTTAGCAGAATACCGTTTATGTATTGTTCAACTCTCAATATTTTCGCAATATCATTTCAATGTCTCTTAATTTAGGAGAATACCATTATGACGTAAATATGACACTGACATCATATCGAAACTGCATTTTGAACAAATATAATTAGCAGATTGTGGACAATCTATAATATTTGCTATACAGTCTAAAAAAGTAGGTAGAAAGGAATTGAGTGTGGTGCCAAAAACTTTGCGTCGAGTTGAGGTAAATGGAAAAGTTTCTATGGGTGCAGTGGTCACAATGGGAGTGCCGCAAGGTTCAATTCTTGGTCCATTCCTTTTCCTTGTATATATTAATGATTTGCCATATATTACGCAAAATAATGAAGAGATAGTGTTATTTGCTGATGATACATCACTTATTTTTAAACTTAGACGAGAACAATAAAATAATGACGATGTAAATAACGCTCTCTCTAAAGTAGTTCAATGGTTTACTGCTAACAATTTACTGTTAAATGAAAGAAAAACAAAATGTATACGATTTTCAAGACCGAATGTAAAACAAGTTAAACCTAACATATGTTTGAATGGAGAAGAGTTGGATCTTATAGATAACACCGTATTCTTAGGCATAACCTTAGATTCTAAGCTACAGTGGGGCCCACATATAGGTCAGTTGTCGAATAGACTTAGCTCTGCAGCGTACGCAGTTTATAAAATTCGTTAGTTAACTGATATAGATACGGCCAGATTAGTATATTTTAGTTATTTCCACAGCATAATGTCATATGGCATTTTATTATGGGGCAACGCAGCTGACATTCAAACTGTGTTTGTACTGCAGAAGTGGGCCATTCGTGCAATCTACAGTCTTGGTTCAAGGCATTCACTGAGGGAAAAATTTAAAGAAATAAAGATAATGACTGTCGCATCTCAATACATTTATGAGAACTTATTATATGTTAGGTAAATATAAATATTTTTTCTAAATTCAGCGACATTCATAAATTAAATACACGAAACAAAAACAAACTTGTTCTACCTTCAACTAGACTACAATAAATAAGTAACTCATACAAGTGTCAAAGCATACGTTTTTACAACAAAATTCCAGGCAATATTCAGGAATATAGGAATTTAAACTTTCGTGGTCATTTAAACTTAATTTAAATTGTTTTTCGGGATATATACCACGTACCTTTGTATGGATGTACATCCGTGAACATGGCGCTTGCAACAGTGCCGAAATATCGGCTACTCCAAACAAAGGTACGTGGTATATATCCCGAAAAACAATTAAAAAAAAAAAAAATATTCAGGAACTAAGTATTAATAAATTCAAAGTATTTATTAAACAGAGCTTGTGTTCAAAAGCTTATTACACAGTTAAAGATTATTTAGCAGACAAAAACGCCTGGAATTGAGTTTTAAAATTATGAATTGACATTAAATTATGAATTGACATTAGGAATTTTGACATTTTGAAATTAGTGACATAATATTTTTATTTACATTTGTAGTACTTAAATCTTTACATTCTGACATTTTTGATTTGACATTTGTAATTTTATTTATTTTGTTTTGACATTGTTTGATTTAACATTGTTATTTTCTTTTGACATTTAAAATTACTTAAGTAATATATTATTATTTAATTTTTTAGACATTCTTAAATTGACATTCAATAATATTTTCTGACATTTAAATATATGACATTTTATTGTTAATTTTTTTATTATTTTTACATATTGTTTACAACATGTATTTTACTATGTATTAGCATGTAAAGTTGTGAGTACGATGTGGGCATTATTAAACATAATAAACAAATAGTTGTGGCAACCTGTCTGATGGCTTAGGCTGACATGCTTATGCATACACCTTCTAATGGCGAGGAGGCATAGTGATACAGATCGTGCTGGCTCCCTCAATCAAGGTTGAGCCGTACGATTGCTGTTGAATGCGAGCCATCAGTGGGCCGAGTCAGTCAAAAGCGTCAGATGATTTCCTGCATTGTACTTGCAAACTAAACCCTTTTTTGTCTGGACTTTAAAAGATGAAGAAAAGACTAAAGAAATTGAAGCGACAAAAAAAAAACAATGACTCTGAGTTTGTTTCGGCCTTTCTTCTCAAGAAGTCATTTAGCTAGGAAAAGCCGGCATCATCTAGAATAGGGTTTTGACAGGTATAAATGTTGTAAACAACCAAAATGCAGAAATAAATATGTCTTTATGTCTTTATGTCAACAACGTTTATACATAGTTGTTAAATTACCAATAATAAATACACATCCAGAGTTAAATATGGATTTGAATCAAGTTCTTTAGTAGAATTCAAATGCGTATTTACGAGGCAGTTATAGTCTAGCCTAGTGGAGATACCAACATTGCAGGCTGCAATGCACACATCGGGTTCAAACCCACATACCGCATCACTGATTTAGTTTTTTTTATATAGACACACGCCTGTATCCCCGAAGGAGTAGGCAGAGGTGTAATATTACACCCACATTTCGCCATGAATGTTTAGGTCCCACGTAATAGGGGGCGAGCCTATTGCCGTTACCGGGCACATCACCAGACGCCGTGCTGCTACTGAGAATTTGGAAAATCCCAGTAACACTTTGCCCGACCTGGGAATCGAACCCGGGACCTCCGATCAGTAGTCGCATACGCTATCCACTGAACCACGGAGGCAGTTTAGATTATATTTATGTGTATTAGATTGCTAATTATCGCTTGCCCTGCGCATCAGAGCGAACGTTTAGCGGTCGGTCTTGACTGTCATGAAGATCTTTGACTGTCGTTATAAGGAGTCAATTCTTCTGAATATACTGACACTGGTCCAAGTTTTCGTAAGTCTAAATATCGCTTTCCCTTTGGGGTGCGGATTAGACTTGAAAGCGGACCCCTAACTCATGTAAAAAATCTTGGATTCAAACGGAATAATGCTAGGCCGATGATGTTTATACTAGGAGTATTTCTATCAGTTCTGCCTACTTACTTTGGAAATAGCCTACGTGTAATACACGGGTTGTCGTTTATTACGAATAAATGAAAATAATTGATACCTCCCTCATGTAGGGCTGTCCGCCTTAGCAGATAATTATGGAGCAGAAGTCTGCACAATTGTTATCGTTTGAGTGGCTTCGTCCAAATTAGCTGAAGCTACGAGTATATTGTGTTACTTATATAAAAATATGGTATATTCTATGCGCGTTCACCTAGAAAAACCCTTCATATTAGTTTAATATTGGGACAGCTTTCGTTATCTATACTATAATAAAACTGTAGAGGTGAAAAAGTCTGTACATTAAAGATATTTTGACGAAAATTAGCTAAAAAATCTAGGAAAATGCTAAAAAGCAATACTTGATAATTTTTAGAATTTATGTCTGTCTGTCTGTCCGACGTCTTTCCCTATGTTGCTAAAGATCTCTAAAATTGCGAAATTGATTTCAATAAAACTTACACTCATGTACATAGGATACTCAAACCTATAAAATAGTATATGTTACATCACAATCGGTTGAGTGGTTTTCGGTGTACAGCTTGACCTCTCCTTTGTGCGTAGTCCCAAACAAAACAGGGATCATCCAAAACTGGTTATCTAAGTGGTACCATCTATGATCATTATAAGTTTGTTAGTAAAAGTATTGTTAGTCTAAATAGGTACCTTCAAAGTGTTTTATGGCTATTTACCCGACTTTAAAAAAGGAGGCGATTCTTAATATTGTCAGTATATTTTTATGTATTTTCGATGAATAAATTTACTGGAACCGAGCATATTTATAGTTATCCTTCCGACCGATAGATGTCACTATGTTCAAATAATTTTCTAGCAAAATAAATGTTTCTTGCAAAAAAGACAATAATTATGTGTCGGGTATCTTTCTGTTATTAAAAAAATAATAGAGTACAATATTCGGCACTTTCATAAACAAAAAGTCTCTGTGTCAAAATTTATTACAATGTCCACTTAAATTAAACGGTCAATCTCATTTATTTCAAATTATTATGTTTATATAATAGTTATATAATCATTTTATTTTATTTTAAATGATAAAAACAATGACTATAGATCCTTTTTCAATAAATTGTCGATTAGTTCTATCTCGGTCGGTTTGTATATGTAAACATAGATGGCGTTTTCTGAAGTGTTAAGATTGTCCGTGGATTGATGAGGTTCTCGGTTAATTTTCTTTCGTTTTCGTCGGATTGGTGTCTTAGTCGTTTCTTTTGAATAATGAATGTGGATGTATTTCTTTAATTTCTTTCGTTCGTTCGTGTTCTGTACTTATACAGGTGTCTCATTATACCCAAATGCCCACACCTCAGGTACGTGGGAATCCGTGGGTGGGAGACTGAGGCCTGAATTCAGATACCTCTTAAGTAACTCAACGGGGCTATCTCACTTTCGGCAGGGCTGGATATTCGTAGCCCTGTGTGTATTTTCAAAATAAATCGCAGGGACAGACTTGAACACCATATATAGAAGCCAATATACACTAAAAAAGTGTCCGTAAAAATAATTAAATTTGATACTTTTTTACAATGTTTAAAATACAATGTTTAAATTTATTGTCTTCGGTATTTAATATAGATGAACTTTGTCCTTTACAGTAAGTAGTTTGGGTGAATAGTTTAAAAGTTATCACGATATAATTGACCTATGCGCAGCGTTATTAAAAGTGCTTACTATGAGTTGGCGCGCTTAAGCGCAGTGGGGCGGGCGGTCTGATTATGTACTTTTTAGTTTGTGGTAATGTTTTCAGTTTTTATTTTTGTTGCTATTCTTTTCAGTAGGTAGCTTATAGCTCTCCAATAACTTTAATAATATACTTACATACTAATCTTTACCTGAAGTTTGACGACTCATCATTGTCTTGCCCTGGTGCCAATTTATTTGGGGTCGGCGCATTATGTCCTTCGCTTCCATACTTTTCTGTCACCAGTCATCAGATCGTTTACCCCTTTCTCTTTCATATCCATCCTTACACAGTCCATCCATCTTTTCCTTGGCTGTCCTCTCCCTTTTCGTCCTTCTACATGCATATTCATCACTGTTTTAACTACATACATATCATCTCGCCGCATAACATGTCCATACCAGGTCAGTCACTTTCATACTACCCCTAACGTAATCATTCCTTAATTTTAAGTATTATCTGTTTATACAGGGTGTAAAAAGACCCTTAACGAAAACTGAAACCCCATATTGTACCAATCATTACGAACATTTTTTGCTTCGGCATCATACCTGGGAAATTACTGGTTCAGGAGATATTGAGGCTCAAAGTTACTATGGAAGTTTTGTAATTAGGTACAAAATCTATGCATTTACCGCGCTAACCTGGTCTATAGATGTCCTATGCACCCAAAGATTAATAGGTATTACGAAAATTGCACGCGCGCATTTTTATAGCGGCTTGAAAAAAGTGAAAACTTAAAAAAAAGTAGTTTCCCAGGTTTTATTTTTGGTTAGTATGACTTGCCATGATGTCCAAAACGCGTAGACTTCGGCTTGGTGATGGGTCTTGTGACACCCTATATGTAGGTATGCTACACGGCTAATGTGCAGATCCGTTTGTGATGAAATTTGATATGGATAGTCTGAATCCTGGGGAAGTACAAAGGCCACTCTTTATTAAAATTTCATGCGGGCGAAGCCGCGAGCGAAAGCTAGTTAGGAATAAAATCTAGTTTAGCGCGAAATTGCCCGCCATTATATAAATCGCTACAGTTGATCAACTTTCACAGAGGTCATCAATTGGATGGATGACCGCTTGAGAGGCATTTATAACAAAGTGCTATCTTCCTTAAGAGTGCACTTAAATCCGTCGGTACCATTTCTCGTCTCAGGACAAGAATGGATTCGCAATTTTGGAAGCCTTCACTGATGCTAAAAACTCCAATATTAAAGTTGGACCACACTCACACGAAAATAGTTGTTCCAATTCCAGGAAAGTCCAGTAGTGTTGCAAAGGTTATTGCGATGTTGCCTGCAATGTTGTAAGACTCAATTGTACACTGAGTCGGATTTTCTGGAAACACGTATACGAAATAAAAACATAATTTAATAATTACTAGGTATTTCCTGAAATGAAACCAGGTCTTGAATCTATAAGCTCTCTCTCCTTTATATCTTAAGTCTTATATAGCTTTTCAAAGAGGGCTATGCCCACAAAATTTAATTTCTATTATTGTCATTTCTTGAAACGTTATTAAAATAAATAGAATAATTAGGCAGTAATACTAAAATAACGGGTCTATATCGCTTTATTATTTTGGTAACGGGCACTAGATGTCTACTAATTTATAAACGTATGTATTTATAAACCTATCACGGAAATATGGCGTCCGCTGTCTTGGCCATTGTTTCGATCAATGTTCTGCTCCTGACATTTGTTTGAAATCCAGATAAAACAAAAATGAGGGAAATATAATATTTCATATCAGATTGGAAAAATCCCTAGGTCCAGTTTCACCAGTGTCCGATAAGAGCTGGATAAATTATTGGGCTATATAAATAAACACATATAAAATTCGTTGTAATTTTGAATTTATTTGGAAGATATCGCCTATCGAGGTAGTGAAACTGGGCCTCAACATATGTAACATATACGTATATAATATACACACTTTACAGCAGTTTCCTTTGGAATTTTAATTCCAGAAGAGATTTAATAAACACCCAGTTCTCGACTATTCCCGACTAGATTACTGAGCTCTCAGTTTCTGTGAATCAAGCGCTTGTTTTAAGATCAGAATTTAAACTTATGTGAATTAATATTAAATTAAACGAGACTTACTTTATTACTGTTGATATTTGGAGGCTGTTGGAATTTATTAATAATAGCAAGATCATAATTTAGAATGTATTTAGTTGTAAGTCGACCAGCTTAAAGGAGTCCGTATATTTATTGATTTGCAAGACTGAACGCGTTGGTCACTGTCGAGTTTATAGACGTCTCACCACAAAAGTCGTATCTCTCCAGATCTCAGTAAATACCTATGTAAAGCAGTCTGTCTCGATTGTTAAGTCTGTGACAGTAAGAGCATTCAGTACCTATGCTTAAAAATCCTGGTTTAGTAGATTATTGGGTCTATACCCTACCTTTGAAATGCTTAAGTCACACTAGCGCCTCTGCGGTGATTCACTAATATCACATAATCCGAGTCATTATTTACTTTTCGTTTCTTAATACTATTATCATTTTAAATTGTAAAGTATCACAGAAGTCCATCGACTTTTTCTTCTATGTTACATCCACATCGCAGTTATTTTACTTATTTTTTGTTGAGCAACATTTAGATAGACGGTGACATTTGGTAACATTCAGTAAGTTCTATCTTTAGACATACCATAAAAACTTTCAAAGTTACGCGACTTGTAGACATATTAATATTTATGTGACGGGTTACATAAGGATGCACATGGGAAAATCTCAAGAATTTTGTCAATTTACTCTCAATAGCAAGCCCAATCATTAATTGTTCGAATACAATTTAAGCCTTTACAGATAATAATTATTATAGTGTATTCCGCAGTAGAGGCGCCGGTACTTGTAGGTAGCCAACTGCCCCTCTGTCCCAAAAATTACGTGTTGGGTATGTCTTGATAACCATACCCCACGCGCCATTACAGCGCGCGTGCCATATAAGTGACAAACACCCTTTTGTCCGATCAACTGTCGGGCGGGTTTATGTACTGCTCCGCGTAACGAAACCATAGCGCGATTCAACCGTACAGCACAACGCCATCTAGGGAGACAAGGTGTAAACTTTTGACGAGAATAAAATAATTAGCGCTATTTCTTTTTTATCAATATTTTTCCGATGCGTCTGTTGGGAGTATGAAAGACTACTATAGCATTAAATAAGCGTTAGTTATAGAAGCTTTATAATAATATAATAATGACTATCTCGTTATAGGCTTGTGTCCTAAAATGTAATTAGCGATTGATTCGTTCCTTTATTAGATGTTAAACTGAAATACCTGATTTTTCTTCAAAAATCACTCAGCAACATTATCTACTAATTACGGCTTTTTAAAAACCTTTTTGAATTTGACACTAATGTAAACCATCATGGCGGTTGAATGATATCACGTCAAAGTCCAAAACAAAACAAACCGTGAATGAAGTCTGGTCTGATGTACCCACTTTTATTTTGTTATATTCGATTTGACAGGCATTTGACATTAAAACGTCATACTTTTTAGTATGACGTTTTAATTGTCAACGTCAACAACATGAATGGCGGACGTACTGTTTGACGTAATGCTCTCTGGTTGGTGTTCACTGTCACAAGAATAAATACATTACCTTTAGTTTTAGAATCCTAAAAATAACATGAATCTTACCTGTTTATAATAAATAATAAACTTTATTGACATCTTAAAATCATAATGAATCTATAGATACAACAATCAAACCGATTTATTCTTAGTGGACACAAGCCTTTTATTTGAAGGTGCTCTCAGTGCTACTGAGAAGTGTGTGGTGTGTCATTGACTGACAAAGTAAATAATTGTGTGATAAGAGAGTGTTGTGGAGTAAAACAAGATGAAGTGACAAGCATCGAGAAAGGTATGCTAAGGTGGTTTGGACACATGCAGAGGATGGATGAGGAAAGACTGATCAAGCAGATATATAAGGCAAGTGTAAATGGGACAGGATGATGGGGAAGACTTAGGCGGACATCGTAAAAACAAGACAGGTTAGAAGTACCCTAAATAGACGAGCATCCAAGATTTTGATGAGAGTGAATGAAGCAAGAGAGATATACATATAATATTATGTTCCGTAAATAGCGTTCCGTAGTCTCTGTCTACCCCTACGGGAAACAGGTGTGAGTCCATGTATGTATTTAAGTATTTGAAGGTATTTTACCTTTTATTTTTGAAAAATAACGCGATATAGACCCGTTACATTAAAATATTACCTGAAATGTTGCTCTAAAAAGTTACAGTGGTGAATGAATACAAAGTAAGAAGTACCAGTGCCGATGAATAACATCGCCTTGACGAAGGAATAACTTAATATTAGCTTGTGGCTACCTTTTCAAGCATATATGTGGCCATAAGAGGAATATTAAATTCATGTAATATTTATCTTATGGCAACATATGGAAAGGAGTATCAACTCCTGTATACTTAACCCCCAATTTGCTGCAACTCAAAACAACCTTATTTCAAAGGAGGTCGAGTTTCATAATTGAATAGCTATATACTTAATTGAGTTCCTCTAACGTCCAGCCGCCACAGAATAGTTATGACTCAGTCGAACTTTGTGCCAAGACTTGTTAATATCTGAAACAGTTTGCGCTTGACCGTGGAACACAGTGAAACACTTCTCAGGTGCTATCTTAGTTTATATTAAAAGTAGTCAAATGAAAACAAATATATTTGCTGCAAATATGTGTCTTTGACCGACAGAGTGAAGAATTGTGTGATACGAGAGTGGTGTGGGGTAAAAGAAGATGTAGTGACAAGCATCGAGAAAGGCATGTTCAGATGGTTTGGGCACATGGAGAGGATGGATGACGAAAGACTGACAAAAAAGATATATAAGGCAAGTGTGAATGGAACAGGACGAAGGGAAAGACCTAGGCGGACGTTTTCTGACCAGATTGGAGACATCCTAAAAAAAGGACAGGTCAGAAGTACCCTAAACAGAAGAGCATGCATGAGAAACTTGATGGGAGTGAATGAAGCAAGAGAGGTATGTCAGGATCGTTGCAAATGGCGTTCCGTAGTCTCTGCCTACCCCTCCGGGAAACAGGCGTGAATCTATGTATGTATGTATGTATATTTGCTGCGGCGCAGCGCAACACTCATTTTACCACTTTGGAAGCGTCTATCTTTGAAACGATTGACTTTTCGAAGGATCAAAAATAAACTTGTGAGTATAGGTTATAGAGTGAGCTCAATACAAAACTGAAATACCCAGTTTCTAGCTCTAGTACGTTGGGCTCTACGATAAAATACCTATCAGTCACGACAGGTGGTTGAGTAAACTCATAAAACAATTCAATTGTTAACTAACAACTTGCCATGTTCATCATCATCGTTAGCCCTAATATACTCTCCCACTGCTGGGCACGGGCCTCTTCTCACTATGAAAAGGGTAAGGCCATAGTCCACCAGGCTGGCCAAGTGCGGGTTGGCAGACTTCACATGTCTTTCGAGAACATTATGAAGTACTCTCAGACATGCAGGTTTCCTCACGATGTTTTCCTTCACCGATAAGCAAGCGATAATTAACAATTTAATACGCACTTAATTTCGACAAGTCATTGATGCGTGTCGTGGACCCGAGACCCTCTGCGTAGCAGTCTATTGGTCTTATCACTCGGTTACCGCTCCGCAGTAATAAATTCAACTCGGTATTTCCTTACTATAGAGTATTTAAAACGATATCCATCTAAAACCTAGCTTAATCATCCCATTTCTTTTTTCTCTTTATGACATTGATGTACAAAATGTTGTACTTCAATGCTTTAACTGCACTGCAAATAAAGACAAATCTCACTTACTCACTCTACTTACTCACACTACAATGGCTCATCGACCCGAAGTGTGCCTTGGCCTCCAATACGAGAGAACGCCACTTCACACGATCTTTGGCTACTTCTTGCCAATCATCATCTTGAAGCGCCTTAAGATCCTGCTCCACGACGTCTTTCCAGCGGTATCTGGGGCGACTGACAGGACGACGTCCTATTGGTCGACCCACATACGCTCTCTTAACCGCACGTTCTTCTCCCATTCTCTCGACGTGACCGAGCCATCGCAGTCAGTGGGCTTTTATTTCTCCAATTATATTAGGAATGGCTATGAGTACTGCGATTTCGGCATTTTTGCGGATCCGCCAGCTCCCGTCAGTTCTCTGCACAGGGCTCAAGATCTTCCGGAGGACCTTTCTTTCTGCGACCAGTAGCTTATTCTCCTCCTTTTGTGTCAGTGTCCAGGCTTTGCAGCCATACGTTAGAATCGGTCTTATTACAGCTTTGTAAATTCGTAATTTCGTATTTCGGCTAAGAAACCTGGACACTAACACTTTGTGCAGAGCCGCACTACATCTAAGCGCGTTTTGGATGCGGGTATCGATCTCCTCCTCTCGAGTGTTCGTGTCCGTTGTGGTACAGCCTAAATATTTAAATTTCGACACGCCGTTGTACGTATTATCTCCAACATGTAAGTTATTTCTGGCCACTCGAGTATTTTTGTAGCGCCTCATGTTTTTTCATGGCTTATTCTTAGGCCTACCTTTAGAGCTTCGGATTCTAGGACATTTGCAGAGTCTTTCACCTCATCACTACTATCTCTAAGCAAGGCCAGATCGTCGGCATACCCTATCACCATATGCTATCCATTCAGTTTTGCCCCTGCATCTAGTGCTAGCACTTTTCTAAGGACATGCTCAAGAACTAAGTTGAAAAGCATAGGCGATAGCGCGTCTCCTTGTTTCAGTCCTGTCTCCACAGTGATCTGTTAGCTCGTTCTGAACACGAACTCTCATCTTTCTTACCTTGGTGGCCACTTCAACCATGTCGACTAGCTTTTTTGGGATATTAAAATTCCTTAGGATGTTGTAAAGGGCTTCCCGATCTATGCTGTCGTAAGCTTTGGTGAAATCCACGAAAAGGGAGTGAAGACTTTGTGCGAATTCCCATTTTTTCTCCATGATCTGCTTCAGAAGAAATATTTGGTCAATTGTACTACGGTTTGGCCGAAAGCCACACTGATAATCACTGAGGAATTTTTCCGTGTACGGTTCTAACCTTTTAAGTAGTACATTTGAAAAAACTTATAAGCTGTTGGTAATAATGCTATTCCACGGTAGTTATTGCATTTCCTCTTACAACCCTTTTTGTGTATTGGGCAGATTACTCCGACGTTCCATTGACCAGGCTGTTGTTCTGCCTCCCATATACTTAGCAAGAGTTCGTAAATCTTGGATTGAATGGCTCCTCCACCATACTTCCAAACTTCTGCAGGTATGCCATCAATTCCTGGAGCTTTATTGTTTTTTAGCCTCATTACCGCTTCTCGGACCTCGATAAAGGTCAAGGGCCCCACTTCCTCAGAGTTATTATCCGTGGTGCGAGACAGAGAGCTTTCCAAAGGTGGGCAGTTAAGAAAATTCTGGAAATAGTTACGCCACAAAATCTTTATCTCTTCGCAAGATGTTATTAAATTGCCGTTATTGTCTTCCATGACTTGTGTTCTAGGCTGATAGCCCTTTTTGAGAGACCGGACTTCTTGGTAGAATTGTCTCGAGGCATTAGCTCCTATTAGTTTCCATATCCTGTACCATGTTATTAAGGTGGCCTCGCTTTGCATCTCTTATAAATCTTCTTGTTCTTTTTTGGCTTTCCCTGTACTTCTCATCCCACCGTTGGTCTTGTTCTGAGAGTAATTTGTATTTCCTTCTCTCTTCCACTGCTTTTTCACAGTCTTCACTCCACCATATCTTCCTCTTCTTTCTCCTTTTCCGCCCAAACACTCTAAGTGCTACTCCTTTAACTGAATTGCTAATTATTTTCCAACTGTCATCTACATTATTCTCAATGCATAAGTCACTAAATCTATTGCTAATTTCTATCTGGAATCGATTCCTTAGTTCTTTCTATATTTTCAACGTTAATTTGTTCATGGTCTTCATTTAAGTGTTTAATTGAAGGGGTTAATTTGATTTTAGGTTTTAATTTAATACCTTGTAGATAGTGGTCACTATCACAGTCGGCACCTCTATATGTTCGAACATCTTGAATAGTACTCTTATGTCGATTGTCTATAAGGGCGTGATCAATTTGGTTTACTGTTTTGCCATCTGGAGACTTCCATTTATCTTTATATATATCCCTATATCTGTACATGGTGCTCTTGATTACCATAGCTTTCGATGTGGCAAAGCTGATGAGCCTAACACCGTTGTCATTAGACTGGTTATGTTTGCTAAACATCCCAATGGTCGGCCTAAGAACGTCCTCTCTGCCGACTTTGGCATTAAGATCACAAAGGAGAATTTTAGCATCAAAGTTAGGTAGTTGATCGTATACTAATTCTAGTTGGTCGTAAAATTCATCCTTGGTCTCGTAGTCTGCTAGTTCAGTTGGGGCATAAGCATTAACGATTGAGATGTTATAAAACTTGGTCTTAATGCGAAGTACACGCAATCGGTCTGAGATAGCATCAAAACATATCACACTACCTACCAGGTTTTTAGACACCATAAAGCCTGTGCCGTTAGTATGGTGTCCATCATCTCTACCACTATAAAATAGAATTGTTTTATTATCAACATTACACTCTCCTCTGTCCGGCCACCTTACTTCTTGAAGAGCTGCGATGCCTATTCCGTATCGGTGAAGTTCGTTGTTAACTTGGTACAAGGCGCCAGGTCTAAAGAGAGAGCGCACGTTCCACGAAGCTAATCGGATTTCCATTATGCCATGCCGTATGTCGTTAGAGTTGGGATCGGATCGTATTTTCTCTCGTATTAGTTTCGTAACTTTCTCTTTTTTACATGGCAGGGGCGTTAACCCGCCGCACAACCCCCATATTGCTGGAGGACCACACCCGTCAATAAAACAGCGAGTCCATCGGACTTAGCCGGAAGCATAGCTATACCGTACTACCGACCATATCCCCTTCGTTCGTCACTCGGGGGACGACTACGCTAGCGCACTGCACCGTGAGGGCCGATGCGACGCGTCACTGCGCTGCACGAAGAAAGAAGTGATCTATTTCTTCCTCGTGTTGGCGCGAGTAAGTTATCTGATGAAAACTGCTCGCGCCTTAGTGTACAGATTAGCCAGTCAACGAGATGTTCTTGAAGTTGACTGTCCAGGGTGTACCGGACGATCAATAGGGTAGTTTCCAGGGTCAAAATAATTACATTTTATTTAGTCCGTATTTTAGATCATAAAAAAATATTGGACACGTATTTTTTCTTTTTTTGATTAAATAAAAAATAACAAAGATATAGCCCACTAAAGTTACGTGTGACGTCACCTAGTGCTAAAAAATGAAGCACGGCGTGACGTTATACGTAACTTTAATGAGCTATATCTTGGTCATTTTTGGTTCAATTTACAAATAAAAAATACATATCGCTTATTTTTGAATAATCTAAAGGACGGACTTATAATTTTTTTTTTTGTCAACTAGCCTATTGTGTATCGTCACTCGGGGAGGCCCTCTACTTACACAATCTCACAATAGTGATTAATACTGAATCGCGCGGACTGTGACTGTCTAGCCGTGTGACACAGATTATATCGTAATAATACGCTAACCTAAAACAAATACGTTTGCTAAAACCCAAAGCAATTATAACATTGCTTCTTCGAGTAATGTCTAAACGGCGTCATAAAAACTTCATCGTCCGATCAACGATATAATTAGTCGCAAGTCGCTACACACTTCAACATGATTGAAAGGTCTTTTATGAGTTATGGCATTGTTTTTATTATTATTTTGAAGTTATAAATTACAACAAAAATAATTATAATAGCCAAGGACAACTACATTCTATACTGGCCAGACTAGGTAGAGTTCGTACTGTGTGTAACTAGACAATTAATAATGAACATGCTTCTTAAAAACATACATAGGTACAGTAGGTAAAATATACTCAGACTCGGAAGAAAAGAATTTCTTTCGGAAGAAAAGAATTCGTGTGTTGAGCACAAGAATGTGCTCAACACACGAATTTAGATCGATTTGTAGCCATTTATTGAGCCGGGGTTGTGTGAGTTGTTTCGGAAAAAAGAAGACACAAATATTTATAACCTAATGGAAGGAAAGAGGAACCCACCACGCACCCTCGGACTGACCACCCCAACTATTGCAATAGAAAAAGGATGGCAATGCCGAACTCCTCTAAAAGGATAAGGGATATATAGGAATGGTATGGGTTCCATGAAGACACCTGACTTGCAGTATACGCTGTATGATGCGCCGACTATTCTTCGACACGTGTTTCGCCTCTGCACGAGGCATCCTCAGGAGCGATGGGCAACGACTGAGCCGACTAGGTCAATCTGAGGGTGCGTGGTGGGTTCCTCTTTCCTTCCATTAGGTTACAATGTAGTTCCACCAAGTAACGCCTGATTCAATCAACTATAACAAATATTTATTATGGTTATCGAAAACGAACTCCGGCTTAGCCCTCCGGATCAGGCAGATATAGTAACAGGCCAGCCAAGAATATTTTTGCTAGTTCAAAAATATTAATAATATGGAGAATAATTCTTATTGGGGAGGATAAAACCCTTCACAATCTGGTGATTGCGTATCAACTTACGTTGCTGTCTGTAGAAGCATTATTACGAGATTGATGTCTCTAATAATACAAGATGAGCAATCTTGAGAAGCCCAACACGTATTTAATCAGTCATCAGCCCTACTGCATACAAAATTGCACTGCAACTCTTGTTACAGTGGCAATAAAAATTGTGTGTGATTCAGGTAATTTTACCATAGCAGTATGACGAAATATTTATTTTGTTGTTAATTTGCAGTTCAGATGATTTGCTATATAGAAGGGCGCACGCAAAGGGTGAGCTGCAAACGTGTTGAAGGTTTTCATAGTAAGTGGATGTCTTTTTAGAAGCTTTTTATGGTACGCCCTGTGCTTCATTAAGCATTAGATTACAGCTGTAAACTTTAGCGTGAAAAAACTATTACAAATAACCAAAAAAAAAACATTAAAAGTTATTTATTTAGTTAATATGTGATTGTAAGTTCTATACCATGTTTTAATAGGATGCAACAAATGCTCGTCCTGACATTTTTCGATTTGACGAATTAATGCTCTAGTATTCTACTACGTTATTTTAGCTTTTCCTTTAAACAAAATTAGGAGTCTTACGAAGCTAAACTTCGTCACCTTAGCTTATTGCATTTAAGGCGTCAATTTTATAATTTCTTACTGAATGATATGACCAGTAGTTCAGAGTTAAATAAGCGCTATCGCTTATTGATAACATTATACATGCAAATAAACTAAGTACTTTGAATTGCAGAACACAGCTAAATTAAAAAAGTTAATTTTGCTCTATCGCTCAAAAATTCACAAAAACAAACACGTCATTAAAACCGTGGCATATTGTTTTGACAGTCGCGCGTGGTTTCATGTCTCAAATTATTGTACATTAGTTACATAGGGTGATTTGTAATTGCTCGTATTCCCTTCGGGATTCTAGGGCCGTAGTGGAGTATTATTACCCCCTACATATGGGGGTCCAAAATGCACCATTTTGGAATAAAACGGGTTTTAAAATTTTTTGAGCAAATTCCAAATATTTGTTAAAAACATCTTCTAAAAAAATATTTTGACTATAACTGGTAGCAAATTGGGTCTTTATTAATGGAAAATTAAATGGCCCGTTTTTTAAAATAAAACAAAGATACTAACTCAACGTGAAATTTGGAAATAGAGCCAAAAAACACACAATTTTTTTCGATTAAAATAAAATGACGCCACAAAAATGCAATTATTCGAAAAAAATAATATGTGACATGTTATGTAAAGTGTTGGAATAACTTCCTGGTATTACCTGCTATCCAAAAAGGTATAATAGTCTTAGCCAATTGGTGTGAATTTGGAGTAGTAGCCGCTTTTGTTCAAAAAAGTGCTTCTGGATGACTCACTCGGCAGAATTTTTTTTCCTGTATTTGTTCTTAAACTCTTCAATCAGCAGTGATTTACTAGTACGGAGACCAACCTAGCAAAATGCATAGGGTCTTGGGTTCAAATCCTTAGCGTAAATCACTGTAATTTTAGTTAAATGCATATTAAGGTTTTAATTCTCATTTGTCCCGTGACTCGAAGAGCTTTTTCATTCACTTATTTATTTATGCCTCCGTGATCCAGTGGATAGCGTATGCGCTCTGCTGATCGGAGGTCCTGGGTTCAATTCCCGGATCGGGCAAAAGTGTTACTGGGTTTTTCTAGTAAATCACTGCTGATTGCAGAGCTTAAGAACAAATTGAATACAGGAAAAAAAAAATCTGCCGAGTGAGTCATCCAGAAGCACTTTTTTGAACAAAAGCGGCTACTACTTCAAATTCACACCAATTGGCTAAGACTATTATACCATTTTGGATAGCAGGTAATACCAGAAAGTTATTCCAACACTTTACATAACATTCCACATATTATTTTTTTCGAATAATTGCATTTTTGTGGCGTCATTTTATTTTATTCGAAATTTTTTTGTGTTTTTTTTTTGGCTCTTTTTTCAAATTTCACGTTGAGTTACTATCTTTGTTTTATTTTAAAAGACGGGCCATTTAATTTTCCATTAAATAAGACCCAATTTGCTTCCAGTTATAGTCAAAATATTTTTTTAGAAGATGTTTTTAACAAAAATTTGGAATTTGCTCAAAAGATCTTAAAACCCGTTTTATTCCAAAATGGTGCATTTCGAACCCCCATATGTAGGGGGTAAAAATACTCCACTATGGCCTTAGAATCACCACCACACTTCCTCCTCGAAGGGAATACGAGCAATTACAAATCACCCTGTATATTCTCTGAGTGCGTTTGCTTTACTGAGTTCTATAAAATTATGAATTTAATTTTCACGTCAATTTAATTTGCGACCGGAATATTAATTAGAAAGAGTTGTGAGTAGCCGCTTCAAATTTCCCAAAATAACTCGATTTCTATGTTTTGAATAATTTATAAGCACACATTAAGGCATTTACAAAGGGTTGAATTTGATTTCAGAATAAATAATTATGAGTTCGCATCTCAACATTAAGGCGCTGTCCTAAGCGACTGTTTTGGTAAATGAGGGGGTGAAGCAGGGGAGGTAAAGGGCGCGTAGCTCCGTCTTGTGCGGGGCGCCCCCTTCATTCTCATTGCGTGCGGCCGTATTCTGGCAACATCCGTATTCCAATATTTCAAAATCGCAAGCAAAACGTTTTAGCATATTGAATTGAGATACTGATATTAAAATTTAAATTACATAGATCAATCTGTTTGTACAATATAGGCATAGAGCAATTTTTGTTCTCAGTGAAGCCATGAGCAAAACTGGTTTACATTAGACGTTATAGGTATAGTTGACGAAAATAGGTAAATACCTATGTGCCGTAAGATGATAAAAATAATTAAGTCAATTCCATGAATGGAGAGGCCCTTATTATTTTTGTTTTGTTTTTGTATAAAAATGGTGAAGCGGTTCATAGAATACCTACATCTAATTCCATTCCTGCCAGTTTTCAAATCTGTTTTGCAATAAATTGGCTGTGACATACGGGCGGACAGACAGACAGACATAGCGAATCTATAAGGGTTCCGTTTTTACAATTTTTGGCTACGGTACCCTAAAAACCACAATACTGCCCTACTAAGCGCAAAAGCCGTATCTCAAGTAAAGCGAGTTACGAGATAATTGAAGTTTAGTAAAAGTTGATTTATTTTATTTCTTTATGGATGTTTTATTGTTGTATTGACAGCTAATGTCAAATTTGTGTGATCAATAATTATCATTCTAAGATGGCGGGTTTGCGTTTCCTTTCACGTTTTTCACATAAAACCTAAAAATGTCATTTCTAAAACTGTACTAAAGTATAAAAACTACGTTACGTTTTGCATAATTGCCAAAGTATTTAGGAATTTTTGGAAATTGTTTAAAAATATTTAGACGCAACTCCGGCAGCCAAAATTATTTTAAGGGGATTAAAACTAACTCCGTTAAGCCCCCTACACCACCAATACCCTCAAATTCAGGCGACTCGTTTCGAAACCCAACCCATTATTATTTTTCAAAATAGAGGAAATATCAAAAATATATGTGGATATACCTTATTCATGAGATACTGCTATGTCGCTTAGAAAATTATAGAACTAAAATTTGAGTTACTGCTTTTCGTTAGCTCTCCTCATATATGTTTGTATGGAAAAATATAAAAAAAATCTTTCGCTTAAAATATGTGTTGTTGTTTCAAATAAATAAAAATTAAAAGTTATTTATTTATCATTTACTAACGAAATACAGAGTTTAAAGCTCATCAAAAGTTAGCTGTCTGCTACAAGCCCGGCAGGTTTTCTTTATTCTCATCGAAAGTTAAAGGCAGTGTGTGAGGTGATGAGGCTTCAGTACTTATTATTTGCTGTTGTTCACGAGGCACATTTTCATTTACTTCCCTTTTACGGCTTGGTATTGTAGAAACTTCAAGCACTATGAAACATTTTCCTCTCCGTGATCTCGCAATGCCATCCCTTGAGCTTGACGACAATCAACAATTTCAGGCAACTGCCAATTCATATAAAACGCCACAAGCTTTGCTTTCATTTACGTCTCCCAGAAAACATCATCTCTTTCTATAATTTCTATTTTTAGTGGTATACTTTCGCCACTCCACACAGCAAAAAAAAACATTTTTGTTTGCGTGTAACGTGGCGTTGCCCCTGAATTTGGTAATAACAATTACAATATTTGTTTAGACTAGTCAGTCCACTTTTTTATCATGTTTCTATATTTGTATTTTGTTTGCTCTTATACTATTCTCCAGGCCATTCTTATAGGCAACTATAGAACATTAAATTTCCACAATCGTGTTTGGACCTATTAATCCATCTGGCGTGGCACCAATAAACGGATAATCCACAAGGCTCGATTGTTACATTTTCTTGCTTCGCCAGTTGTTGCAAAGCCAGTTGTTCATTATAGACTCCATGCGCAACTGCTTTTTCATTGCAAATATTTCATTTGTACAAAATATTTTTACTAAGTTGGCTTAACTGCTGTTATCTCTTCTTTTTACCACTATACCAAAATTTGAATCTGTCAACATATTCTTACGCAATTCGAACCTGTCACTGCTATCCCTCTTGTATTTTTGCTTATCACTAGGGAGTTGAGCCAAATTTGTTAAAAAATTGTTTGGCATTTCTTGGCTAGCTCTTGAACAAATCGTGTTAGGAATTACTGCAGTCAAATGTGTATATCATCATCATCATCATCACCAGCCTTTAACAGTCCACTGCTGGACTAGGCCTCTCCTTTGAAAGGAAGAATTGGCCTACTATACCACGCTAGCCAAACGGGTTGGTATAGGGTTTGTATCAAGTTTTCGTCTCCTGCAGTGCTGTTCACTGCATAATATGCAGTGCTGTTCTCTGCATAATATGCTCCCTCATAAAATGTGTATAAGACGTTGCAGAACTGTTATCTTTAACTTCACTGTAATTACAATAAAGATAATTAGTTAGGTACTTTATTATTAAAAAAGAAATACTATAACTTGTGTTATAGCAACCAGAGAAGTCACCTTCTTGCTTATAAATTATTGATTCTAGAAATTAAAAATATATTAGTTGTACTGAGACATACCTAATAATTTATGAACGTTTACGTTGGGGCCATGGGGTCCAAGTGCAAGATCTCTTTTTAAAGATCTCGCAAAGAGACTGGTCGACACCTCGTGTGACCAGAAGGCTGGGTTGTACTTGGCCCAAAAATTTAGCATTGCCATACAACGTGGCAATGCTGCCAGCGTTCTGGGCACGCTCCCGGTCGACGGCGATGTGGAGGACTTTTATGACGCCCTCTAAATTATTTTCTTTTTACGTTTTGTTTGTTTTGTATATATATACATATTTCGTAGAATAGTATTTTAACATTTAAGTTTTGTTTAATTTAATAGGTATTTAGTGGTAGATATCTAAATAATATTATGTACTTACATTGTTCTGAAAATAAATATTTGTTTATGAATAATCAAAGTTTTACCCGATGTACCTAAATAGGTTTATGTCCACAACACAATAATACAACATTCGTTACCGCTTGTGTGCGGACTGCGGAGCGCCATATTAGCGCTGCACGCTGTTTATTGTTCGCCGTGGCGGCATCTTAGCTCTCCAGGCGCTCTGACAAGCTAATGAATTTGCAATATTGGTACATAAAATGATTCGATTTTATGTTATTACTCTTTCAAATATTGAAAACTGTGGCAGCTATGTATTGTGAGAATAATTTATATAATTATATTATGCATGATCGATAATCTATAACATAGTCAGTCATAAAAGACTCTTATGAAAATAATTTATGTTACATATTTCATAATCACTTGGCCATGAATGAATTTCTATTTTATTACGACGCTTGTACAAATCCTTCGTAGAACTTTATTTCTCTAATTGTCCATATTTTATTCTTCTAATTATATATTTATAAGCACAGAAACAATAACACATTAAACGCAATAAGAATATAAACTTAGGTCCTAATTATATGTGCCTATAGTTACATGAAAAGCCTATTTGATTCAAAGTATTCAGTCTATAACATAAAACAAGAAATTACTAACTCAAATCGGCGTATTACAATAACAAACAGGTTTACGTAAAATATCGTGCAGCGGAGACGCAAGCGACAAGACCTATCTCTCACAGGGCTCATAGCCGAATGATGAGGTCTGGGCGGAGCATAAACTAGCAACTGACACTCAGTACACCGCTTATGCTAATAAGGTTTAAATTTCCGAAGCGTTTAATATTGATGGAATCTACCGAGCGTCAAAATCAGAAACGTTTGGCAGATTTTATTTAATTTTACAAAATATACACGTATAATATGAAAATAAATAGGGTAATTCTTTAGTTCATTAGGTTTCCTACAATATTATTAAATAAAATATGACAGCTTACGATCAAAATATTGCAAACAGTGAGACGAAAGATTATTTTTTGCCTCGTTTTTGTGTTTTTTTTACCGTGATTCTATTTTACATACATGAAAAATTCTTTCAGAAGTCTTTTGTTCTGACTTTTGACTTTAAGCTCAATTTTTTGCTAGTTTGTAATATGTACCGTTATGGCTAGTTGCGCGACGAAAAATTGGGTGTTTCACGGCTTCTGAGGTATAACAGCGCCTTAAATGCTTACACGATATCAAGACATAACCAACTATTTAAGTGGCTCCCGATTCGTCTTCGCCGGAATACTCACATTCTTACATTATTGTATAATATCTTGTTTAATCCCAGTACTCCAAATTTATCTCAAAGAACGTTTTAAGTTCCTTAATGACGCACATGAGAGGTCCTTGAGGTCGTCTGAAAATTTGAGGCTGGAGATACCAACGCATTCCACAAATTTCTTTAGCAAATCATTTACTGTACAGGCCGCGCGACTGTGGAATGCATTACCACTAGAGATTCGGAAAGCAGAATCCTTAAACATTTTTAAAAGCATGTTAAAAAAGCACTACCTGTCCATTTAACATCATGCACTGTTCTCCTAGAATGCAGGTCTTACTTTATGAGTAGTATTCACTGTATCTGTATTTTAGCATAGTTTTTAGTATAACGATATTATGAAATATATGACATTCTATCTCGTATAGTTTATAGGTATATATTTATATATAATAATGTATGTACATAATATGTGTATGGTCTTTATGTAGAATATGTATGATATATAATATTTATACATTTATGTATATTCAGTATGTATATTAGTTGATATTATTTTATTTATTAACTACACCATCGCCACACTTGATTGCTTACACACCATTTCTGTCCATCCAAAGGTTGGCTGGAAGAGATCGCTTTTAGCGATAAGGCCGCCATTTGTACATGCTGTAGTATAAGCCAATTAAAAAAATGTGTACTTTTCAATATTATTTGGTATATCTATCTATCTATCTATCTATTTAACATTTTTGTTTGTCTGTCCCAACGACAACCCAGCCTACTAGACACCTAATGTTTTCATTTCTACAAACCAAGTACAAACAAACAATTCTGTCAAAGTGGTGAGGCATGCGGGCCGAAGGGGGCAACGAAAAATGCATTTTAATTGGCTGGTTCAAATTTGCGGAACGTCATAATTCATAACTAGTGTTGGGATTGGTCTTATGTAAGACGTATAAGTCTAAAATGTTGTCAGAAAGTGTTCGCCTTACGTTTGCCGTCTAGTAGGCTGGGTTATCGTTGGTCTGTCCTTCTTACAGACTCCATGTTTTGTGTTATAATCTTTGAAACGGATTAACCAATTTTCACGGCAGTTGCACTGGACTACTTTGTGGGACTACATATCGATGGCATAGCACACAGATGTGGTAAGTACTTTTTTTTTTTGAAAATTGAGGTATGTACACAGAGTTTGCTGTTGTAACGTAAATTTTATTGTGTACAAATGTGGTAAGCGTAAGTTGTCCAGGTTATGATATACTAATGTACCAAGTGTGGTAAGTTTACTAAATGTAAAAAAAAATTGCAGTCAATTGTTGCATGTGCCCTTACCTCATTCGGCTTTCACAACTTAACTGTACAAATGTGGTAAGTGACACTTGGCACATTGTGTGTCAAAGTGCCTTTTAGTAAAAAGAAGTGAAATATGTTTAGCCGAGGACGTTTATTAGTTAAACATGCATGTGAGAAATCAGAGACTGTTAAATATCTATACGAATTACTATAAATAACCTCGAAATAATTATGTTTGTTATTGTTCTTTAATGTTACCATGCTACTAAAATGTTTATTACTTTTAGATCATAACAATGAAGTATTTTCTCATGAAACAGTGCAACATCCTACGGATGTAATACCAATCACAACAATTTATGAGTCTGAGGCTGCAGAATGCACACTTGATACGGTTTGAAATCATTACCCAGAACAAAGTCCAGAACCCGATTATGGTCAATTGATTACAGGTACTTAAAGTGAATTATTACACTATGACATCTGCTCTATATGTGGACGTGACGACGACGAAGTGGACATTTGGACCGTTCTAGCTCATTGTCCTTTGATAAAATGCAATGCATACTTCCTGTTTTAGATTTACCTGTTAATACAATAAATCCAGACCACACACCAAACCCAATCACAACGGATGAAACTTTGGACTTTTCAAGTGATACTTCTAACAGTTATCGCCCTATACCGCCAACTAGTCGGGGCATACCTATACGAGAGGTATGTGGTATACCCGGGTAACGACGGTTGGAGGCGGCGAGAGATGTCGTGCAGTGTTCCACAGGGGTGGGTTCTTGGTCCACTCCTGTGGAACATTGGCTACGACTATGTGCTGCGGGGTGCGCTCCTCCACGGCGTCGGCATAGTCTGTTATGCCGACAATACGTTCGTCACGGCCAAGGGTTAGACGAACCGAGTGGCGGCCATACTGGCGACAGCTGAAGTCGCACACGTAGTGAGTCGCATCCGTCAGTTGGGCCTCGAGGTGGCCCTGTCGAAATCCGAGGCCATTTCGTTTCATGGGCCTCGGAACAGGCCACCTGCAGGTGCCAACATAATGGTAGGAGGGATCCGCATCGACATGCATTAGGACGAGCTTAAAGTACCTCGGACTCGTTTTCTACAACAGCCGATGGGACTTTCACCGGCATTTTGAGCGTTTGGCAACTAGACTCCTGGGGTGGCGGCCGCTTGTCGAGGTTGCTGCCAAACCTAGGGGGGCCGAACGCCTCTTGCTGGAGGCTCTATGAGGGAGTCGTGCGGTCGATGGCCCTATACGGGTGTCCCATCTGGGCTGAGGACCTGACGGGCCTCAACATTCGGGCGCTTCGCACACCGCAGCGCGCCATGGCGTCAGGATAATTTGTGGCTACCGCACGATCTCCTTTGGAGCCGAGACCCTCCTCGTTGGAAGTCCGCCCTGGGACCTACAGGCCGGGCTGCTGGCGTCGCTTTATAAGTAGCGCCGCGAAGCCCGGTCACTAGGCGGAATACCCGCACCTCGCGAGATTGAGGTGCGGAAGGCGGAACTCCGACAGGTCCTAGTGGCGGAATGGCAACAGCAACTCACGCACCCCAGCGCGGGGTTTCTCTGCATTGAGGCAGTGAGGCCCGTACTCGACGAGTGGCTGGAGAGACGACACGGCGCCCTCACCTTCCGGTTGACACAGGTGATAACCAGCCATGGTTGTTTCGTCCGGTTCCTGCACCGCATTGGCCGGGAGGAGACGCCGGATGTCACCGTGAGAGATCACCGTGACCCACTAGAGGACACGGCGCTGCACATCTTGGCGAAATGCCCTGCTTGGACATCGCGACGCCAGGACCGAGTCGCGGCGATAGGAGTCGTCGAACTCTCGCTTCGGACCTTGATTCGTTCCATGGTCCGGAGCGATATGTGTTTTGTGAGACGGTGATGTCGATCAAGGAAGTGGCGGAGCGGGATAGGGAGGGACTATGAATATTTTTATCGTTATCTGCCTTCAAGTTCCCGCATATTGAGAGAAGTGGATTCTGAGGATGAAGAATGAAAATTGATTTTTTTTAGTTTTATCTTTATTAATCTGGTACAACAATATCAATGCTTATATAATATTTAAATATATTTTAATTCATTATGATAAGCTATTTGTCTCCTTGTAAACCTGATATCAAAAGCAGTCAAATGTGGTATGTGCAATAGAGTCGTACACAGATGTGGTAAGTGCACATCTATATGTAATTAATTCAAATTTTAGCATTCAAATTTTCCTTTTATTACTCTAATTACATATTATTGTGTTTGCCAATGAACTACTTCACATGTATATATCAATACAGCAGCTATAACAATAGAAGCTTAAATTTTTCAAATATGCAAACTTTATAATCGCTGTCCTGTAAAATTCATTCCAATGCACATACCACATCTGTGCGCTATACCATCGATATAAGCTACATTTTATCACAGGTAGGTCCCACTCTTCATTGAAATCTCATCATTAGAAGTAAAAGTAACCACTCATCTTTAATACGAGTACTAATGATGAGATTTTTAATGATGAGTGGGATCGAGGCCGAAGATTTGAATAGATGTGTTCATCAGTCGTCCGGTAACCCTAGTGAAGGCTCCGCCTTGTTTAGGATCAGTTAACCTTGTTAAAAAGGAGAGGCCTAGTCCAGCAGTGGACTGTTTAAGGCTGATGATGAACCTTGTTAATGCTATCTCACGACACTATTATACTTTTATTGGTTCCACTAGATAGTCGACGCGAAATCTAACTGAAATTGACTTTTCATGCTACTCTGTGGCATTTTCCATTCATTCATTAGTCCTTTTTTATGGTAATAGGCAGCAAACGAGCAGACGGATCGCCTGATGGTAAGCAATTACCGCCGCCCATGGACACAAGCAACACCACCGGAGTCACAAGTGCGTTGCCCCCCCTCGGGGTTGGGAAAAGGGATAGGATGAGGAGAGGGATGAGGGAGAAGGAATAGAGGATAGGGCCTCCGGTACTCTCACTCACCGAACGAAACGCTACAGTTTAGGTACTGTTACTTTACGTCGATTTTCTGTGAGAGGGTAGTACTTCCCCGATCGAGCCGGCCCATTCATGCTGAAGTCAGCAAGGCTCTACTACCTAAAATTTTGTGTTTCTTGAGTTGGATTTTTAAATCCATGACACTCGGCCGAAGCGGCTCTGTACTACCTCTTCGGTGCAGTGAAATCATATTGCATTGTTTCAATTTTCGACCTTTGTAGTTGTTCATTGTAGTTTAATCGATAGAGAAAACATAAAGAAGTCAGGCACAGTCTCTTTGCCAAGCCGTCTATTCCTAGAAATCCGAAGCCCGGTTAATAAATACAGTCGGGCTCACTAAAGTTGTAAGTGCTATGGCTTTTTGAAAGATACGATACCCAGTCAACGGCGTTAACAAGCCTGTCAGCGCAAGAACTGCAGTAAATTCTTTTGAGAGTGAACTGGCGAGCAATACCTTTGGAAATCGTCCAACTGCTTGTTTTGGTTGGGCAATATGGGCATGGCAAGCCTTATCTTAATATATAAAATCCTTGCGTTACTGACTGACTGACAGACACGCTACAGCCGAAACTATTGGGCGCAGGAAGCTGAAATATGGCATGTATGTTCCTTGGGGACCGTAGGGGTGCACTAAGAAGGGATTTCCCGAAATTCCCACGGGATCGGCCAAAACGGGTAAATTAAAAAAAATTCAGGCGTAGCTGCTGGCGTCCTCTAGTTTAGAATATCAATGCTTCTCTTCATTAATTCAATGAACAACTATTACCAGTTAGCGATACCATAAAAGTGATTAAAAATAAGTTATAGCATCTTTGAGCATCACAAACACGACACTCCCTGGCCCTGTCTCTTGTTGGTGAAGAACTCGGCATTTCAATTTTATAAGTGATCTATTTCAAGCTGAATATACGAATTGCGGTTGGATGCGGGCGGTTCAAGATCGTTCTATGTGGAGAGCCTTGGGGAAGGCTTATGTGCAGCAAAATATGCTTGTGAATGAGATAATGAAATTAATTGTAAATATGTATATGATAAAGAAACAACTTCATGGCGATCCAATATTAATTATCTTGCTAGAGTTATCGGTTTGTGAAACTAAGTAAATGCATATCTTCTAACGGCCGGGCCCAATTAAATGTTTGATCTATCCATGTCTTTGGCTACTAGAGACAGACATTTTATATATTTAGTATGGAGCTAATGTTATATAGAAGTTATAGATAACATACCTACTATGCAGATTGTAGGTACTCTAACGACTTTGTACGGATTTCATAACAGTTTATTTGAGTTACAAAGTAATTTAATACGAATATGTAACGATTGCGTAAGCTACTAATATGTATTAGATTCAATAAGTAGGTACATTAATTTATAAACTTATGAAGCTGTAAAAATGTGCCAAACTTATTGAAAATATATTAACGGTTTAGACGTATTTGAGAATCAAATTATCAGACCCCAAATAAATTTGCCAAATTGATCACTGAGATTTACTAGTAATAAAACATTTACTTTACAAGTTACCCCACAAATCGAAATCGACAGAAATATATATTGAGTTAACCCGTGATCGACTTAATATAAAACATTTGACAGTAAACCAATCAATCTTCGACATCAAACTAAATTAATCGCATTGCTGCCACCCTTTAGTTTGAGCAATCTATCACGATCTCTAATACTATTAACTGCTGCATCTTAATCCGTGTTTTTTTTAATAGAATTAATAAATAAATAATACACGTAAAGATATGTGTAGGCAATTATCGTCTGTTGTTCAGCTAACCAAATATAGGCGCACCTACTATCACGTAGAAACCACCTAATATAATTATAACACCTAATTAATTAACAGCGATAGCCGAGTGGAGAGGCCGTTAGTGAGAAGAGGCCTCTGCCCAGCAGTTGGACAGTATATATACAGGGCTGATGACGACCTAATTATAATTTTAATAATATCCAGCCTGTATAAACTGTCTTACTGCTGACTACGGCCTACTTGTCATTATACTAAACGTCAAACCATAGTCCACCATGCTGGGAAAGAGCGGGTTGGCAAACTTACCATGACCTTCGATAAAGTTATGGAAAACTCTTAGACATGCAGTTTTCCCAGCGATATTTTCCTTCACCATCTCTGTTTGATGACACCCTTAGAAAGCGATAAATAACTATTTGAAACTCACTTTATTTTGTGGTGTGTGCCGTATGTGTACTCGAGACCCTTCGATAATTAAAATTTACGCCCTAAGACTACTTTTAAGGAGTGACAAAAATACTGATAACTATAAATATATTTCAGACAATGCTTGTGTTTAATTAAGAAAACGTAGTAATATATTACATACATACATACATATCGTCACGCCTTTTATCCCCGAAGGGGTAGGCAGAGGTGTATTTCTAAACCCACTTTTCGCCAGATATACTTTAGTTCCACGTAATAAGGGGCGAGCCTATTGCCGTACCGGGCACATTTTCAGACTCCGTGCTGCTACTGAGAATTTCGTGACAGAAAAACCCAATAACACTGCCCGACCCAGGAATCGAACCCGGGACCTCCCGATCCCACGCGCACATTTATGCCGCGAGACCAACGAGGCAGTCGTATAGGGTTTGATGTCGAGTTTTCCGTCTCTACGCAAAGATAGTATTTGCATCGTGTTATTCCTTAGTCGCCTCTTACGACACCCACGGGAAGATAGGGGGTGGTGACACTTGTATTCTATGCCGTCAACCACACGGCTAGTATATATTAATTACCACATATCTATAAGTAAACCAGTCATATTTTGTAATATCATTAAGTAATTTAATATAATTCAGGACTGTTACAAAATCTACTAGCAGTTCCAAATGAAATGTCACATATCAAGTAATCACATAACATTAAATGGGAATTTAATTGTTAGGCGCCGGCTGATTTCCCTAGAGTACTGTTGTTGTATTGTAGTTCACATTGTAAAATATTGGTTTACTATTTACATGGGCCGTTAGTAACTAAGTCGATTAACATTTAATATATTAATGTGTGGGCGTATTTTTAATGCTTTACTAAATGACTTAAAAAAACATGACTAAGTAGATTTTGTATATCCTTAAAAAAGTGGTTACTTGATAAGTCCTTCTACTCAATAGCTGAATACCTAAATAAAAATTAAAACATAATTTATTACATAATTGAATATTACTGTAGATACACAATGATGGTTTATACATATAAATATTATATTGCGCATAATTGATTAATGATGATTCTATGTATTAATAAAATTAGACCTACCAATATTTGCATGTCACAATATGACAAAATGTATCTGGCTCTATTTTACCTTGTTCCACCTTTATATGTACCTACATTTTAATCAAATAAAATTTTATTCTATTCTTGTAGAATAGAGTACTAAATAAATATCGCAAAGAAATAATGTTGCTTTCAATCAGCGAAATTTTAATATTCCACCTCTTAAAATAGGTGAAAACGTTGGGACAGGCGAAGTCGCAGGCGTAATACGATATCATATTGATATCACTAAATTTAGTTGCTATAAAACACACGGCTGTACCAAGAGAATCTGTACCCAACATGAGAACGCCGTGATTTAAAGATAAGACACGTTTCACTCAGTAAATTATTTTACAAATTAGTAAGTAAGGTTAGAGCCTAATATATTGACTGTACTTACCTATCTACATGGCTGCGATCTCGGTGTTATCATATTTATGTGTATCCTATGAACTCTGAGTAAGGCTCTCAGCCAGATTTCGGCATTTTGACTTAAATATAGAGAAATTATATAATGTTGGGTAAGAAGGTCTCTTGGTCTATTCAGTCTGACCAATATGAAAAGTACTTTATAATTCCGAGTGTACATATGTATGATCATCATATTTAGTAGTAATCTGTCCCACTTCTACCACGCCTGCGAAGGCCGTTGACAGCCTTCACAGGTCTCTCGAGAACATCATAGGGAACTCTCAGACCTGCTGGCTTCCTCACAATGTTTTCATTCACCAGTTGACAAGCTAAAAACAACCATTTCAAACGCGCTTAACTTTAAAAAATGAATTGTGCGCGTCGCGGGTTTAACCTCGAGAACCTTCTGCGTATCAGCCTGTGAGTCTCTCCACTGGGCTATTCATGTGCTTACATGTATAAGATCATTTGAATCACGCGTGTAGTTATAGAAACGTACTAGCCTAGCGTATGGGTAGCTCCATTAAAACTTGTAATCGATAAACGAAAGTGTAAGCGAATACCGCGAAGGTAAGGATACATATTTATCACTTTATGATATTCATGAATGGTAGGATGCATTCAATATGGAACCCTGTAAAAATGTTTCGACCTGGGCTTTTATCCAAATAAGTACAAAGATAAATATAACTTAGTAAGAAATATTAGACTCGTAATTCAAGTCAGCGGCAAGAGAGAATATCTAAGCTCCGAAATATTCTCAAGTAAATTAATTTAACAGAAAATTTATTTGGTGCTTCCGAGCCTATGTTACCATAAATTCTGCCTATCTTACAAAATGTTTTATTCTGGGAATTTATATATCCTGATCGCAATCGAGGTTCAACTTTCTGAGTATTTTTCATATAACCATTTATTTTCGCTTCCGAAGGAGTGATTTTCAGGGTTCCGTACCTCGAAATGAAAAAACGGAACCCTTATAGGATCACTTTGTTGTCCGTCCGTCTGTCAAGACCCTTTTTCTCAGAAACGCGGGCAGGTATCAAACTAAAGTTTCTATCAAATAGTCAAACGCAAATTTTCGAAACTCGCAAGGAAATCAAAACCTTCAGGGTACTTTCCGTGAACTCAGAATCTTGAAATTTGGTACGAAGCAATGTCTTGTAGCATAGATAAAAGAAAAATTGCAAAAAACAGTAAATTTTTAGTTACATCATATAATTAAAATATTTTTAATAATTTTAAAGTTTCTACCACGTTCCTCATGAACCCGTAGAAATATAAAACTGAAATTCATATCAAATGCTCAAGTCAAAACTAAAGGGTACTTCCAGTCATACTAAATCTTGAAATTTGGCATAAGGCAACGTTTTTTAACACCATTAATATTATATAGCACATAGGAAAAAAATCGAATACCTTAAATTTTTTGTTAAATCACAAAATTATTTTTTTAAATAATTATACCTATATACCTACAGGTTTGTACGGAACCCTCGGTGCGCGAGTTCGACTCGCACTTAACCGGCTTATTTATGAGAATATAGGTATTTTATAGCTAAAAAGCTTTAGAATTACAACAAAAAATCTTCTTGTAAATTCGTCGTAACTTGGCGCGTACCTATTGTGGCGAGCTATTTCTAGTTGGAACTATACTTGCTGATATATGATGAATGCAACTAATACAATGATCTGAATTCGACATAAATATAATATTATAATTAGGGTATGCTAACCACGGTTCGCATTGATGCGTCGAGCATCGAGACGTCGACGGATGCTGCTGTGGTTTTACTCATACGTAATCCTGCAAGGGGTGAAGAATGAACCTGTTATTGAGTAACCACCGTCTAGAAAATATAAATTTTCCTTCAGTTATACGGCACTTGTCACTTAATTTTATTGTGATGCCTTAATTTTTATTTAGGGTGCACTCAGGCGGGGATCCTGCCGTTTTGCCGAAAAGATTTTGACAAAATTTCATTACCCAAACAAATTTTAGCAATCTTTTTTTATACCATTGCAATATTTCGAATGATTTTAGTACGCATATTTTTATTTGGTCAAATTTTTACTTGGCAAAATATTATCTAGCAAGTATAATGTCATTATGGCATTTGGTCTTTAATCAAATGATTTATTACAGCAAACAATCTTCAGACAATAAACGTTTGGTGATATTAGTTTATTTATGGAAGTAGTTAGAGTAGGTTAATTATTAAAAAAATGGTAAGGTTAGGTTAGGTTAGAACTGTGACCTCCTGCGCACGAGCCGAGCGAGCGAAGCAAGCGGTGCCAGAAATGACTTGCATTAATAAAAAAAAGATATTGTTTTTAGTAGGTTAGCCAGAACATAACTATTTAGATTCGGATAATTATTGATTTTGCGTAAAAACTGTTATTCCAACTGAAATATTTGACTAAATAAAAAATGTTAAAAGTACTAGTTGGTAACCAAGTTATAGTTTAAACGTTAATTTCGCAAAAATTAGGTTTGCGTTACAATTTTTTGTGAATAGATTTTTTGCTAAGTAATAATTTGGCAAATGAAGTTATGCGAAAAATTTTTTGGGAAGTGAAAATTTGTCAAATTCCTTTCGATCAAACAAGGGAGACCCGCACTCAGCCTGCGGTGTTTTTTTATATGCATGTATGCATTGTGGATATATTGTGTTTGATCGGTATAGAATGCCACGTTTATATAAATTGCTAAGCAATATAAATAAGTAAGACACATGTATCGAATTTGAGTCAGTATATCACTAACAAAAGTACATCTATCCATCACTTAGTAAATAGCATGTCTGTTATTCCAGGGAGAATTCCAGAACTTGATTGACTTAGTGAAAATAACCTAGTGATAGATAGCTTTATGTTGAAAATGTCTCGTTTCTATCACACCAGTTTATAGGACTTTAAAACGTGATTTAAATCCAAATTCAGCTTCCTTGATACGTAATTTATTGAAATGGCTTACCCATGGAAACGTAAGAAAATTAAAGACCGTCCTCGTTTGAAGTGAGAGTTGCTTACAGGCAGAGCACGTGCTAGTTTGCCGTTACATTTGTGGTATGAAAAATCAATGCAGCTGAGAGCAGCAAAGACCTTATTTGGTGCATCAATCAGGCAAAGAACATAGGTACCATATTCTAAGCTTATTTCCAGATATTGAGTTATCAATCTTTGACAATGAAATCACCCTAACATAGTGCTGGTCTTGTCGAATAAATTGTTCTCCGACAGTCAAGTCGCCGCAAGTAGACTTAGGGCTCCAACGCACTGTGCGGTTTTTTGATTGCGGTTAGCCGCACCGCTGGCCGCATACCGGCTAACCCCATAGCGCGTAGGAGCCCTTCGAGCAAACGAGCCACCAACCACAGCCGCGGTGGATGTCGCTTGCCACGTCCTTCGGCATTGCGCAAATAATTGCATCGGTGGCCGCCACTGTGACTGTCACTCGCTAAACGCCAGCTTCATATACAATGTACTACAAATCATGTAAACAGCTGCCAGTGGTGGCGGCGGTCGGTGGCTCGTTTGCACAGACCCCTAATACCTAAGTCTAGAACAATAATGTTAATTAAACGTCAAGCTCTAAACCATAGTGCTTAGAATCTAGATGCGGGCATGGAGGACACTATTCAGGTAAAATATAATGGAGGACACTATTCAAAAATATATCGATTATAGATTGTATATCCTAAGTGATGCATTAATTTGCAGTCTTTATTTTGTTGCTAAATATAAAACTCAACATTTAAAAAATATTTGAATTACTTTATATATGTGTAATTTACACACGATAGGTTGTGAATTTTTAGAAAAGGAAATTAAGAGAGATTGGGGTGAAAGTATCTATTCTTATACCAATGAGAGGATAATTGTAATTAATTTTTATAATAATTTATGTCCGTGTGGTGACGGATTAAGAATACGGATTGTCACCACCCCATATCATCCCAAGGGTGTCGTAAGAGCCGACAGAGGGAGCATACCATGCAGAGAACAACACTGTAAGAGAAGGAAAACTCGAAACCAACCCTATACCAACCCGTTTGGCCAGCGTGGTATCGTTGGCCAATTCCTCCTTTCAAAGGAGAGGCCTAGTCCAGCAGTGGACTGTTAAAGGCTGATGAGATGATGAATAATTTATGTTAACTGTTACTTAAGAGATTTTTTTTGACAAATATTGAGAAATACGTATTGAGTATTTATTAAACCTCGATGTTTTATCTTTGAACACATTGACACGGCTTATGGTAACTAAAATAGGAAATAATTATGTCCTTGGAACATAGCGTTTTGATCTAGTTGTTGATTGAGTGCGACTGCTGCACATTTTAAATTAAATTGTATGTCACGGAACTGATTTAAAGGGAGCGCTGCATCTGATGCGAAATTTTCATTAAAATCCACACTTACAAATATTGGAATTAAATTGGAATCCCTTTCGAGCGTATGCGAATCTTATTTTTTCAGGAGTTTACTGTTTCAAATTTTCTTTTATGAATTATGTAATCGTCAAGAATTTTGTACCGTAGAGGATTAAAGGAAATCTTATAAAACAAAAAAAGGCCCACACTTTTTGTTACTTTTTACTCGCATGTTGTTTTTAAGAAAAAGCTATCCTAAAGAGATGTGCATGTAGGAACGTATTCAGCAATTGGATATGAAGGTAGAAGATATTATGTACTTAGATAACATTAGTAACATTAGTACCTAAGTGTTTAGTGCATGTTTACAGTTTTCAGTCTATGTTCACTATCTCTAAATATTATATTTTCTAACTTTGTTAGTAAAATTGTTTACTTTGCTTTTAAAGATAGGGAAGTAAAAGTACTTATAGTTAAAACTGGAAGCATCAGTTTATTTATATAAGATAAAAACAACATTAAATAGTACCTACATATATTAGGCTTTATATATAATAATATCATTTATTCAATTAACTAGACTCATTATGTTAGTAATACACAAAGCTTAACTTAAGCTTAGTTTTACTTGTTAGGAGTAGGTTAGGTACATCCTTCAACATTCAATTTGGTACGTACACAGAAATACATTTTTTAAATAATAATAATGGCAACGTAATTTTAAATACATTCCAGTGTCTAGTCTGTTATACCTGAATAGGATCGCTATTTAGTAAATTTCATAGCTGATTGCGACTCAATCCGTAGGACTGCACAGGTTACTACGAAATTAATCATATTGTTTATGTAACAACAAAATGCATAATGGGTCTTTATATTATTAATTACTGTCTTATACGTATAGATGAAATGTTGCAAACAATCAAAATTATTCCAAGCAGCATATTTAATTAAACATTCTGCTTAGCGTATGCGACTGCTGATCGGAGGTCCCGGATTGAATTCCCGGGTCGGGCAAAAGTGTTAGTGGTTTTTCCGAGTACTCAGTAGCAGCCCGGAGTCTGGCGATGTGCCCGGTAACGGCAATAGGCTCGCCACCTATTACGTGGGACCTAAAAATTAATAGCGAAATGTGGGTGTAATATTTACACCTCTGCCTACCCCTTCGGGAATACAGGCGTGAGACTACAAATAAATAAATTAATTAATTATTTAAACATCGAAATGCATTAAAACTTAAGATATCTCTAAGATTAAGCTAAGATTAATCAAGGTTTGTCGAGTGCCGTCCAAACGTTTCAGCTTGAGATCTTACTTACTCCATTACGTTCCCATTTTAATGTTCGTTGTTGGTGTATGGTAAATACTCTGATACCCTTGTTTAAGAATAGGAAAAATAGATCCTAGATGTAGAATAGTATGCTGGATAGACCAATAAAAGGTAAAACGCCTTATTTTATTGGGCTTAATTCCTCCCTCGTATCTACTACTATAGAGACACCAAGTTTACAGACTTGTATAGTTACGGGGAATGTTAAACTGTATTGGAATCTAAAACAAAAAAAATGAGAGGTATATCTTTTTATTTATTTCAGACATGGAAAACTTACAGCAAAAAATTTTGTGTTTACCATCAGTATTACATCGTAGAAGTTATGAAATATTTTATCTATATAATATACTATACCTGATTGCCGATCTATCATGTTCTAATGTCGCTTACATAACTACAATCTATGAACACAAAAACTGTGATTCATTAGAGCAAGCCCAAAGTTTCTAGGTCGGGGAGATAGCGAGAAATTGGGCTGAAACACAATAACAAATCAGATTTCCTAATCGTAACAGCGATCGATAACGTAATACAATTTTATAACTCAAACCAATTCTATTGTAGATGAAAGAATTTCAAAACGATAGTCTCATTTCAGGCCGTCATTTCCTTTGCTGAGGCAAACTTTGTTTATTAACTTTCTTAGCAGCTAAATGAAAAAGGTGAGTAAAGTCGATGTGCAAAGCTAGCTAATTCAATATGAAAACGATTTCCCTTATGGCGAGACAAAGTGAAGTTGTGAAGGTATTAAAGTACATCGTATACACTATATGTATACGTTTGTATTTACTCGTATTGTTGGGAACTTTGTTATCCAGTTTAAACTAATTGAGAACATCTTGCTTACTTTGAGTAAGTATTTATTTACCAAGATGTAGAAAGAAGAACTTTAAGCTTAATTAATACAAAATATTGGTAAAATGAAGAGCACGTACAGTGCTCTTCATTTTACTACATACTAAATTTTTTATTTTTTATTTATAGTCTTACGCCTGTATCCCTGAAGAGGTAGGCAGAGGTGTAAATATTACACCCACATTTCGCCATGAATTTTTAGATCCCACGTAATAGGGGGCGAGCCTATTGCCGTTACCGGACACATCATCAGACGCCGGGCTGCTACTGAGTATTCGGAAAACCCAATAACACTTTTGCCCGACCTGAGGATCAAACCCAGGACCCGATCAGCAGTCGCTATCCACTGGACCACGGAGGCAGTCGGACATAGCAAGTGTTATAAATCCTTTATTGTTATATAGACTTCGCCCGCGGCTCCGCCCGTGTCTATCATTGTCTGAACCTTCCTCAAGAACCACTCTTTGAAAACCAATCCAAAAGGCGTTCGGTAGTTTTTAGTTTATCGGGTTCATATAGACAGACGGGATGTGGCGGGGACTTCATTTTATAATATGTATAGATTTCTTTTTTGATCCGGTTAGAGGTGAATTATTTATTCATATACATTATACACAATAACTTTATAATTTATATGAAGCTTAATCTAATCATAATGTATATGATGTAGTATATGTACAAAAACCGTAAAAAGAAATTAAAAAGTGAAAATATTTATATGTACAAGGTTTAGGCGTCGTAAAATGTCTCCGCATCAATGTCATCGGGTAACGTGCCCAGAAGGCTGGCAGCATTGCCACGCTTAACGCGGGATGGCAATGCTGATTCCAGCCTTCTGGTCACGTGAGACGTCAATTAGCCGTTTAGAAATTGCCCGGAATAGTGAACGAACGCTCGGACCCCGTGAGCCTAGCGTTTCCATCCCAAACGGCTCAAACACGTAATTACTTACCAAATTACTGTATTTGCGCCGTTTGAGGGTTTCCGCAGTTGCAGCAACAGCGCCAGCATGGCCCCCCGTGCTTGGAACATGTAACATTATCTATAATCAAGATTATATTATCTATTAATAAAGGTGTAAAATATTTAAGTTCGGCTTTAAATGTCACAATAATAATGGATGTGCTATTTTGGTGCAAAGTTTAGAGCCCTTTGGGTTTACGAATCAGTGATTTGGTTTTAATTTAAAGAGCCTTTGATATTCACGTAATCTAATGATAAACGCCCAAGTATGTATACATATCAATAGATAATTTGCCTGTAAAAAAAATGTAGCTTGGGATCTTATGCTGTGACATGTAATTGGTATATGACTGCAACAGTACCTAGAATGGTTTCAGATTCGCGATTGCCTAACATGTATTTGATATAGACTTCGTTCACTACTTACGATTTGATAAAGTACTAGCGAGACATATATTATTACGTATCTTAGAAAATACTCCCGAGACAACCGACGTCCCAGTTTGGCTGAAGCATGTATTTGCTGTTACATATTAAAGGCTTAAATGTCCACCAGTTTCACTATGTGATCAGGGTAATAGCGTCTCGCATATATGTAAGTAGAATAATTCTCATTTGTAAGACTACTACAAAATAGTAAAAAATACGTTGTGTTGTTTGAAACGAACGCGGTGCAGGTGAACGGCCATATCCTCGGCCACAACATAAACTACTCGTAAGAAAGATGCCGGCGCATTAACGACATATGAATAAATCTATGCCTTACCTAATATTTAATAGTGCCTACTTTATATATACACTAGATGAGCCCGCGGTTACACCCGCGTTATTTAAGTCTACTGCTCCGTTCCCGTGGCTCATAGCGTAATGTTATATAGCCGTTAGCGTTCCTCGATAAATGGGCTATCTAACACTGAAAGAATTTTTCAAATCGGACCAGTAGTTCCTGCGATTAGCGCGTTCAACCAAACAAACAAACAAACAAACAAACAATCAAATAAACTCTTCAGCTTTATTATATTAGTACAAGATATATTATTTCATGACAAATTACACCGAATAAATCTTATAAGCATTTAATCAATGAGTGTACACGAACATTCAGACAATGGTTGGTACCATTGTCTGAATGTTCGTGTACACTCATAATTTGTGGATCACACAAAGCGTGGTTCGAGGACCCAAACCACTACAGGCTTCGCATTCAAACGGCCGTACAATCAATAATGGTTTATGAGATCTTAATCGAAATCCATGCAGTAAAGCACTTACAAATACCCCCACACATTCACACGCATATGTATAACGTAAAATCGTCGTAAAGTAACAGTACCTACGCTGTTGCGTTTCGTTCGGTGAGTGAGAGTTCCGGAGGCCCTATCCCCTATTCCTTCTCCCTCATCCCACTCCTCATCCTATCCCTTTTCCTAATCCCAAGGGGCGGCAACGCACTTGTGACTCCTGTGGTGTTGCTTGTGTCCATGGGCGGCGGTTATTGCTTACCATCAGGCAATCCGTCTGCTCGTTTGCCGCCTATTACTATTAAAAAAAAAAAACTCAGCAAAGTTAGTGGGTATTAGATAGGAGATCTGTAGTGTAGAGATGGCCCCATATAATAGCGATGTATTCTTATAATAAAGATCAGTATTTACTCAGTAATCACGCCTTTCAATACTCTCCTTTACATGGCGACCCTGCCAGTTCGGGCTTTGTTTTAAAATTCAATTTCCAAATATGGACTAAAGACGCGCAAGCGAACTTTGTACCGTACGAAATGTTTTGTGATTAGTGAATACAGAGTCTAAAATAAAACTAGCACAATGAAGAAAAAGAAGAGAAAGAAATGTGCGGTAGTGCTGATGTTTTAGTTTCCGTACTACGAACTGTGTGCTTTGATAATGATCAAGCCCAGAACCTGCGTTGTGGCCCTAGATTGATATCTGTGCAATCTGCAAAATATAGCAGCTAGATCAAATCAACCTGGTAGAGTTGTAGTGATGATACTGAGGATGGATGATGAGAACTGCAGGTGGTCTCATACCGCCGCGCTACCCCCGACCCAGTGATGACCAAGATGAAGAAGTCCGTATTACGAAAGACTATTACGCGCCTCGCCGTGCTAGGGATGTGATGGTGACGTGACGTTTTTTTCGGATAAGTGTGTGTTTTTTTACAGCGAAATCAGATTTTTTTAGATAAAATAATATTATGCGTATTATTAAGTACAGTATTGAGTTATTTCAGGTGTTCATTATAGATAGAGCACCAATTTTAATATGCCCTAAAATATAATCTTTTTTTTGCTATACAGGTAGCTATGTACCTACTTATGTTGCGCCTGTTGCGTATTATCTATAAATATGTATTGTTAAATTACAGAAATAGAATTACATAAAATATTATTATATTTGAACATAGAACTTGGAGCAGTTTGGTAGCAAATTCCTTTAGATGTATATGTCATGAGATAAAGTAAACATATCGGATAGTCGCTATGGCGTCACCGAGTGTAGAGTTACGAATTACTAGAACTGTTGCCACCCGCGCGTAAGCTAAAGAATTATGCACCTAGGTAATATCTGGACAGTGGTTTATAAATTTTATGTTGCTAAAAATAGAACTTTGATATTAAATATAGATGTTAGTATGGTCCAATAAAATAAATTGATTGTATAGTGTGTTAAGTGATATGAGATTACGATTTAAAATATAATATTGAATGTTTTGTTTAGATTTTGTTAGTTGGAAATTATTTGGTACATAAAATTTGTTGTATGAATTGGTCTGATCAACCAAATGCAATGCAATTTTTTATTGACCTAATAATTTAATTGGAATGGAAATGTGTCATGATTTTGAAATGTAGGATATTGTATTAAATATATAATAGGTACACATGGTAAGGTACAGGTTTGGGGTAATGACCTTCATATTCGATCATGGTGTAAATGAAGTTTCTCCGTGAGATTTGTTGGTGACCATGTATGTCTTAAATATTGACTCTAAACTAGATTTATTATGTTATAAAATATTATGCGCCATGAGATATTATAAGAGAATATATTAAATAAATATGATGATGATAAATAAATAATGATCACGAAAATAATAATGTGCGCTAAGAAAATGTAACAGGTGCCGAGTAGTCCTGTATGATATGATTTATGTACCTTACAATTTAAATGTGGTTAAAACGATAGTAAATAATTAATACGATGTGTACCTATATATAAGAAATGAAGGATAAGTATATGCATTAAAATATAATGTACAAAGAGATTGAAGTGTTAAATAGGAAATTGTGCAAGATTTTATTAAAATGAGAGAAATATTTTCATAAAAATGAGAAAAGTGAATTTAAATTGTTATCAAATAAATGTTTCTAATAAATGTTATATTGCTTTTACATATTAAATATTATCAAGGTGTTTCATGTTTGTGTTAAGTATATGTATTTTATCACTTGTCATTAATAACGGTTTACCAGTTTTATTGTTTATTTTTTTAATGTGTAATATGGTGTTTTATAATATTGTTTATCCATGTAAACAGTGCGCAACACAAATAATATTTCCTTACTGTATACATTTAAAAAAAATACTTTATTTTACTTTTAATCACTTTTCGATTTCTCCTGAATTATAATGTAATTTTATGTTATAGTTAAAATATTTTGATTCATAAAATTATGGAATACAGAGAAAAATCATAACTATTTTATTTTAACCTTTTATACTTTTGTAATTCCATGTTTTACATTGTTTTTTTTGTGATTTTTTTTTTATTTTGTAACGTCTTATTCTATATTTTTGTAATAACAATCAATGTAATCAATTATGTAATCGTGAATATGCCATTGTAACCTTTATTATATATATTTACTTAAAAATTATATAAACATCTTATTTTATAATTATGTTTACTCTTGACATGTTTATTGATAGGTTAAAAGATAAAATAAATATATGTAATTTATTTTATTTTTCCCAGGGACGGAGGTGTAGTGTAGAGATGGCCCCATATAATAGCGATGTATTCTTATAATAAAGATCAGTATTTACTCAGTAATCACGCCTTTCAATACTCTCCTTTACAGATCAAAGCTCAGTGAAAAAGCACAAAAGCTTAATTAATACATTCACACGCATATGTATAACTAAGTCAGCAAAGTTAATGGATATTAGAAAGTGTATAGTCAAAGCTCAGTGAAAAAGCGCAAGTGTAAAAGCACTAAAGCTAAATGCAATTAAAATAGGAATTTTCATCCCAAGTTAAAATTTCAACAATTTCCTTTTAGTTGTTCACAGTGGAGTAGAAATTTACTTTATCCGGGCAGTGCCGTATGACGCCGACTGAATTAGGTCAACGCTTATGTCCGTATAATGATATGAAGTTACCATAAAGTCCATAAACCACTGACTTATAGTCACTGCTAAGTCGTTACACTGCTGAAGTTTTAATGGATCTGAATAGATTAACAGATTTTTTTTAAACTTTGTCCCATTTTCGTTGTTATAATATAAAAATAGTTTGCATTCTTGAAGACCCATCTGATCCCTGGACGCGAACGGACGGCACAATACCATCACTGTGCAGGTGACCTGGCACCCAGCATACGTGAAGTCCTAGTCGACCAGATCGAACGAGATCTGTCCGCTCCAGCAGTTACTGCTGTCATGCTGGCAGGCGAAGAGGCCTGGGACGCAGTAGCCTCCTTTTGTGAAGGTGTTATGCTCCAAAAAGAGGCTGCTGAGTGGATTCCGAAGGGTGATCCCGCCCGGAGACAAGGGCGGCGTCGCTGAGATCCGTCAACGGGGCCGCAGGCCGCCAAAGCATGGGGAGCTCTGGTTGCCGTTTATCCTTATGTTTATATTAGGCTGTAATTATTATGCTGGCAGTAATTATTATGCCGGTGAGGGCTTGTAGCTTTACCTGGGAATAGGTTTGACTCAAGTAGTACTCAACTATAATTATGATAAATGTGTATTTGTTGTATTTTCTTTGTAATTTTTATCTATTTTGTACACCTACCATGGCAATCTTTGCATTATATAGGGGTAGATCTCATAAAATATCTCATCATGAAAGTTGCCTTTATACCTACCTAATTTCATGTTTTATGCATTAAATGTTATAAATAAGGACTAAACTTGGGTAAATATTAGTAAATATAAACGATGTACATTTAAATTATCATTCTTTCTCCTCTATTATTCTCTATTTTTATAAATTTCCTAAGTCAACATCTTCAGTGTGCTTACCATTTGTATGCCGATGACTTGCAGATTTACTCCCATGTTAATGTTGAACGCGTAGCTGATAACTATGGCAAAATTAATAAGGATTTGGAAGCCATTGACTTGGTCCGATAGGTTTGGTCTGATCGTAAATCCGTGTAAGACTCAAGCCATTATTGTGGGTAGCCAGCCGATGCTAAAAAGACTGGGTTTCACATCACTACCAGCTATAACTTTTAACGGGACTAATGTCGACTTGTATCCCTCTGTCAAAAACCTTGGGCTACATATAGATACTATGCTGAATTGGGAAGCTCAAGTGAAACAGGTAAGTCAAAAAGTCACCGGTACCCTGCGTGCTCTCTACCGCCTGAAAAACTTGCTTCCAACCGAGACTAAAACTACGCTTGTGCAAGCTTTAATCCTTTCTTTAATCGACAATGGCGATGTATGTTACTTTGACCTGAATGCAGAACTCCTTAATAAACTTGACCGTCTTCAGAATAACTGCGTTATCGTTCCCAAATAAAGCTGCTTCCTATACGTCAACGCCGTAGTTTGCGTGCTTTTACTACACTTTACTCTATTCTTACATCTCCTTCTACCCCTACATATTATTATATGACTCCCTACTTTCAGTAACAGTAACAGTGTGCAAACCATGAGCGAAACCTTCGTTATTCCAATAATCTGCAACTCAGGGTACCTATTCCCAGAACTAATTTTCTGCACTCTTCTTTCACAATTCATTCCATCCTTCTATGGAATGCTCTCCCTCTTGAGATCAGAATGGCTAAGACCAAATTCACTTTCAAGTCCAAAGTGAAGGAACTCTTTTTGACTGAGTCGGCAACTGTATCCAATAATAAGTCACAACCATAATTTTATGTAAGTATGTGTATATTGTACATATGTATGTATATATATATTTATATATAATACGTTTATGTATTTTATTGTTATTCCTGTATTTATTGTGTTTATGTATTAAACTATTTATTTTAACTATTTATTATATATGTTTATGCAAGTATATCATGTTCGACATAATTAAATTACTAGTATATCTCCCTTACACTATACAATACACCTACTTCTTCCTCTCTGCACCACTCTAAGCTAGACTGGTAGATAATGCCCATGGCATTAAGTCCGCGTATGTACTCTGTGTATAATAATATGAAGTTTTAAATAAATAAATTATACCCAGCTAGAAAAATATTGGACGGAGTTGTGTGATCCACATCACACGAAGTTTTATCCTGGGTAGGAATTCAACCGACGACTTATGGCTACGAAGTGGGCTCCTAATAACTCAGTCATTAGCAGGTCAAACTTATAAAAAAACCTTTTCCTCTTAGCACTAAAAAGACTATTAGCCAAAGATTAACGCAGTAGTCGTCTTGCAAAATTTCATGAACAACTTCACAGATGAAATATACTATATTAAATTTTTTGATAGCTTTATTAAGTAGGATTGGCTTAGGATAGACGAAAATTTAGCTAATTCAAAGGATCAGGTGAAACATTGAAAGTTTGTTTATTAGTAACTTTGTATAAGAACCGCTTTGATGGTAAAAACTTCACCGGATGATATCTTCTTAATATATAAAATCCTTGCGTTACTTACTGACTGACAGACACGCTACAGCCAAAACTATTGGGCACAGGAAGCTGAAATTTGGCATGTATATTCCTTGGGAACCGTAGGGGTGCACTAAGAAGGGATTTCTCGAAATTTCCACGGGATCGGCCAAAAATTATTTAATTAAACTTCGAAATGCATTTAAACTTTAGATATCACTAAGATTAAGCTTGTAGTCAAGGTTTGTCGATTGCCGTCCAAACTCTTCAGCTTGAGATCTAACTTACTTCATTACGTTCCCAGTTTAATGTTTGTTGTTACTATATGGTAAATACTCTAATACCCTTGTTTAAGAATAGGAAATATAGATCCTAGATGTAGAATAATATGCTGGATAGACCAATAAAAGGTAATACGCCTTATTTTATTGGGCTTTGTTCCTCCCTCGTATCTGCTACAATAGGGGCACCAAGTTTACAGACTTGCATAGTTACGGCGAATGTTAAACTGTATTAGAGTCTAAAGCAAATATAATGAGAAGTATATCTATTTATTTATAACAGACATGGAAACTACAGCTAAAAAAATTCGTGGTTACCATCAGTATTACATCGTAGAAGTTATGAAATATTATATCTTAATTATACTATACCTTATTGCCAATCTATCATGTTCTAATGTCGCTTACATAGATAACTACAATCTATGAACACATAAACTGTGACCAAGCCCAAAGTTTCTGGTCGGGGAGAAAGCGAGAAATTTGGCTGAAACACAATAACAAATCAGATTTCCTAATCATAACAGCGATCGGTAATGTAATACAACTTTATAACTCAAACCAATTATATTGTAGATAAAAGAATTTCAAAACAATAGTCTCATTTCAGGCCTTAATTTCCTTTGCTGAGGAAAACTTCGTTAACTAACTTTCTTAGTTGTTAAATGAAAAGTCGAGTAAAGTCGATGAGCAAAGATAGTTAAGACCGTTAAGTCAATAAGAAAACGATTTCCCCTATGCCGAGACAAAGTGAAGGTATTAAAGAACATCGTATACTCATGTATACCTTTGATATATATACGTTTGTATTTAGGTACTCGTATTGTTGAGAACTTTGTTATCCAGTTTAAACTAGTTGAGAACATTTTACTAACTTTCAGTAAGTTTTACCAAGATGAAGAAAGAAAAGGCAATTTGAGCTTATTAATAATTATGACGAATACGATTGCACTTTATACTGAATAGGCTTGTGTCCACTAAGAATAAATCGGTTTGATTGTAGTATCTATAGATTCATTATGATTTTAAGATGTCAATAAAGTTATTTATTATAAATTTATTATTATACATATTATTAATTTTTATATTATTTTATATTATTATAATATTATTTATTATTATTTATTATAAAAAGGTAAGATTAATGTTATTTTTAGGATTCTTAAACTAAAAATAATGTATTTATTCTTGTGACAGTGAACACCAATCAGAGAGCATTACGTCAAACAGTACGTCCGCCATTCATGTTGTTGACGTTTTAGTAGTAAATACAACTAAAACGTCAAACTTTCTACCTGTCAAATCGAATATAACAAAATAAAAGTGGGTACATCAGACCAGACTTCATTCACGGTTTGTTTTGTTTTGGACTTTGTTATATCACTCAACCGCCATGATGGTTTACACTTTTACAGCGTTTTCGTGTCAAATTCAAAAAGGTTATTAAAAAGCCGTAATTAGTAATGTTGCTGGTCGATTTTTGAAGAAAAATCAGGTATTTCAGTTTAACATCTAATAAAGGAACGAATCAATCGCTAATTATATTTTAGGACACAAGCCTATTTCTGAACAAAGTAACAAGAAAATTGATTTAATTTTAGAGGAATCTTTTCATAGAAGAAAGAGGATTAAGAGTTGTATCTATGAAAATGATGAGTGGTATGATACTCAATTTAATTTCGTGGTTGCGATGTGTGAAATTACACGAAGCAAACAGTATCTTATGGAAGGGACAGAAAACTCGACATCTGGATACCCAGCGTGATATAGTAGGCCAATCCTCATATTGCCTTCCAAAGCTATTGTGATGCAAAGTTATGCCGGCCTTAGCACAGCAGCGGAGTACAAAAGGCTTATGCTGGTGATGATGAAGAAAAAGTAAATCAAGAGGGACATACTTTCAGCAAGTTTTGACTGCACGGTTGGCGTAGTGGCTTAAGCGGCCACCTCGCCGCTTGACACTGCGCCGAATGCTGTGGGTTCGATTCACCCACGAGGCAACACTTTATGTGATCCATTTGTTGTTTCGACTCTGGGTGTTCATTGTGTCCGTTGGTTATTAAGTCCACCGCGACAGAGGATTTATCTTTAGTGCGGGAGTTTAAAAAGAAAGTGTTATGTATATTAGACTTCGCCGGCGGCTGCGCCCACGTGAATTATATGTATAACTATGATCTAAACCTTCCTCAGGAATCACAGTTTGAAACCCGTACAAAATGCTGTTCGATACTTTTTGAGTTTATCGGGTTCACACAGACAGACAGGACGACGCGGCGACTTCATCTTACGATATGTATAGATTATTCTATAAATAAATGTGTAAAACAGGTATATAAGTTAAGCTTTAAATATCAATTAATAAAAACGGATGTGCTATTTTGCAAAGTTTAGCATTACCAAATCAGTGAACTGGTCTAAATTTAAAGAACCTTTGTTAATTACCTAAGTAATCTTCTGCTAAAAGCTCAAGAATTTACGGATATCCATACATTACTTGCCTATGGGAAATGATGCAGCTTAAGATTTACGGTAGCGTTAAGCGTTAGCGTACGTTTTAAGTCACAATTTGCCAAGACAAAAAGAAATAAAGGTTAGGTGAGACTGTAATTTTATTCAAGTAAGTAGGTTATGTTAAAAATAAAAATCAAAATCAAAATCTTTTATTCAAAATTGGCTGGTAAACAGCTCTTTCTGAACGTTAAATTTTACAATAGACAGTCCCCCAAAAAGCCCAACCCTTCACTGCTTCCTATGTGTTTTCGCTAGGAAGAAGAAGCAGCGCAACAAACTCCCTAGTAACACAGTACTGTCTGCGTATTTAAATATGAAGTTATACATTATAATAAAAAATAATAATATCACATTTCAGTTAACATGATAGCTATCACACAACCTATTGCCATTTATTTAGTTACGCACCTACTTAAGACTTGAAAATTGAGAATAATGACTAACACTTAGCCTCCAAAACAAAATGACAAGTAGGGTGTAACCGCACACATGTTAAATATCATGTTGTTATGTAATCACTGCTCAGTCAAATCACGTTACAATGCATTAATTAGGTAGGTATCAAAACAATTGGAACAAATTGCAAATAAACTCATAAATCAGCAAGTCAAAAGCTGTATCCTGTCCAGTAGATCGACCAGTCACCACCGGCAGCACCCGTTCACGAGTATAACGCAATGATCAGCCATCATCCTCCTCAACCATATTAGAGGGAAGTGGGTGACCCGACCACCGACGCTACCGCTGCAGTGACAGTACAGTGAGCATGACGAACCTACTTTCCAAGACAAGCCATTCGAACTTACATTAGACTAAAATAAATCTATCCGACATTATTAACGCACTATAACATATCTAAAAGAGCAGAACGTCAACAAATAAACGCATAATTGAATTAAAAAATGTCAAAGTGTATATAAAAATTAAATGTCAAATAAAATAATAACGCAAACAAATATACATGTCAAACAGAGAAACTTATGTCAAAAATAAAGTTAATCAAAATTCAAACATATGTCAAACAATGTGTATATAAAAGCAATTAAATATAAAGCTGTACACAACAACTGGAACAGTAAGTATTGAACTTGTATGCCAAGCATTCTTGTCCTTGAAATAATCATCTATTGAGTAATATGCTTTTTTTAACAAACAAGTTTTAACTTCAGTTTTAAAGGAATTTAAAGGTAACTGACAAAAATGAGTTGGTAATTTGTTATACATACGTACACCTAGCTCCATGAATGTATTATGAACTTTATGTAACCGAAGATGAGGCACGCACAATTTATGTTTATTTCTAGTGTTTATATTATGGACATCACTATTTTTACTATACGACTCAATATTTTGTTTAATTTACATTAAATTGGCAAATATATATTGGGAAGGTACAGTCAGGATTTCAATTTCTTTAAATAGATCCCTAAGTGACACCCTCGGCCCTAACTGATAAATAGCACGGACTGCCCTTTTTTGCAAAATAAATACACTGTCAATATCTGCAGCTTTTCCCCATAGAAGAATACCATAGGACATAATACTATTAAAGTAACTAAAATAAACTAGACGAGCTGTATCGACGTCGGTTAACTGTCTAATTGTTCTAATAGCGTATGCAGCCGAGCTAAGTTTCCCAGTAAGAGCTAATATGTGTGCTCCCCATTGCAATTTATTATCTATTGTTATACCTAAGAAAACAGTGTTATTTACTGGTTCTATAATCTCCTCGTTAAGTGCTAAGTTAGGTCCCAGATTCTTTACGTTCGGCAATACAAATTTAACACATTTAGTTTTCTTAGAATTTAAAACTAAGTTATTAGCTGTAAACCAGTGTGTGACTTTAGTTAGCGCTCGATTTACTTCGTCAAAGTTTTCCTTATTTCTATCAACCTTGAAAATTAAAGACGTATCATCTGCAAAAAGAACAACGTCACATAAGTTATTCATGTAATAAGGCAAATCATTTATATAAATTAAGAACAAAAAGGGTCCCAGAATGGACCCCTGGGGAACACCTAATTGCACTGGTAACCCGGAAGAATGAGCTCCATTTACATCTACATGTTGTACTTTCAGATACCTACTACTACTACCTTTCAGATAAGAATTAATGACTCTAAGTGCCAAATCTCTGATACCGTAATGTTTCAGTTTGCGTAAAAGTGTATCATGATTTACGCAATCAAAAGCCTTAGAAAGGTCACAGAAGATACCTATAGCATTTTGCGACTGTTCCCAAGCATTGTACACATGCTTAAGTAAAGCTACTCCTGCATCAGTCGTAGATCGACCCTTAGTAAATCCGTACTGTTCAGTATGTAGGAGGCTGTTAAGATTAAAATATTGTAGTCATTGCTTAAGTAGGAGTTTTTCAAAAATTTTACTGAACGCTGGTAACACTGAAATGGGTCTGTAGTTACCAATATCAGCTTTGCTGCCAGATTTAAAAAGTGGAATAATTTTGCTGTATTTCATAAGATCTGGGAAAGTTCCTGAATTAAGGCAGTGGTTGAATACTACAGTTAAATACGGAGCTACCAGGTCAATAATTGTTTGCAAAACTGTTACAGAGATGCCCCATAAGTCACCTGTCTTTTTAGGCTTAAGAAACTTGAAGGTATTTAAAATGTCAGTTGAATTAATAGGCTGAAATCTAAAAGTACACGTTATTTCTGGCATATTATTAATCAAATATGTTGCAGCTACACTAGAAGAAGCATCTAAACCCTTCTTAACGGATAACGGTATGTGCGAAAAATAATTATTAAATTCTTGAGCTACATCTTCATCTTCGCGTACAATTTTAGTGTCAAACTTCAATTCAAACTTATTGTTATTAATTCTAATTTTGCCAGATTGTTCGTTAATAACTTTCCAAGTAGTTTTAACTTTGTTATCCGATTGCTTTATTTTGTTACTCAAAAACATGGATTTTGCTATAAAACAGACTTTCTTAAATAATTTTGAATATTTTTTAACGTATTCAATAAACTGTGGATTAAAATTGTAGGATTTTATAGCATATAATTCATATAATTTAGCTCTACTCACATGTATACCAGTAGTGACCCACTCATTAAATCTTTTATTGCTACCTATTTCTACAGTTTTTTCTTTAAATACATTTTTGAAAGCGTCCTTGACAACTGTAACAAGCGACTCATATAAAACATCGGGGTTGGTGTATTTTAAAATTGAGGAATTCACACTGGATAGTATTTTGTTTTTGAACGAATTACAACGAGCGTTTGTGATAGGTCTGCAGGTGATTTGTGACGAGATCTTGTTGGAGTAACTAACAAACTTGGCTAACTGTCCACAGTGATCAGACGAGAGCTCGTCAAGGATTACAGTGCTTGACGCAGTAACATCACTAAAAATATTATCTAGACAAGTTGAAGAAGTAGCGGTTACTCTAGTTGGTTCAAAAAATAAATAGTTTAAATTAAAAGATTTAAATAAATTTATCAATCTTCCACTTAAAGGCGATACTTCCAATAAATTGACATTAAAGTCGCCACATACTACTATTTTTTTACTATAACATTTTATACGCTGTAAAACGTCTTCCATAGTCAGTTCAAAAATATTAAAGTCACCTGTGGGGGAGGGGCGATATACGCAAATTATAACAAAATAATCAAGTTCAATACATGATAGTTCAACACTGCGCTCCACAGAAAGTTTAACTTTCTTTACACTTTAGAGTATTATGAACCAAAATTAACGAGCCACCATGTTTAGCTTCCTTCCTTGTGAATGCACTTTTAACAGTAAAATTGTAATTATTTAACAAAACTAATTCATTACATTTTTTCCAGTGTTCAGTTATGCACATGATATGAACATTTCTAAAGTCTAAAAATAAATTTAACTCTAACTCTTTGCCTGAAAGGCCCTGAATGTTCTGATGTACAACATTCAAAAAGTGTGGCCTGCCAGTTGTCTCAACTTGTACTTTAAATTACAGGTTGATTCAATATACTGATTAGTAGAAATACTAATGTCTGTAACTGCAGTAGTTACACTATGTGTATATAAAACACAGTAAATATTATATGCTAAGAACTTAGCAATCTGTCGCTTAAAACTAAAAGAAAGATACATAATATCTTTAGTCAAAATAAAATTTCTAACAAAGATGTTAGTATCAAAATAACTTAAATACTTTTGGCAAGATGACTGGGTTATACAATTGTACATTAACAAATTTAAGTTATGTATGTGCTTGTTCTGTTCTATATTTAAATTTTGTGAATAAGGCAGTGCACATATAATTACAGCTATATTTCCTATTGAGACGTTCTATTAAATTAAAGCAATTTAATATGTCATTTCTTGATACAGCTAAACTATTTCCATACAATAATATTACTGTGGATTTTGAATTAAGCTGGGTCATCTTGATTTTATGTAATAACTGACTATAACTGGCACCGGGTGAGCAATGATTTATTACAGGACCATTTGCATACTGAGACATAAGACTACCTATGTCTTTGCCCAACTGGTCAGAGACAATATAGCAAGAGTTAGTTAGGTTCTCTTGTGACCCTTAATCTAAAAATAGGACCTCGGCGAGGCAGGGCTCCTTCAACTTAGTGTTTTTTTATTTGAAATTCGGACATGTGTGGTGTCCAGTGTGTGTTCCCAATGATGATCTACGGCGCTGAGACGTGGTCGCTAATTATTGGCCTCATGCGAAAACTCAGGGTTACTCAGAGGGCAATAGAGAGAGCTATGCTCAGAGTTTCCCAGCGAGATCGAATCAGAAATGAGGAGATCCGCAGGAGAACCAAAGTCACTGAAATAGCTCTCCGAATAGCTAGGCTGAAGTGGCAATGGGCAGGGCACATAGCGGGAAGAACCGATGGCCGTTGGGGCAGGTGGGTTCTGGAGTGGCGACCACGTATCGGACGACGCATCAGGGGTAAGTCTCCCGCAAGTTGAACCGACGATCTGGTTAAGATCGTGGGAAGCGGTTGGATGCGGACGGCTCAAAATCGGTCTGTGTGGAGAACCTTGGGGGAGGCCTATGTCCAGCAGTGGACGTCTCTAGGCTGCCATAAATCTAGTCTTATACCTCTGCTATTCAAAATCATAGTAAAAAACATTTCAAAACCTATTCGTATGATAGTATAATAATAAATTCATATCTGAAGTTGCAAATCCCCCGGAGCCGTAGCTAAAGTTAAAATAAACTTTGAAGTCTGTCTAGAGTATTAACTAAAATAGCACAGCAGTGAAAATACAGCCACTTTATGGATACAGACAGGTACGAGTATACTGCCTTTTTATACATAAATTATTTTTGGATACCGGCTTGACAATGATGTCTCAAGAAGTTTGATGTGCCTGTTTTTGTACAGAATTAGTTGGCTAACTACATAAAAGCAATTAGCAGTAGCTGTTGAAGCTGGAAGTTTTTAAATAGGATTATATGTTAAAAGATTTATTTATTTTTGATTTTTAGATAGATAAGAGAGACTTTTTGTATGATTTCCAGGCTACCATGTCCACCGAAAAGAGTAATTACGCCTAGTTAAAGTGTGGGAAAGATCGAAGTTAAAATAACGTACTAATTTCGAGCTTTTAGGAACCTGTTAGGTACTTTTCACAAAACCTGTCAAGAGCGGTCAACCGTAATTCTTTGACGCCAGTCAGTGATGCTAGCAAGGCATCATTCGCACCAATCGTAGGAAGCGACATTAGACGGCAGAGCTAACCAGGACTTTCTTCTGTCCCTCGTCCCCCTCCATTTCTTATACAGAGCAAAAAAATAGGATTGGAAAAAAGGGCCGTCGCTCTTACTCAACGGATGAAAAGAAAAACATAAATCTTTTGTTAGAGCAAGGTCTAAGAACTTACCTAAAACTAGCCCTTGGCAGTTATCATGATATCACTACGATGTTATATCAAATAATTATAGTAAGTCTATAATTATTTTAACAATTTATGAAAGAGGTGGTTAAATATTAATTAAAATATTGTTACTATTTGTCAAGGCAAAGTAAAAGGAAACCCTAAAATTCAATTTCTTAATTTTAATATCTTACGTAAACTCATAAGTATAGTATTATAGCCTACTATCTCTGCGTCTTTACTAAAGAAATATTTGTCAACATATCCAATATAGAATACTTGTGTTTAAATTCGTTAGGAGTACCAAGACAAGGTAGTAGAGCCTTGCTGATTTCAGCATGAATGGGCCGGCTCGGCCGGGGAAGTACTACCCTCTCACAGAAAATCGACGTAAAGTAACAGTACCTAAACTGTTGCGTTTCGTTCGGTGAGTGAGAGTGCCGGAGGCCCTATCCCCTATCCCTTCTCCCTGATCCCACTCCTCATCTTATCCCTTTTCCCAACCCCAAGGGGCGGCAACGCACTTGTGACTCCTGTGGTGTTGCATGTGTCCATGGGCGGCGATAATTGCTTACCATCAGGCAATCCGTCTGCTCATTTGCCGCCTATTACAATTAAAAAAAAGACAATTCGACGCCTCCAAGCAATAACCCGGTAATCGAAAAATCTAAATTTTACAAGAGAAAAGATTGACTGATTTTATAAAATATATTTTCAACGAGTGGGATTATTGAAGTCATTGATGTATTAAATGAAAGCTAATTTTTTTCGAATTATATCTGTGCTATTATTAAATCCTTTTATTCAGAACCTAGTTATTTACGCATTTCCCTTGAATATTTCAGCGACATTTAGGAATTCTAAGGCACTGTTTATCGTTCCAACCAACATAACATCGGAAACAATCAATTATCCAATCTCACAGTTTCATTTAGAAATAGATCAATCTCGAAGACTTGAGACCTTTAAAGAACAATCAGAACTTACGTAATCGTTGGTTTACGATGTTACGTAAACGCTCTCATTTGGTTCCTCAGTTCGAATTTCTCACGCTGATTCTAATATCAGTCTGTCATTCAGTAAATAAGATGAAGGATACCGAACAAAAATGCATTTTTATTTCTGCGTGAAAAGGATTTTTGTAAGAGATAACCTTGAAAAATAATGGTATGTAATCTAACGGTTTTTTAAGAAATTAAATCAGTTTTGTGCATAGTCTCTTTTGTTACTTTGATGTACAATCTTATATTTATATCTTTATTATCAGCTAAAAGTACAAAAAAGATGAGGAACACCTGACAAAGGAGGTACTTTTTATTTGAACCGTAGGTAGTTATGCCTTATACACTATTATATCAACCCACACCATCCTTTCAATCGGAGTGGCAAGACTACCCGCTCTCCACCTCCAACGCCGGCGCCTGAACTAGAACCTCAACGTAGAGCACCGACGCAAGGCAGCCATGCCTTTGAAGCCATCTCTACCCCAGAAATCCAGTCTTGGATGTCGTCCATTGAGCAGTACCTCAACGAAGTATGCTCTGTAGCAGCAGAAGGAAAACTGAATACTGACCAGAAAATGAAAGTTAGCCATCTCTGTCGAAAAGTGGGCCATAAAGTTTCAATGTTGGCGGTTCAGTACCAGTCCCTGAAATTCAATGCTATCCAAGCCCATACTAAAATCAAATCTCAGCAAGACCAACTCGATTTGTCTCAAAGACTACAAGATTTGCAACAATCTATACAAGAGACCTCGAAACACACCACGAGTGCACCATCTTTCGCTGACATGGTAAAAAAAAGTGCCCACAATTTCATCCAGCCAATAAGTTTAAGTTAGGTGGCAATTTATCCGAACGACAAGTTGAAATCTAGTGAAGATACTAAATCATTAGTTCAAAAAATCATCTGCCCTGAACAAATGCAATTTCATGTAAGAGGACTACGCAAAACTAGGAACGGGGGCGTGATAATCACCACTGAGACCAAAGACGACATAGAGAAGGTGAAACAATCAGTACAACTTTCAAACGCACGCCTTACAATCAATGAGCCACATAAACGGAAGCCTAGAGTTGTGATCGTCGGTGTGCCCTCAGCTATGAAAGAGACGGAAGTTTTCACATGCCTATACCATCAGAATTTAGCAGAGAAACTTCAGAACTGCAACCTTGAGACCTTTCTTAGTGAAGTTAAGTTGAGTCACAAATCGGGTCGTAGAGACGCTTATACTTGTAACTATGTTATAGAAGTATCAGCAGCTACACGCAGGGCACTGATTGTCAAAGAACGAATATTTATTAATTGGTCATCTTGCCCGGTGAAGGATTACACCTTAGTTACTCGCTGTTATAAGTGTCAGCAATATGGTCATGCAGCCAAGTCATGCAGGGAGTCCCAATGCACTTGCGGACATTGCGGCAGCCAAGGACATACTATAAAGGATTGCCTAAAGAAAACCGAGGACCCAAAATGCGCAACCTGCCTGCACTTTAAGAAACCCAGCAATCACAATACTGGCGCTAGTGACTGTCCAGCAAGATTAACGGCGGAAAAGAGGTATATCAGCTCAATTGATTATGGTAGTACCTAAGGGCGTCGTTTATTTGAATAATTTGCATATTCTTTTACATTTAAATTTATCATCTTAACTTGTTTTATTTTTATTAAGCTATTAATGTTTAATTTACGAATATTATAAACTTAACAGCAACTCATAAGAATATTGACCCACTAACATAAAACTGTAAAATCATCTAGTTCGATAAAATGTGTGCGCATTCTAGTTTAAGTTATGTAATTAAAAGTAAATAATAAAGGCTAAATGCAACTATTAATAACATTGACATCACTCGCGCGATTCTGCTGACCCACAGTTTTTGTTACTTTAGTAAAATGCTCGACACGCATTTATATTGTACAATACATGACCATCTTAATTATATGTAGCTATTATTTAATTTTAAGTTTTAAACTGACCATTTTGTTTATTGCTTGATATGTAATATTATTGGTGTATTTTAAAATACAAATTTTAAATTTGTAAAGAGAGACCCAACCGCCTGTGATACAGTTTATAACTAGTACAGGGGTAATGTGTTTTTTCCAATCGATTGAAATTCATAGCATCAAGAGTAATATTATATTAGAATACTATTGTTTGACTTTATGCTTTCTGTAATTCTGTGAATAAAAATTAATTTATTTATATTATGCGCCGCTATTAAAATAAAATATACTAATGAGCCACATAATACGTTGAAAAGTACGCAATGCCTTTGGTGTGCCTGCCTAGTCAGAGTAAAAAAAAACATGTTTAAACTAAAGGTGTCTGTTGGCTAAGTATTTTTTAATCTGTTGTAGACTCGCCGAATTAACAACTTCCCACTTTAAGACATTAAGAAAATTATCTTTTCAGCTATCCGTGACCTTATCTTAAAAGTATCTTAAATGGAAACTAATAAAAAGCTGTGTAACAAAATGTGGCATTAAAATTCTTATACAGCAGTTCCAAAGTCACTAAGAACTTCATCTTAAATATTGAGTTATAAATTTAAACAGAATATGAGCTTGGAATGATGTATCGGCAATAACGATTGATGGACAGGCTAAAAATGAAGCGGTGTGTTCTATTTTTGAAATATTAAAAGCATAGATACTTAAAAAAGAAAAAGTTGTTGATGACGTATGAGCTCTCAACACATCGCGTCACCGACGAAAAAGCTCCATCGCGCGATGTTAACCGTACTTATTTATACGCTTTTGAGATTATCGTTAAAAGAAAAGCTGCTGGAATGAGTGTCAGTCCATACATAATGGAGGCTTCCGTTGTACGAAAATAGCATATTTTTTCATAAGCTTTATGAAACGGCTAGACGTTAACTTTTTGTATTCAATCAAGGCGGAGTATTATTTTTTTAAGGATTTTAAAGCAATGTAAACATATTAGTATAGGGAGTGTAACGTAATTTACTATGACTTATTTTTTAATTTTATTGGTTAATTTTTTAATTCAAAGCTATATAATATATGAGGACTTCAAATAAAATTTACCTTGCTCAAATCATAGTAAAATGAAATCACAGGAAATTTCGCTGATAATAATATAATATTCTGAATAGTTGGATATAATCTTAGAATTTATTTTTTATTTATTCATTTAACTTTTTGCACGGCACAAAATATATGTGGTACATAGGCAGACTTAATGCCTTAGGCATTTTCTACCAGTTAACCTAGGGTGATGCAAAGATAGTGGGTGCGTGATGATTAGAAAATAGTTGTTTGATATTAGATAATAATTACTACACACAGTTATGAAAATTATTACTTAAATTATAGATATATATTTAGAATATATACATATAAGTACATATATATAATATATAAGTATAAATACATATATATGTGTGGAAAATTTAAATTAAACAAAATATGGTATTGTGATTAGTGAGTGATGTAAACATGCAATAATAAAATATTGTTAATTTAAATACATTAATTTGTCAGGGAAATGACCTTAATGATGGTCTGTTATATCGATATTTTCCTAAACTACTTAAATTTATGTCATTCAACTGCTATGATTCCGAGCAATATAAGCTTATTATGGTGATTAAACAAAACAACATAATTTTCCTTTCTTATTTGCAAAACATCATTCGCAAAGTATCTGCATATACGAATCCGATCATGACGATACAATGAAAATATTAATTGTAAGGAATAATTGTTGCATCACTACTGTCACGCTGTTGTACTGGATCCCAACCTATCTGGTTACAAAATAAATGGCTTAATAATTTATGATCTCATTCTCTCGAGCTATCGATGTCGCTCATATTATTACAGCAGCGGCTCCTGTTTTTCTCTCTTCTGTCAATGTAGTGACAGGAATCTTTATTAATATTCGTATCTAAAAATGCGAATACTAATAAAGATTCGTATGGATTCGTTTAGTAATTTTAAACAGAATGCTGGTTCGAAGCAAACACCACTGTTATAATATCCAATTGCAATTGCAATTGGATGTTATAACTTCCACATGTTATTGCAATTCCAGACGTCACTTTTAATGCGAGATCCACTTGTTAGTACATATAACCAGACGTAATAGAGTATTTGCTAGTCCACAGACTAATCTGATCCTTATAATCGTGTCATTTAAAAAGAGTATAATATAAAATCTGCTAGAATCTTATGAAGATCGCAACCAGTCAAACGAGTAACTAAAATTTTTTTTATATCTTCGCGCCTGTATACCCTTAGGCGTAGGCAGAGGTGCAATAACCCACATTTCACCTTTACGAATTTTAGTTCCCACGTAATAGGGGACGAGCCAATTGCCGTTACCAGACACATTGCCAGAATCCGTGCTACCACGGAGAATTTGGAAAAACTCAGTAACATAACATTTTTGGCCGAGCCGGGAATTGAAACCGGGACCTCCGGGCTACGGAGGCAGTAAAAAAAGGAACTAACTGTTTTTTTAAATATGTCGACCTAAATAAGGATGCTTTTCCCCAACGTATTGGTTCAACGTGCATCTTAGTATACTTCCATATTTTTATGAAGCAAAATAATTATGATTTATTTTTAGTAAATAAAATTTTGATTGAGTAATGCTGGGTTAACTTGTCTTAAATGTTCACAATTTGTTTTATCTCCGGAAAAAAATATGTTACTCTCTTACGTCAACTTGTAAAGCCAGGTTTTCTAAGAGAATATTCCCTACGATTTAGATTTTAATAAGTGTGGAAAAGTTGAGCCTCTAGATATTTTACAAACATACTTTTTTAATCTACTTATAAATAAAGTGTTGATGCAACGCCTAAGGACTTGTAACAAAATAATAGCAAATTAAGTATCATGCTTGTTGATCTAGTCCCATATTTAAATCTTTTAAACAAACTATATAGGAGGCTGTCATTTATAACTACCAATTAGAAATGTTTCCATCAAATGATATTCCATGAATGTGCTTCGTAAATAAATTACTTTCATTATTCTAAGTAAGTAACAATACTTACATTATCACATGTAAGGCTAGAACTTAACTTGGCACTATACCTTATGTTTTTAAAGACAGTAACTAAAAGGTGAGAGATGAGATGAAATAATAAAGCGACTAATAAAACATTTCTTCAATTTTTTTTTGACATTCACTTTTGTGTGGTTGATATACCTATGTCACCTTGAAGAATTTCAGAATTATTGTCATAGAGTTAAATCGCCGTGAGACGGACACAATTTAGTTTACTGCGGTACCCTAAAAAGTAAAACATAAATACTTCTTCTTACCAGGCATTGAAACAGCTTATATCCAAAAAAATCACATCACAGTAAACACTTATAGAAACTCCAAAAACCTACACTGTAGAACTATATACAGAACATTTTGCCCAACAAAGTTCGAAGTCCGCGGAAGTCGCGAAGGACGTAAGAGGCGACGTCCTCTCTCTCCGAAAGGTTCGAAGCTACTGAACACTGAACATTGGAAGTATGAAAAGCTTCGACACTGAATTGTTCTATTTCACAGCATGAGCTTAGATAGCGGGAGTGGTGCCAATAATTGATATGCTGCAGATATGTACGGAAATTGGATTCAGACAAAATTACTATAGATAAGGCACGATACACCGAAATAATATATCCGAAGAGGTTGCCTTTGAGGAGATATAAGACAATAGAATTATAATATAATGTATTCCGTTTCCGTTCAAAGGTAACTTATTCATCAATGTTTTCAAAAGCTTTAGTGAATGTTTCATATCATGTAATGGATTAAAGATAGAATAGCGTTGTTCCTTATTTAAATTATATTAAGAGCCTTCGGCTTTTGATCTTCTGCCTATGAACTCAAGTAATTCCAATCAAATAATATATTCTTACTAGCTGATCCGGCGAACTTCGTACTGCCTTATATCTTTTTTTATAATATTTGCTTTTTTTGTGAATCTAAACCATTCTCTGGTCCTCTTGAAAACACACAAAAAATTTCATCAAAATCGATAGGTACAGTCATTTAGGAGGAGTTCAGTGACATACACACGCACACAAGAAATACATACATATATAAAGACAAGCACTTTTATTCTTCATTCTAATATAGGTAAACAATGTATGTATGTTATGTTTATGTTTATATGATTTTACTGTTATGTTCCAGACGAAACATTATATTAACATAAGGCAACAGTAATATTTTATTCTTCTACCATTTACTTTTACCATAGTCTAGTGAACGTCGAATTACAGGGCGTCGCTCTGGGTCAATGGGAAACATTCCATTAATTTGATCTGTAAGTAGGCTATTAGAAAGGAATTGAGCATTACTTTTTATGAATAGTCGCTATAACGTCTATAAAGGAGACGAAATGACGCGTAACTACAGCATTTTTTTTTAACTAAGTCTGTTATGGCAGCGGTAGCCTAGTGGACAAACCGACATGCTGCTACGCAGAGTGTCTCTGGTTCGAAACCTCGGCGCACATGATAAGTTTTCGAAGCTACGTGCTAAGTAGCGATCACTGGTGCAGCGTTTTCATCGGACTACTAAGGTATTTTCAAAACTCTCCAAGTTAGCAATACCCAAACTAGTCGAAACGAATCCTTGCCGGATCAGTTGCATCCCACTCTAACCTCAGTGACGCTGCGACACATAGCGAGGAGTTACTTTTTACTTTGACTTGAAACAATTATATATAAGTATCATTTTATTCATATTTGTTAAGATGCACTGGTATGAAATAATTAGGCAATTTAGTTGTGATTCCATGAGTGTTATTCAATTCCGTCTAGTTATGTCCATTTATATTTTAGATTTTATGGAACACAAAAGAGTTCTACCGGTGGACCGGTCCAATCATAGCAACTTTTGATTGTATTTTTTAATGAGGGAGTGGCTCTGAGTATTTCATTAATAGTACAAAATCTTGAAAAATCAATCATTGTCAATTTATAATTTCAGAATGTTGCCAAATACATAAAATAGGTACTTGAAATTAAACTAGCATGAAACTCGCTCTAGAATCAGTAAATAACAAAAAACTGAAGCTAGAAGAATTTACGGAGTCCCGAAAGCAACACCTAAACTAGGCATAAATGGAGTTAACCAAAAACTCAAAGAACATGTCCACCAAATAGCCTACAACTATAGTTTGTTTGCTTGTAGTAAGTGTATGAGTATTGTTTGTCTCTCATCATCGTATGCCATAATTTAATCATATTGCTAATTATAATAAGTTACTTTGATTTGACCTCTAGAACAAATTTCTCAAAGTCCATTGAGGGCAACCTGGTGGTTCAATGAAGGTGCCCATGGTCCAAAGAAGTTAACAGCCCATGATTTAGTTGCCTTCATTTATACCAAAAAGTGTAAGCCCGAATTGGTTATGCGTTTGATTATTATGAATAAAGGTTCTACGAAATAAAACTAATAAAGTGTGTTTATTTTATCACTTATATTTTTTAAGACATGTTGTCGCAAAGTTAATTGGTCCATTCATCGCAAACTTTCCCTATTTATAAGTTTTTATGCTCATTATATTCTTAAAATATACATTGTCGAATAACTACTACGTGGTTTAATCACTCTTCAGCCTTTCGCAGTCCACTGCTAGACTAATGCTCAGTACTGACACACAGTTTTACTCAAAACTTTTACTCGAAAACGAGTAAAAATCAACGTGTGGACTGCAAAACTCACAGCTCGTTGACATCAAATACACTGTAATTTTACTCTAAGCGAGCCTTCGAATCTGACTCGATCGAGTAAAACTGTATGTGAGCACGGAGCTTTAGCCTCTCCTAATTTGCTTCAAAGCAGCACTGTCCCTATTATAAAATGCTGGCGGAATTAAGACGGGTTGACATGTGGAGTCGAGTTTGCCGTACAAAGTTAATATTTGCTTCGTATATCTTTCATAGTCGTTTCATACGACACCCACATAATAAAACGAGATAGATATTTTGTAATATTAATCCGTCACACAGTAAATGATCTATAACTAGTCTAAGACCACGTAGAAGTAAGAAGGAACTTATCCACCGGTCTATCTATCGGGACAGTATAACTCTTCTCATCTAGAAATACTCGTTAACATTACAAAGTTTTTGTAATTAAATATATTTATAAAATAAGCTAACTCGTCAAAGAGTTTTCCTAGAGGCGACAAAAATAGTTTCACTTAATTTCAAAGTGTAATTAAATTCGGTTCGTGGAGGTGTTAACGTTTAGTTAGTTTTCGTGCCTGTTTTATTCAGTTACGAACTTAGTTTCACTAAAAACGTGTTAGAGTACTATTTTGATAACATTAAATAAATTCTATAGATGTGATAGAAAGGGGCAAGTAAAATTTTAAGAGCGAGGTTTTACTGGGTACTAAAAGCAGTAACCATAAAAAACTGTGATAAAAATAGGAAAATAATGATTTCAGAACGTGAAGTAGAGTATTTTTTCGTCTGTTTTGTGGGTTTTGCGTCTAGCACGTTTATACTGTCCAAATGATTTAAGGGTAACTAATAATATTATTTAATGATATCATTTATTTTATTCTGGCATGTACTTCTGGGTATTTTCTCATTTGCTTTGGCGCTTCCATTTGATTTTAATAATATTATCACTGCTGTACGTACATCAAAATAGATAGCCGTTAATTGTTATTATTTTTACGCAGTGGACCGGGTACACGCCCGCAAAAAATACTTAATTAAATAAGCAACGAGCAAAGAAAGGAGCTAGCAGGCATGTTAGTCAAAAATGTTTCTTATTTCTTTATAAATATTTTCATTAAAAGGCATTTGTGATAAAATAAATAAAGAACACGCAGAGTCAGACTAGAAAAATATGAACAGACCGAACATATATTGGTAATAAATAGCCTTACTGACTTCAGCACGAATGAGCTAGCACCACCGAGGAAGTAAGACCTACTTACAGAATATCGACGTATAGTAGGTATAGTAAATAACAGTACCTATATATATATATATATATATATATATATATATATATATATATATTTAAATCACGGAAGACTTCTTGCGTCATTTCAAAGTCGAACCTTGTGGCGTCCACCACTGTCAATGAGATTTCAATTCTTAATTGTGCGAATATAGTTACACTTTTGTCATGTGAATTCCATTATCAACAAGAAATTTTGATTAAACACGAATTGAAGATATTCAATTTCAAATAAATTCTCGCTGGTTTTTGGCGTCCGTCCGTTCATGATGGAAATAATGTGACGCACTGTATATTTCTGAATATGTTCTATGTGTATTACAGATTTTCCTACATCCATCTAAATTTAAGTTTATATCGGTTCCGCATATTTTCCTGTATTTAATATAAGCATTTCATTAATTAAATGACTTCCTACTACATTACAGGTTATATTGATACCGAATATTTTTTCTGTATATAGTCCATATATTTTGTTGAGAATGCTGCTTCCTCCTAAACTGATATATTTATCGATACCGTACACTCTCGTTTTCCAGCCGTCATGACCGTTTCGAATGGTACCTACCATTATTTGCCATATTTGATCTCACAACTATATACTGAAGAACTGTTGCTCAAGTTGTTGTTCTTTTTACATGCAATATTTTTGTTGAAATCTTACTTCTTATTGCTAGTGATGGTCTTTATCAAACATCTCTCCTCATGGGGTGTTATTCTACCCTGCACCCCACCGTGACTCCCACCCGTGAACCTCCATCCGTGCCCCCAACAGTGCCCACACCCGTGAACTCCCACCCGTGCCCTCACCCGTGAACCCCCAATCGTGCCCTCACCAGTGAACCACCACTCGTGGCCTCACCCGTGTACCCCCACCCTTGGCCTCATCTTCTAATCGAATTCTAAACCGCAAAGTTATCTTGGTGGAGTAATAAATACCTAATCCACATACTACAATGACTCACGAACATATTTGTGTAGATTCTGAAATATGAAAACTAGACCAAAATTAAAAAGGTACATTTGTTTGAATTTTTCCTAAAGGTTTAAGGATTTTTTTTATTTTTTTAGGCTTAATGATAATGATCATCAAAATTACAAGCTTGTACCTATGTCTGCTAGAAATACCTTAGAATTTTATGAAGACCGTTGAGTGAGTGTGACAATCAATAATTTTAAAGTACTAGTTCGATTTGGATGAAACTCTGTAATATATTTTTCATCCCTTCTATTAGAAAAGTGTCGCTTTGTTCCTCTTTTAGTTGGAGCAAAATAGCTCTTTTCTGTTAAGCACTTTTTAGCGAGCGGAAAAGTGATTTGAATTTGGAACGTATATCATTCATAGAAATCGAACGCAAATTGTATAAATAACTGGCTGGTACGTGTTGGCTGCACGGACGTGACCCGCGCTAACAAAAAAGTTCTCGTAATCAGTAGGTACATACTTTATTGAATTTTGCAAAAATAAAGAGTTCTACGTCGAGTTGTGAAAGAGAAAAATATAAATTTGTAATTGTTATAACTTATATTCACACGTCTAATTTTATTAAATATATTCATTAATTACATAACACCGTCTCTTATTTATTTTCTCATAGAAAGGGGATGGAAAGTAGAGTATATGACTCGAGAGCAAATTATTTTTCCCTCGCTGCGCTCAGGATTCTACGTTAGAATCCTTCGCTTCGCTCGTGGTTCAAAGTAGCGCCCTCGCCGTAAAAATACCATTTTGCTCCCTTTCCATACAATATACTATTATTATAAAGATGTACTCTTGATAATGAAATGTTCAGATGTCTAGCTTTATCCAGAACGAAGTTACAGAGAGTTGAAAATGACCTGAATGTCTACGATAAAAGTAAAACTAACGACTGAGCTTTTTTGCTCAACTTGTTTGGGTTCAATGCCGTGCGCCCTGATTAAATACGAGCGTTATCCAGGATAAAAAAAGCTTATTACAGTCATAATTGAGTTGGCATTTTTGTTCTAACCATATCGATGTACTACGTACTGCCTGATGTTAAGCAAATATGTTGTTGAGGTTGTAGCACACTAACGCAGAAGATACCTGCCTACCTATTTATTAGAACTCTGTGCAAGCAGATGGTGGAAAGCCTCGTCTGGATCTTGAGCTCCTGTATGATCGATACGTTGGTGCGGTGTGCTGTCCAGGGGATGTTCAGCATCTTCCTTCAGCACCACATCTCGAAAGCATCAATGCGATCACGGTCAGCTTTCTTCAAGGTCCATGTCTCTGCGCCATACAAGAATATGGAGAACACCAGAGTGCATACAAGATTAATCTTGGTTTTCAGAGAGATATTCTTGACATATCTTTGACAGCAGTGCCATGGCTCCTTTTGCCATCCCGATCCTTCTTCGCACCTCAGATTCACAAGAACCATTATTACTAATGCCTGAACCCAGGTATATAAAGCTGTTAACCGTCTCTAAATTGAGGGACCCAGTGGACTCAAGCTTGCCTGTGCGATCTATGACCATGATCTTCGTTTTGGACCTGTTTATAGAGAGACCTAGTTCACTGCTGATGCGCTCCATCCTATCCAGTAAGGTGATCATCTCGGCGTCATCTGACGCTAGCAAGGCGGTGTCGCCTGCATAAGGCAAATTACAGATTTTGCGTCCACCAACGGTGATGCCTCCCTCCCAGCTATCGCAAGTACGCCTCACTATATATTCACCGTTTATATTGAACAGGATAGGTGAAAGGATGCAGCCATGTCAAACTCCTTTTTCAAAACTGAATGTTTTAGATTTTGTACCGTCAATCCTCACCACACTTTGGTTCTTGTGATATAAAGATTGCAGAAGTGCAATCAAGTGATGAGGTACACCCAGTTCTGATAAGACCCTCCATAGAAAAAATATGTATGTACGGATTTGGTGGACCAATCTACAAGTGGATAAAATCATACTTAAGCTACCGTGACTCCAAGGTTGTATCGAATGGCTTCAAATCATCCACACGCTCCATAACTTCAGGAGTGCCTCAAGGATCACACTTAGGGCCATTATTATTTAATATGTTTATCAATGACCTGCCGGACTGCTTTCACCCCTGCCCTGCTATTCGCAGATGACCTTAAAATCTTTAAGACTGTAGAGTCACTTAATAAGGCCCTACTTCTTCAGAAAGATCTGGATTCGTTGTCTATATGGTGTCATAACAATGGTATGCAATTGAATCCAAATAAAAGTCAGTTTATGAAGTTTACTCGTGAGATTGACGAAATAACATCAAAATACTTGATCAACGGCGTAGAATTAAATGAATGTGATTGTGTTAGAGATTTAGGTGTTTTGTTAGACAAAAAGTTAACCTTTGTACCTCATTTGGGAATGATCATTAGGAAAGCATCTAGGTCTCTGGGCTTTATTGTAAGAAATGGAAAGGATTTTGGCAAGCCTCATACAACATTTTTGTTATACAATAGTTTTGTGAGAAGTCATTTAGAGTACTGTAGTGTAGTTTGGCGACCGCATTATGCCGTTCATATTTTAAGGCTAGAAAGAATTCAAAAAAGATTTCTGTGGCACTTGTCGCCCCCGCGTTTCCCAAGAATGGTTTCTTATCAGGATAAACATAAAAAATACAGAATGAAACACTTGAAAAGAGAAGAAAATATTTAGACCTGGTTTTCTTATATAAACTTGTCCGCAACAAAATTGACTGTACACAACTCCTTCATAGAATAAATTTTAGAGTACCATACAAATATCCTAGAGTATACATCAGTCTCCTTTATCCACCACCCAGAAAAACTGTTTCAGGCTCTACCTCTCATGTCCCTCGCATGTGCAAGCTCCCTAACCTCTGCAATCACGATGTTGATATATTTGCTGATTCTCTTACTAAATATCGCAAAACTATAAAATGTAATACTTTCTTATAAATGTATTTCTGTATGCTTGGTGAATTTTTGTATCAGGAAAAGGCATGCTATGTAAAAAAAAAACTGAACTGTAATCCGTACTTTTTTTAACTTGTTATAAGTAATACTTACTTATGTTTGTTATTGTAAGTGTAAGTGGTGTTTGCTTATAATTGGATGTAACTGTTACTCTAGATCGTAAGATGTTTATAATATTTGCTTGTATTACTGTTATAATTGTTAGCAAACATAAATAAATAAATAAATAAAAATAGACAGTCCCAGTTGACACAATCAAATGCCTTACTATAGTCGACGAAGCACATTATGACAGGTGTGTCGAACTCGTAGCATTTTTCCACAATTTGCCTGACGTTTAATATTTGTTCACGCGTGCCTTTTCCCTTGACTAAACCGGCCTGTTCTTGCGGGATCTGCCAGTCAAGATAATACCGGACCCGGTTGTTTAAGATGTCTAACAGGACTTTGCTTGCGTGACAAATTAAAGCGAGTGTGCGATAATTATCACATTTTTTGTTCGAACCTTTTTTATGGGCCTTGAGCCACGTGCCGTTCCGCCATACGTGGTTGCAGATGTTGTGCAGTGTCTCAACACCTTTTTCACCCAGAGCCTTCAACACCTTAGCTGTAATTTAATCCAGACCTGGCGCTTTGTTAGTTTTTAACGATCCAATGGCCGTTACTATCTCCGATCTTAGGATGTCGACTTCCAGGTGCAATTTAGCCCATATGGATAACCTAGACGTCTGAATGTTTAATACCTAACTAAGAGAATATCGTATGACGAGGTACATTTCCAAATTTTATTTAAATCTTACAAGTAGTTTAAGAATTATATTGCAAGTCAAAGTTATTTGATTTGTAATCGACTTGAAGAAGGAGGTTATCAATTCGACTGTATGTTTTTTTTGTATATTTATTTCGCGGATTACTCCGCCAATAAAGAACCGTTTTCAATGGTTCTTTTTTTCATAGGTCATACTTCAATGTTGGTCCCTTTCAAATTTTATCGAAATCAGCTGAGCTGTTTTTGAAAAATTAAGAATAATTGAAAAAGAATATATAAATATAAACTACTCAAAATAAAGTAAGGGACTAAGATTTTTTGCTGTACCATGAAAACAATAAAGACACTCAATTGTTTAACTTATGTAAATACAAAATAATGTTATTGGTTATAAATTATAATATAGGCTAACAATTGTTTAAAATAATGATCAGGAATTGCTTATTAAGTTCATAATGAAGTTGGCTATATGGAATGAAAAACATGAACAAAAGAAATCATTGAAAAAAGACAAAATACTGTTCCTGTCACTTTGTTTCTTCTTTTTAGTAACGAGTATATCCTCCTCTCTTAGCAATACACCCCAGAAGCTTTGTGTGCATACTTTGGATCAAATTCCTCATTTTTTCATCTGGATTTTTTTCCTCCCAAGCACGTTTTAAAGCGACAATCAGCTGCTGTTGGTTGTAGACCCCTTGCTCATTCACTCTAACCCTTCGTTTCAATTGGTCCCACAATTGCTTGATTGGATTTAAATTCGGACTGTTATAGTTGATTGAATCAGGCGTTACTTGGCGGAACTCCCTTGTAACCTAATGGAAGGAAAGAGGAACCCACCACGCACCCTCGAATTGACCACCCCAACTATTGCAATAGAAAAAGGTTGACAATATCGAACTCCTCTAAAAGGATAAGGGATATAGGAATGGTATGGGTTCCAGGAAGATACCTGACTTGCAGTATCCCGCTGTATGCGCCGACTGTTCTTCGACACGTTTTTCGCCTCTGCACGAGGCATCCTCAGGAACGATGGGCAACGACTGAGCGCTTTCCAACCGTGGGCATGTCTTATAAACGATTGTACTTTCTAATCCCCTCCCTCCGTTGCTCGACTGATGTGAGTCATTATGACGGTGTGCGAATATATTCAGCAATGGGGACCCGTTAAAGTTGGTTTGATCGTTCAGTAATGTATGCTTGTCCCGCTTTAAAATCTCTAACTGTTCCAATACGCACATTCTAATACCCTTTTGACAAGTGTGTATGACGTCAAATGAATGTCCGCTATTTAAGGTATGACCCGATTCAAGTAAATATTCGGCAAAATGAGACTTTTCCGGCTGGTTGTTTCTAAACGCCGCTAAATGTTCTTTATATCTCAGCTCAAAACTTCGACCCGTCTGTCCTATGTACTTATTTTGGCATTGGTCGCATGTTAACCCCCCACGTGATTACAGCACGCACGGTCGTGCTCTAATTCAAGTGGTCCCATGTGTTTGCGGCACGCATGGTTGTGCTCTAAAAAAGTCGTCCTATTGGTCGCAGGTTTTTTACGTTTTGTTTTACTTAAACCAAGAAACGAAAGTAATAACTATTAGAATAGTTCATATTCTATGCAACTAAATCGTTTTAGAAGGGTGAGGGAAACGAAACGCGCCAAAAAATATTGAAATATAATTATCTGTGTCTCAGTTGCGAAAGCGTCCGCCATTGTTGTGTTTTGTTCCGCGATCTTTATAATAAAAGTTGTCTTGTGGAAAAAACCAGTGAATATTTTATAAAGATACTTATATAGATTTACTCAGAAATAAATAAATATTAATTGTGAAGTGACATTATTCGTGACAAAAACACGAAATTCAGTGATAAAAGGCAAAAACTTTTTAGAAGGGCTATTTCTACTCTTGAAACTTGCTATTTTCGTAATAGTTTTATGATAAATACTCTTTTAATAGTTATGAAAGACATAAAAGTACCCAGATTATTTATCTGAAAACATATTTTAGCAATTAAATACTAGTATTGTTGTACATTTTCACTGGTATCGTGTTTCAAATGGTAAATAATTCACAGCCACAGTGTTCGTTACAGTAACATGGCGGCCTGGCACGGCGAACTTTTTGTCACGCGTTCGGATTATAATTTTTTTAGTGGCGTTAGACTAATTTGTTACAAATAAATAATGTACTGTGTGAAAACCTAAAGGTATAATGTGATAATGTTTTTGTGTTTATGAACCAAACAAAGTAATGATATTCATTAATATGTGATGAAATGTTTGTGCGAACGACTGAAAAAAACAAACTTCTAAGTTTGTAAGCCTGTTTTGCCGGAAAGGTGAGTATTTAGTTGTAATTCATATTATTGTTATGATAGCTGATTTAATACCCAACACAATGATATGCAATTTATGTGATATAATTATATTAAGGTGTCATAATTATTTTTTTCCGGTAACCTATGCCAATGAAAATTTGCAGCAACGTGACCTTTAGCACTTGTGGCACTTTGCCTTTAGTTTGATCGCACCTCAAGGGTTAAGCAGTAAATACCGGACTTTTGTTCTTGCATACTTTATCTTTACCATTGCAAAGAAATTTTAACGTTTTGTATGGTATATAGGCTGATCTGATACCGTTCCTCCTCAGTATACGCGCCATACGGTCAGTTATGCTTCCAAAATAGGTAAGAACAGCGGTATTATTTATAGGTTCTTTTATAGAGGGATATAAAAGTGACTTGGCCATTCTAAGTTGTTTTCCTCTAATCATCTTGTCAATTAGGCGTTTACTATACCCGTTGGATTGAGCTATATGATAAATAATATTTAATTCTCTGTTATATGATTCTATATTACTGCTTAACATGCGACCAATGCCAAAATAAGTACATAGGACAGACGGGTTGAAGTTTTGAGCTGAGATATAAAGAACATTTAGCGGCGTTTAGAAACAACCAGCCGGAAAAGTCTCATTTTGCCGAACATTTACTTGAATCGGGTCATACCTTAAATAGCGGACATTCATTTGACGTCATACACACTTGTCAAAAGGGTATTAGAATGTGCGTATTGGAACAATTAGAGATTTTAAAGCGGGACAAGCATACATTACTGAACGATCAAACCAACTTTAACGGGTCCCCATTGCTGAATATATTCGCACACCGTCATAATAACTCACATCAGTCGAGCAACGGAGGGAGGGGATTAGAAAGTACAATCGTTTATAAGACATGCCCACGGTTGGAAAGCGCTCAGTCGTTGCCCATCGTTCCTGAGGATACCTCGTGCAGAGGCGAAACACGTGTCGAAGAATAGTCGGCGCATACAGCGGGATACTGCAAGTCAGGTATCTTCCTGGAACCCATACCATTCCTATATCCCTTATCCTTTTAGAGGAGTTCGATATTGTCAACCTTTTTCTATTGCAATAGTTGGGGTGGTCAATTCGAGGGTGCGTGGTGGGTTCCTCTTTCCTTCCATTAGATTCGGACTGTTAGCTGGCCATGGTAATACCACAGAATATATAGTACTAACGTACAGAAGATTCACTTTTCAAACCAATTTATTGAAATTGCGACTCTTGCTACTAAGCAACAAAGTTCAATTCAGCTCGCATAAGCACTCAGTGCCTATCGCGATATTCACCTAACCGTTTCCGCTCTTTTCTAACACATAACGCTGTCGCTGTCTGGCGCGGAGTGGCGCGCTAGTCGACAACCCACTTGCCGCTGTTACTATAATATTCAAATCATATTTATTCATCGTCTATCTACCTACTTGGCCACGTACCTAATAATAAATAATTATCTTATAAGTATCCTATCCCACTATTTGAGCTTTTCTAGAACAAAAACCACAAAAATTCTGGTCGTTTACATTTTCACTAAAGTAATTCTAAGTTATTTCCTAAACGCGTGGACCGATTTACATGATTCAAACAGATAAAATGGTTTTTGAACTAGATCTTTAATTTGACACCATAATCGATGCGATATCTTTTAACAAACAAAAATCAAATTTTCAAATTGCTCTCGTAAAATAAATAAAATCACATTTTCAAGTTGCTTTCGACACACATCCGTTTAATGAGCAATACTTTGCATCAGACTTGTGATGATACATTTTCGTTGTTAAAGGCGTTTATATAATTTGAACAATGTTCGAACACGGCGCGTGAGATTACGGAGCGGTCGCACTCGTTGCGTGAGGTCTAATGTGAGCTGCGCGCGGCAACCCTCTAATCCAACCATGTAGTCATGGGCGGCAGAGGTACTTGTAAGTTTGTACCTAAAATGCGAAGTGCGCCAGGCCTGGTAATACCTCAATATGAGACCCTTCTAGGACAGTTTGGGTCGATCGAGCTGTGTGTGCACGGGTATTGTTTTGCTTCAGGATGAATCCAGGCCCCATTCGCTGTGCAAATGGGATCACTTAAGACCTGATGACATCCTCGATGTAACGTTCTGCAGTTACGGTATCCGCATTTAAAATGGTGAGCTCGGTTTTACCGTGTAAACTAATCCCACCCCAAACCATTACGTTGGGACCACCAAAACGGTCAACTTCGTGGATGCAGGACTCCGTAAACCGCTCGCCGCGTGGTCTCCACAACCTAACACGCCGATCATCATTGAAAAATTTTACTTTGCACTCGTCTGTAAAAAGCACCTTGCCCCACTGATTAATCCCCCAGTTCAAATACTGACGGAAGAATCTTAAACGGTTTGCACGTTGAACCCTGGTCAGAGGAATTCGAACAACTCGACGTCTTGACATTTGCTGGTCTTCGTGCAATCGATTACGTATAGTTTGATCACTGACACGGGTACCCGTTGTCAACCGTAAGCGGTGTTGTAACTTACGAGCCGTAACTGTACAATCACGACAAGCACTTAGTTGGATGTACCGATCCTCGTGCGCCGTTGTTACACGAACTCTACCTGAACCAGGTCTCCTGGCAGCACTGCCGGTCTCTTGGAAGCGATTCCATAAATTTTGGACAGCTCTTCAAGAAAATCCCAACTGCAAACCCACGTAACGATGAGAACGTCCTTCTTGAATCATAGTTATGGCACTGGTTGCCCGGGCACGCCACGATAGTGGCGGTAAGTCCCGTGATTGAAGAGTGGTTGGAGAGACGTCACGGCGTCCTCACCTTCCGGTTGACTCAAATCCTTACCGGCCATGGTTGTTTTGGCCGGTATTTGTGGAGGATAGGCCGGGAGGAAACGCCCGGATGCCACCATTGTGGCAGTAGCCGCGACCCTGTCGAAGACACGGCGTTGCATACTTTGGCGGTTTGCCAGCCTGGGCATCGCAGCGCCGTGATCTGGTCGCGGCTATGAATACGGTTGTCCTCTCGCTCCCGGCCGTAGTTCTGTCTATGGTCCGGAGTGAGAGGTCCTGGAACGCCGTCGCCTCCTTCTGCGAAGCAGTCATGCTGAGCAAGGAGGCGGCGGAGCGGGAGAGGGAAATACATCGCCCTCTCCCCAACCGTAGGTCCGCGCGTCGGGGACGTCGAACAAGAGACGACCTCCGACCACCCTAAATTTAGTGCCTGCAGACGGTGAGCGCTGGGGCTGCTCCCTGTCCGCCAAAAGGCGGGAGGCGGCGCGTGTCCTCGCCGCCTCCCAAGTAGCTTTGTGAGGTGATGGATGCTAGAAGTTTGATGGATGCAAGAAGTTTGATGGATGATTGCGAGATCATATGTAGACGGGGCCCGCCAACACAAACGGCGGGCCAATCCCGGGCGGGGTCGCGAGAAAGTATGCTAATCGCGAATCGCGTGACCCCGCCAACATACGGGACCCGTAGGGCCACCGCGGTGGGTTTTAGTGGGTATGCCCCGAACGTCTTAAGGGGAGAGCCTCCACATACCTCCTCCGTCAGTCCCAAGCCCAGCCGTTCTAATGGCTGGGTTGGCGGAGTTGAGATGACTCATAAGGAGAGTTTCCCACCGGCACCGTAGCGAACAAAAAAAAAAAAAAACTTATTGCTGTAATTGTATCCATGTGTCTTCGTACTGGTGGCATGATTAACGCGAGATGATAAATGAATCAATTAAAATAGAAAAGTAAAACTTTTTTCCTAAAATAACCGAGACAAGTTAAGAAGACAATCGAAGAAAAACTTAAGAATAGTATCTATTTTTTTTTTCTTGGAATGAAGGCCAATAATTCTCAAATTAGGAACACGAACACCAGCATAAAAAAAATCAAACACCAAAGAGTTCGTAATATCAATATAATGATACTTATCAGTCACTTTCAGTTTAATAAATTGCACTTAAATGTAAATAAACTAGTGGCCTTTATTTTGTTTTAAGTACTATATATCAACTCGAGTGACCTATTCAATTTTTTTACACGATTAAAATCGGTTGTGTGCCATCTTGGTGAAAAATAATTATTAGTCACCGACAACTGACTCAGTCACTCCACGATCATCATAACAGGATAGACGAGTAAAAAAATATATAAAAACAACCAGTGGATATCGGGAGAGGCATCAAGGGAAGCAACCAGAAAATAATAAGGGACGTATAGGCCGCGCCACACAAGTTGGTGGATGTGAAGTTAGCTACAAGCTGCGCAATATCCAACCCTGACTGAACCTCAGATAAAGCTGCACGTTGATTGGATATTGCGCAGCTTGTAGCTTATTGAACATCCGCTAACTTGTGTGCCGCGACCTATAACCAAGGTAGCATCAAGGGAAGTAACCAAGGGCCATCAAGGGGCCCAGTATGGAAGCATCATGAAGAAAGGAATTGTATCGGTAATACCATTTCAAGCTCTATTTTTGCCGAGTTATTAAGTACAATATTAAGACCATAATCATAAAATTACAATATTTTTCACGATGCAATCAAGTCAATCAACAACACTTGACATATTGTTGTTGTAAATTTGGCCCAAACAAACAAATAAACTGGTCAAGCTAAATAAAACCGTAAAATATGCGTAAAAAAAATTGAGGTAAAAAAGTAGGTTTTCTTACAAATGCACCCTTTCACCTAAACAAGGAATGTTGTTACATCGTTTGATAGTTATGTTTGTTATTGTCAATTATATGTAAAGCTCTTGTTGATAGCTTTATCTAATTCAGCAAAAAAAATGTTTTATTGAAGGAAGTACGAGTTACGTAAACAAAACTATATTTTCAATATATATAATATTTACTCTCAGCTTAAAATTTGATTACAAGTTATTTACTTAATAAGTTATTCACTTAAAATACTCATTTACCTATTTCCTATTAATCATTTTAATTGAACTTAATGATACTAGTTACTTGCAAATTAAAGTAGCCTGGCATTTCTTTTCATGTTGCTGGTTATTTTACTTCCACTTCACACCACAAGTGTTTTTGCATCCGCCCCGGCTGGCTAGTCAAAACGGTGTAAACAAAATTACGCTGCGGGCCTCTAACAAGTTGCAACCCGCGTGCTAACTCCGCCCCCTCACACTAGCCATCTCCGTATTTGCGCCGTTTTGTTGGACGCAATTAAATCGCTAATTAGAATCGATAAAAACTTTTTATAATACTGAATAAGAATTACGGAAGCAATATTATCGGCATTATGTATGTAGCCAAAATAATGAATATACGCCATTAATATACATCTCTCAGTAGCGGCCTCTAAAATTCGCGCGGCTCACTGCGGAACTAAAAAATACGCCGAAATTCACTCTCGTGACAAAACTACGTCCATGCCAATATTTCACCCATGCATTGTACTGATCTTTTGATGCCTCCTGGCTGAATTTGAGAGATGGTCAATCTTGCGTCCGTATACAGGACGCAACAAGTCAGTCGGACGCAACATCATCAGTAAAAACCGCCATGTAGGACGCACTATCAACATGGGGATGTATATATATATATACTGTTGTGTTTTGTTCAGAGAATGAAAGTATTAAAGGCCCCATCCTCTATTCTTTATCCTTTTTCCCGCTCCTCTATTCCTTTTGCCTCCCGAAAGGGCGGCAAAACACTTGTGAATATTCTGGTGTTGTTTGTGTCTATGGGTAGCGGAAATCGCTTACCATTAGGCGATCGGTCTGCTCGTTTTATGCGACTGCTGATCGGAGGTCCCGGGTTCGATTCCCGGGTCGGGCAATAGTGTGACTGGGTTTTTCCGAATATTCAGTAGCAGCCCGGAGTCTGGTGATGTGCCCGGTAACGGCGATAGGCTCGCCCCCTATTACGTGGGACCTAAATATTCATGGCGAAATGTGGGTGTAATATTTATACCTCTGCCTACCCCTTCGGGGATACAGGCGTGAGACTATAAATAAAAAAAAATTAAAAAAAAATTAAAAAAAATAAGTTCAGTGCCTGACTTACGAGCTATAACATTGCAGTTATTTATTGCAGTTTTTTAAATCTACACATGTTTGAAATGAAGTCTCCGCCACGTGCGGTAAAAACCATCAAACAGAACTTTGTACAGTTTTCAATAATAGATAGTGTGATTTCTGAGGAAGTTTAAGGTATATAATATACACAGGCGGAGTCGCGTGCGAAGTTTACATCATCATCATCAGCCTTTAACAGTCCACTGCAGGACTACTAGGCCTCTCCTTTGAAAGGAGGAATTGGCCTACTATACCACGCTGGCCTACGGTTGGTATAGGGTTTGTATCAAGTTTTCCTTTTCTTACAGTGCTGTTCTATGCATAATATGCTCCCTCTGTCGCCTCTTGCGACACCCATGGGATGATATAGGGTAGTGACAATCCGAATTCTTAATCCGTCACCACACGGACCTGCGAAGTTTAATAAACCATAAATACGTTTTTTGTTTAAAAAAATAATGTTGTAACTAGACTGAGCTATTTGAAATTATACCTACCTGTATGATTTCATGTAGGTACCACTAAAGCTCTTAATAGCAAACAAATTTCTAAAGCCGATAAGACGTAACCTTTCATTCTATTGATCGAACTATGACGTGGCCTAGATAGAAACTAAATTGAACGAAAATTTTCTACGAAACGCTAACTAAAGAGTGAAAATACTGAGGAAAACACCATCACCTGAACTTTGACACAGCCTTTCTCCATCAAAGTCGGTTTTGTCTCAATTATGTTTTGGGAACAAAGAATTTTATTAGAAAAATGTGTATAAAATTCCCTCGCTGATTCTATTCTTATAAATTGATTTACTGGTTCAAAGAGCAAGAGCTTTGTTTTGTGAATAAATTTATGTTATTTGACAGAATAGAAGGAGGAAAGTAAAAAAATATATTTTATTTGATTTCGCGTTTCGTAATTCATTACCTTGTAAGATACGGAATTTGCTATTTCTGTGTTACAATGAATTATTATTATAATAGTACTCAAGGAATTTATTACCCATTCTCATAACACACAACGTAAAAAATGTATTGTTTATTTGGAGATCGAGTTGTAACTACGAAGAAGATTTAATGTTATAGATAAACATTCATCAACTTGTTTTGAATTTTATAAATGTGCCAGCCATCAATCACTACAATGTTGTTGTTGATATACTTTATAGTATATTTTAACTGAGTTATTTTTAAGTACATAGAGAAACAACACTATCACGACCGAATTTGAATTACGAAAACCGAATTTGAATGTGTCCTTTGAAAGCTTTCAGATTATTTTTGTTCGTAGTAGAGCACACAGAAGATTTCGATGTGAAAATGTAGTATATATTAAATCCAAAGTTGCAATTCAATTGGATTCCAAAAAGTTGGTCACATTTCACTTAATAGGATGGGCAAAGATGATTTATATAAATTTAAGATTTTTCAAAGGGCTACTTTTCAAATATGTACCTACTTTAAATGGGAGGTGAGAATTCTGTTACGAATTTGAAAATTTGATTCAATAAAAAGTTACAATTAGCTACGTTTTCATTTTGTTAAGTCATCTCTTTTGCTATTGCACGCAAAAATAACTATTTTAAAACCAGGATAGAGGAGTTCTAAGGAATTTTTAGCCATAAGTTATTTTTATGAGACTACGGCGGTTACGACTACACGATTGTTGCTATTTTTAAATGCATAGTGGTGTTAATATAGTAGTAAGTTCGTAATCGTGGAATGGGCAGCTGTCGGCACAATTACAAGTGTAGTATCTTATACCGAGTCCTTTGATTTCACATCAGGAGTTATATAATTTCAGAAAAAGAGATTTTAATTTCTTCTGCGGATGTTTAAAATTTTCTTAAATTATATCTTTTCACATTTCAACAATAAGCTGGATCAACAGACTGCGTGACTGACGCACGTAGAGCCGGATAATGGAAAATTATAACGTGTGTGTATATTTTTGTATTCACTGAGTCAAATTTTATTATTTTACGCCTGTATCCCCGAAGGGGTAGGCAGAAGTGTAATATTACATCCACATTTCGCCTAATGAATTTAAGGCCCCACGTAAAAAGAGGCGAGCCTATAACCCTTACCGGCCACATTGCCAGACTCTGGGCTGCTACTGAGAATTCGTACAAACTCACCAACACTTTTCCCCGACCCGGAAATCGAACCCGTGACCTCCGATCAGCAGTGGCATACGCTATCCACTGGACCACCGAGGCAGTCACTTACTTACTTACTTATTATTATAGAACAGTATATGCAAGGGTACTGACTGCCCATAAATACTGTCCAAGACCTTACTGACGTGCAGTCGAAAAATCAGTGGTGCATGCCTTAGGTTTGAAGATGTTACCCTCGTACCAATATGTTGGTATATCCACTCGGCTATGACTGTCTTAAGGGTTTTCTTTGTTTTCCAAATAGCAATATATTTTCCTTTGGCAGGTGATTGTGTAGTTATTTATTCCACCCCTTTGCTCCTTTGTTTGTTTTCTTCATTTGTAGTCATATTTTCGACTCGATTTATCCGACTCATCCTACAAAGTATCTCACGTTTTTCTTTGTAAAACGTGACCTACATTCGTAAACGGTTTAATTCGTCTCCTGTTATGTTATACAATAATAAAATTGTGTAACTCATTAATCATAGTATGTGTTTTTGACGCTTCTTTGTATTACGTGTTTGATGCTTTTTGCTTAATATACGAGTTTACGACTCGAAGATTTACTTTAGCATAAATCTTCAGCTGCATAATAAATCAGAAGCAATTCCAAGCTATTCTATTATATACTCGACAAATATGGAACAGCTTATATTTGTTACAAGATTCTGATAATGTCGCAGAACAAAAGTTGTTGATATTGACGAGTATAATCAGTACCCGTATAGGGTTGTCCGTGTGGTGACGGATTAAGAATACGGATTGTCACCACCCCATATCATCCCATGGGTGTCGTAAGAGCCGACAGAGGGAGCATATTATGCAGAGAACAGCACTGTAAGAGAAGGAAAACTTGATACAAACCCTATAACAACCCGTTTGGCCAGCGTGGTATAGTAGGCCAATTCCTCCTTTGAAAGGAGAGGCCTAGTCCAGCAGTGGACTGTTAAAGGCTGATGATGATGATAGGGTAACATATATACATAGGATTGCATATTAGAAAATCATTTTTTTTCTGATTTCAAAAGAACAACGTACAAATCAACAAAGTTTAAAATAACGACGGTCATTTGATCAAAAGTTCAGCTGACCAAAGTCTGTAATATCAATGTTTATATTATTTATTACACTATTGACCAAATCGTTTAAGTACAAAATCCCTAGTGCTAGCTAACCCTAGGCACTCGAAAGCAAAGAAATCATTATTAGTCTAGTGAAACATTAGTTTAAATAAAATTAGTGAAATCTTCCATTCGGGATTTTTACCTACATTTAAATTAATAATTCTTAATAAGAAATCATTTGTGATTATAAAATTTCATTAGTTATCATTTGATATTTTAAAATTACATCCAGCAACTTTTGATCAGTCGTTCATTTGATGCCAAAAACATTTGGTCATTTAAATTTTGTTATTTCGTTTATTGTTCTTTTGAAATTTGCTCGAGAAAGTTTTGATTTTTTAATATGCAACCATACATAGGGCCGGGCTATAGTGGCGATATAAGTATACCTACAACTTAAATATCGGAGGATTCGGAGGTTTACGTAGCCATGTGTGCGAAAGTTTTTATAGACGTAGATGCGTTGTTCGCGCTCTATATTTGCAAAATCATGGCTAGGCGTTTTCCTGACACGAACCAACAAGTGTCATGACTATTATTACATATGTTAATTTACCATAAAATGTTTAAAAAAATTGTACATGTTTCGTATTCTGTATCTCTTTATAATAACTACAGTAGGTAGTCTTTACGCCGTATATTCTACGGTCATAATATTTATCTCAAATTTTAGATTAGAACTTTTATATGACGACATATATCGTGAATAACGAATTATGCTGTAGAATCGAATATGCTTCTGCAATAAATACCTTATTTTTATTAACCTCTACCTTAACTTTCAAGTTCAAAATCTAAATCAGTAAGTGAAATCGTGACCGCATATCCCAAAATTACAAGTAAATCCACATTTTGCATATTTGTTAGACGAAAGAAGATTTTTTGACACGTACCCGGCATTTTTTACAGCCTTGCTAAGGCTGCATAAGAATTTTTGCTCTCCCGTTTGGTACCGTGCTGGGTATCTAAGTAAACACTGGGTATCCGCATACTTTATTCAGACAAACGATAGTAAATTAACGTCTTACAAAGTGGTCCGCGATCATATTATGTAGATTTCGTTTAGTTATTTTATTACTTATTTTAATGCCTAAACACGGTATCATTATAACAATATATAAATCCATGTAATATTTTTTTAAGGTATGTAACTCTTGTATCGGGAGGACCTTTTATTCCATCAACGCATACCAAGAACACCCACACTTGGAGCAACTATTTGTGTCTATTACCATAATGTTCAATCTAATAATAAATTACGTACAAGTAAAAAAAATATGATGTTTTATACTAGCTTTCAAATGAGCTAAACTTATGATCAAAGTACACGTCAATACGAATCAAACGAGCCTAAACATGATGAGTTGTGCTGTTTTATATAAATAATTGGTAATATTTATGTCTAGGTTTTATAAGTAGCCGCTAGAACTGTTTTCATCTGTGTATATAAAATTCTTGCGTTATTGACAGGCAATGCACAGCCAGAACTACTGCGCGCAAGAAACTGAAATTTAGCATGTATGTTCCTCGGGGACCGTAGGGGTGCACTTAGAAGGGATTTCTCAAAATTCTCACGGGATCGGACAGAAATGATTAAATTAATATGGGTGTAGTCGCCAGGCTTCTTCTAGTAAATTATAATCACTTAACTAGAAAGAAGACTCAGTTCTCTTCCCAATTATCGCAGCTACCTCGAACTCATTTCTATTTATTCCTTTTAATTAATTTAGGTTCCTTGGAGACTGTAAGGGTGCAATAAGAAATTATTTCCCGAAACTCCCACGGCATTGAAACAAAAGGTTAAATTAAAATAAACTGTGCGGGCGTAGTTACAGGCATCTTCTAGTTAGAAGATAATATGAAAAGAATTCGCTAAACAAATTGTCTCTGCCTACCCCGACGGGAAAAAGGCGTGAGTATATGTATGTATGTATGTCATTCACGCTAAACGATTCACGGTCAAAGTGGGTGGCATAAATAAGTTAAATATGGTCCGAAAGAAAGTTGTGACATCCAGGTACCCTTTTACCCCACAGGCCGGACATTCATTTATTTTTACAAATTATCTTTTTTAATAATAGATAAACTTACTTTTTATCACTATGAATAACATAAAACGACTTAAAAGGTCTTCAAAAAATATGAACTAAAAAACGCATTACTAAGCATAACTCAAAAACTACTCGGCAGAAAAAATAACGTTAAAATAAAGTTGCCAGCCAGTATTACGATCTATAGAGGCGTTTAATGATGTCGGTTTGTTTATGAATATGATGAAGTTAATTACGAGAGGCGGTTTAATGAATAAAAAGTACAGATATACATTTTTATTTTGCAATATAGGTATTCCCTCAAGGCTCTACACGTACCATATCCACACGCTAATTAAACTATGGGAGGGTGAGCTACAATCATAAACAACAACACTATAATATTTAGTGAAGAAAAATTCCATTGAGTCATCAACATTTTAGTTTCAATTTTACGCCAATAGGTTTTGAAAACTGCAAGGACACGGGAACTCTACTAACAAAGTCTACAGATTTTCCGCTCTGTGCTTTTTATGTTTTTTTTTGTGAAATCTTATCTTTCACGGTAGTAGAGTCTTGCTGATTTCAGCATGAATGGGCCGGCTCGACCGGGAAGGTACTACCCTCTCACAGAAAATCTACGTAAAGTAACAGTACCTAAACTGTTGCGTTTCGTCCGGTGTGTGAGAATGCCGCAGGCCCTATCCCCTATTCCTTCTCCCTCATCCTATCCCTTTTCCCATCTCCAAGGGGCGCCAACGTGTTTGTGTCCATGGTCGGCGGTAATTGCTTACCATCAGGTGATCTGTCTGCTCGTTTGCCGCCTATTACTATAAAACTAAAACCATGCTGTAATGATCAAAATATGAGAACAAACATCTGCAGACGGACTTGCAGACTTAATTTACAGATTTATTTGACCCAAATCGAGTAAAAGTTTGATGAATCTAAGTTATGAGTGCCAAATTTAGATACCAAATGTTATTGTGGCAACACAGAGTACATATAACGCCTCATTTTTAAGACAGTGGCAATACTATCGGTTAAATTGCAGAATCCAATTTATTTTACTACTGCCTGGACGTCCGTATCCATAGGCAAAATAGAGCTACATTTCATTTTATTCCTAGCTTTCCCCAATTTTATATCCTGACACCATAAACGCATGTCTTTAGTAATAAAATGGTGGCCGTCGTTCTAGTGAGAGCGGTACTAATAGAGTGGACGGTAGGGACGAAACGGAGGACAACCGACACGGACGGACAGACGGTCGAAGCGCAGATAAAACTAAACGAGACACTTTTGTTATGTAAAACATTCGTTTATAACATGCGACACGACTTTTAAACAATCTAGTGGTCATGGTAATATTTATGAATGATATTATTTAAGTAAGATACCTCATAGTTCCATGCCGCACCGTCGAAGCGAGATATTTAATTGTAGTATTTTTCTTTTAATTTTAAATAATTACGCGATAATATTTAAAAATTACAAGATGCATAAGTTTAAAAGTAATCTAGTGTTCGTTACTAAAGCTCGGCGATTTTAATGGAACGACGAAGGCAAAAGGTAGGCTTTAAGCTATATAAAGAGAGCTTTATCGAAAAATTAATAGGAACGTAGGCAAAATTTGGAGCCTCGTGCAGGTGCTATATTACTTTTCGAAGCGCTCTTCACTCGGAAACCTATTCAATTCGTGACCTTTCAAGAAAATGAATAATAACACTGGATTCCTGTGACTTTGTAACTATTAATTTTCTAGTAAAATCATTTAAGTGTGGCTGTGGATACTGCTGATTATGCAGCCAAAAAATCCACCTAGATATTTAATCATACAATTTTATTAAATCGGGTCTTACTCGCGATACTTTATTATTTTATGGTACGAATACCTCTGTATTACCGACGTTTCGACGGGACAGATACTCGATGCTTTGCTGTGGCTATGGTCTAATATTCTAATCATAACAGGCTCTCTTAAAATACTACTATTAATGCTAGTATTATAATAACACAAAGAGATAATAAAGTGGGCAAAAACCCACAACACAACATTTGTACTTTATCTGTGACTCTCTATAATCGTCCTAGGTTTTGCCTAAATATACTCTCACGAAAATGATACACCTAAATCTGATTACCACATTACCATGATTGTTTTTTTCATTTCAGTCTTAATGCTACATAGGTCGCTGTTTAAACAATCGGTCGGATCAAAGGTTACATTCAGTTAAATCTAATTATATTTTAAACAAAATCAGGTTAGCTGACGTTTACATGGAAACTATTCCTTCTAGTCAGAATTTCGGAAACAGTGGCAGCTACTGAACGAATACCAGCCAAATCACCTGCTGATTTTTGTCCCGAAACGAGAACCTTCCCTGTAATATTTTTATCCTCCTAAGCACGATTCGTTGATTTTAAAGAACATGCAAATCCGAATCAATAGCGCAACAGCCTTGAAAACAAAAATCGTAAAATATAAAGAAGGAACATTTAATGTAAAGCTCCGAGGACACCGATCTGTGGAAATTGTTCAGAAAAATGAAAGGACTCGACTTGTGGTATTGCAGTCACACCTTCCATACTTTATACCAAGATTACACAGCACTTCTAGATCGTCTGCAATGATAACACTGAAGCAACAAAGGATGATGAGAATACCAATCTTTAAAGAAATCTTAGGATATACAAATAAGCGAGTATTTGAAACAGTTTGCACTTAAATGTACTTTGCAGTCGGATTAAAATGCTTTTCAGTGTTTTTATTATTAATATTTTTTGTTATTTTTTTCGGAACGAACTTATTGTGAACGGTATCTACGTCACTGAATACCTAATGATTAAAGATTTCGCTAATATTTCTCACATCAAAATAATACAATTTGAAAAATTTAATTATAAAGTTGATCATACAAAGCAATATCTGTAGGTTTACTAATGTTTGCTATAATTTAAAATGCCATAATTTCATATGCCATACTGGTATTTGCCATAATTTCATTAGAAATAACGCTTCAGTTGTCATCATAATCGTAAAATGACTTAAAATGACTTTCACTAATTCCATTGGTCATAATCGATCAAGTGTCATAATAATTTAAATCCATAAATGTATTTGCTATAATTTTCGTTTTCAATAATCTAAGAAGAAAATAGATAATAAACTGAAGTTGAACAACTTAAGTTTATTAAGCTAGTGTGAAGAATGTGGTCTAAGTTGACGGAGCCCTGCTTCGCAGGGCTCCTATTTTTGGGTTAAGGGTCAAAAGAGAACCCTAACCTAACCTATCCGGATTGCATTGATGCATTGATGTCGGATTGCACTGAGTCGGGGTTTTAACGATGATTAATTTCGACCGAACAATATTATGTATTATTTTCATAATTATATCAAATTTTGATTATGTCAAGAGTCGAATATGAGATGTGTTACTTATGGAAACTAATTATTATGATATATGTTGTTATAGAAAGTCAATTTATGGCAAATAAAAGTTATCACTACTGAGTTGTTAAGGCAAACGTTATTAGTATAAAATATGATAATAGTGCAAGTAAATATTATGATCGGGGATGATTATGGCAAACAATATTAGTGCAAATGAATTTATGGAAAACGAGAGAATACCATATCTGTAGTTACTATAGCATTGTTGGTAGCGCCATCTACCTTTCCATCGAAACTAATCCCATCAACATCAATGGTTGGTCGCTGCTTGGCCAATGCGAGCGATGCCTTTTGTTTCTATCCCTCTCTATCCCATTCCCAAGAAGGGGGCACGCCTTCGCGGATTGGTCGCGGCGATCGTCGACGCGAGTGACAGTTCAGAACTTTCGAGAACATTCGATTCGCAAAATACGCTTCCGCCATACCGTATCACCGCGCCGCTCCCGCTATACTTATTACCGCTTATATAAACCGATCGCAAGTGAAGGTGATTTGTGTAGTGAAGTGAATCCAGCAGCTTCATCCCGAAACCACCAGGAGACTGCCCTTCTGAGACGAAGAAGATTGCCGAACAAGGTAAGTCCCCTTCATCCTTGGAATATCCTATACCCACTCACAATCATCTCTCCCATTCCAATCCTAGGCGACTAAAAACCGCTATCCTTTGAATACAGTCCATTCCATTAATCCTTCCCAAGTCGCCTAGAACCTACGGTTTTGGTGTATCGCCGAACCATTTTTTTGATCCATACGAGTCGGATTCATTTACGTTTTTATACGTTATATCGCTATATCTAGGCAGTTATAGCATCTAGCTATACTCCTAATATATTCACATAACCGTCACATGGTTGTTTCCGCCCGCATCAGTAGGTAAACTTTTATGTAGCTACCTACTTACTCAATTATTATTTCTGGAACTATCATAGTTGTCTTGTAAATCTCATATTTCGAGCAACTTTTAATTCCACAGCTCTAAAGTGTTGCCTACTTAACCTACTTAGGTAAAACAATAGGTACATTAGATATTCTTATTTTGTTTCGTTCTCATTAGCTTATACTTACGTAAGCATGTCATTACAAAAGAAGTCACGCGTGTCGGAAGACAAAGAGATGACAATCTTAGAAGCAAAACGCAATATTTTATTTGAGCGCATTCAAAACATATACGAGCGTTCAAAAACCGCTTCTATTTCTGACAGTAATAGCGAAGCATTTCTCAGTTATTGTATGACAGTAGATAGTATTCGAACAGATTTTCATAAGTTGTTAGACGATTATAACGCAAGATTACTTTCTATAAATCCTGATGAAAAACCGAACTATCAGGCGTACACCTCATTCGAAGATCTTTATTGTATTATTAAGCGTATACAATCGCAATTGGAGGGTAGATGTTCAGCAGAGCCCGTTGCCCGCAAACCGAGATTACCGCCAATCGAGATTATGTCGTTTGACGGAGATATACGAAATTGGCCGTTATTCTATGCGAGTTTTAAGTCTACAGTGCACGATAATGGTTCTCTGACAGATGCTGACAGGTTGTACTATTTAATAGGTAAACTGTCACCGAAGGCCCAGACCGTATTTGCAGGTGTCACACCCAGTGCTGAGAATTATCAGGTCATATTTCAGTCACTACTTGATAGATATCAGGACACGCGCGTCCTAGCGTCTACCTACTTTGACCAAGCTTTAAATCTCAAACTGTCCGGCAACGCGTCTGTCTCGAATTTCCAGCTGTTTATTGATAACTTCGTAACCGCGGTTAATGCTCTTAGGAACTTAAAATTAGAAGATCTTTCCGACTTTATGTTGCTTCAACTCGCTCGGTTTGACACTGATACAATTCGCGCATTCGAGATGACGGAACGCAATAATAAAATACCTACACTAGATAGTTTTATTTCGTTCATCAAAGATCAGTGTCGAATATTTCATAATACGCAGTCTGGTTCACCTGGCCCGTCTAACACTAACAGCAACAAACAAAGGTTGAATAAATCGCGAAATAGTAATAATAACTCGATCCCTAATCCACAATCTTACGTAACATGCTCAGAATCTAATAGTAATAATTCACAGAAGTGTCTGTGCAGTAATATAGTGCACGACCATCTATACAAGTGTCCCGCCTTCGATAATTTGAATGCAACCGCTCGTTTTAAATGCGTAAAAGATAACAAAGCTTGCATTAATTGCTTAAGCATAAAACATAAAACAAGTAATTGTTTTAGTAAGACAAAGTGTCGCTTATGCAATAAAAAACATCATTCATTGCTACATTTCGATAAAGATAACCCGTTGTCAAGCCAAGCCGCTAACCTTGACACACTTACGTCACAGGTGCAGGCCACGGTGACTTTCCCCTCCACGCCTCAGAATGAGATATCGTTGTGTACGACGTCCATTGCGCGGGCGACGCGCACGCGAGGACGGCACTCGCGCATCTATAATGATCCGCGCAGGGCCAAAACGCAGTGTATGACGTCTAAGACTGTTCTGTTAGCGACAGCGCAAGTTATCGTATATGATGCTAATGGGTCGCCGCACATGGTACGTTGTCTGCTAGATAGCGCATCTCAGACTAATCTAATAACATCGGAATGCTTCAAACCCCTCGATTATGGAATAACTTTAAAAATACTAACTCAACCGTCAAAGGGATAGGCGGATCAGAAAAGCATTGCAGGGGTTCCGTAAATATTAAAATACATTCGCGTTTTGATAGGAATATTAATTTTAACATTTCTTCGCTTATCGTGGAGCGTATCACGGACGCATTGCCGAACGCTAATGTAGACGTAGCATCACTCAGTCACCTCGAGTCATTGCCGCTAGCAGACGCGGAGTTTGCGAATCCGGCAGGCATTGATCTTTTGATCGGAGCTTCAATATTTCCGCACTTGCTACTAACTAAAATAGTACGTAGTGAGCGATATGATTTACCGCCCGCTATTGAGACGGTACTTGGGTATGTGATTATGGGTACCGTACCTACGTTACATACTTCTCATTGTATTACGTCTTGTTGTTGTTCTGCTCTTCAAGAGATCAATGTGGGTGCTAAAGCTGTGTGTAAGATAAAGCACTAATTAGCTAAGCTATGCTATGCTATGCTATGCTATGCCATGATATGCTAGGCCACGCTATGCTATGCTACGCTATGCTATGCTGTGCTATGCTATGCTACGCCATGCTATGATACGCTATGCTAAGCTATGCTACGCTATGCTACGCTATGCTACGCTATGCTACGCTATGCTACGCTATGCTACGCTATGCTACGCTATGCTACGCTATGCTACGCTATGCTACGCTATGCTACGCTATGCTACGCTATGCTACGCTATGCTACGCTATGCTACGCTATGCTACGCTATGCTACGCTATGCTACGCTATGCTACGCTATGCTACGCTATGCTACGCTATGCTACGCTATGCTACGCTATGCTACGCTATGCTACGCTATGCTTCGCTATGCTACGCTATGCTACGCTATGCTACGCTATGCTACGCTATGCTACGCTATGCTACGCTATGCTACGCTATGCTACGCTATGCTACGCTATGCTACGCTATGCTACGCTATGCTACGCTATGTTACGCTTTGCTACGCTATGCTACGCTATGCTACGCTATGCTACGCTATGCTACGCTATGCTACGCTATGCTACGCTATGCTACGCTATGCTACGCTATGCTACGCTATGCTACGCTATGCTACGCTATGCTACGCTATGCTACGCTATGCTACGCTATGCTACGCTATGCTACGCTATGCTACGCTATGCTACGCTATGCTACGCTATGCTACGCTATGCTACGCTATGCTACGCTATGCTACGCTATGCTACGCTATGCTACGCTATGCTACGCTATGCTACGCTATGCTACGCTATGCTACGCTATGCTACGCTATGCTACGCTATGCTACGCTATGCTACGCTATGCTACGCTATGCTACGCTATGCTACGCTATGCTACGCTATGCTACGCTATGCTACGCTATGCTACGCTATGCTACGCTATGCTACGCTATGCTACGCTATGCTACGCTATGCTACGCTATGCTACGCTATGCTACGCTATGCTACGCTATGCTATGCTACGCTATGCAATGCTATGCTACGCTATGCTATGCTAAGCTACGCTACGCTACACTATACTATACTACACTTCCGCTTTGTATATGGATGACCTTGCCTGTAGTGTCATACTCGCTCCGCTAGCAATTTCGCTTTGTGAAGAGCTCTATCAGCTTTTCAAGCGAGGCCAGTTTGATTTTTGTCAAATGGACAAGCAACTCTAAGGAGGTTCTCGCACGCTGCACGCTCCGCATTGGTTCTAACTACTCGGTGCAGTTAGTTTGTGCCAAGTCTAAGGTCTCGCCTGTTAAAACCATTTCGGTTGCGAGATTGGAGTTGTGCGCGGCCATTCTGCTGTCTCAGTTGCTCCGCAAGGTTCAAGACACAGTTTCGCCCCACTAGCCTATTAATAAATTATACGCATGTTCCGACTCCAAAGTAGTGTTCGCTTGGATTCATTCTTCTCCTCACCGCTGGCAGACTTTGTCGCCAATCGCGTTAGTAAACTGATTGAACTTGTCCCGCTACTTGTTTCAATCACGTCGCGGGTTATCGTACTCGTCTTTAGGAAGAACTTTCCATAGATCATATTGACTGGAAGTTTATTCCACCAGCATCACCACATTTCGGTGGATGTTGGGAAAGCATGGTCAAAGTAATTGAAACGCATCTCTTCAAAGTTATAGGTCAACAGATCCTCTCTTACGAAGAACTTTTAACTGTCCTTGCACAAGTCGAGGCACTGATCAACCCGCGTTGTTACCGTGAAAACCGCTAAAGGGAGTTACGTGCGCCCTGTTGTACGTCTCTGTCCGCTTCCAACTCAGTGAGATCTAGCCTGAAGTTGGACCTACCTCTTAGTTTAAGTATTTAGTTAGTAGTTTTCGCTATTATTTCGTTTGTAGTTTTCGCTAAAGTTAAATTTAGATTAATTTTATTGTCATATCGCTTTCTTAGCCTATTGATGGGTTATGCGGTAGTACACCCAACATAGCTAAGTTCAATTCTATTTTCTTTTAAAAGCAACCCTTTAGGGCCGGGGGGATATGGTAGCGCCATCTACCTTTCCATCGAAACTAATCCCATCAACATCAATGGTTGGTCACTGCTTGGCCAATGCGAGCGATGCCTTTTGTTTCTATCCCTCTCTATCCCATTCCCAAGAAGGGGGCAAGCCTTCGCGGATTGGTCGCGGCGATCGTCGACGCGAGTGACAGTCCAGAACTTTCGAGAACATTCGATTCGCAAAATACGCTTCCGCCGTACCGTATCACCGCGCCGCTCCCGCTATAGTTATTACCGCTTATATAAACCGATCGCAAGTGAAGGTGATTTGTGTAGTGAAGTGAATCCAGCAGCTTCATCCCGAAACCACCAGGAGACTGCCCTTCTGAGACGAAGAAGATTGCCGAACAAGGTAAGTCCCCTTCATCCTTGGAATATCCTATACCCACTCACAATCATCTCTCCCATTCCAATCCTAGGCGACTAAAACTGCTATCCTTTGAATACAGTCCATTCCATTAATCCTTCCCAAGTCGCCTAGAACTACGGTTTCGGTGTATCGCCGAACCAATTATAATAATATTATGTGTGTATAGTGTCCAGATTTCAATGAAAAAATAATCTACCTTACAATTTTATTTAATAATTAGTTAAAGGTTATTTAGCTGTAGCTTAGCATAACTTTATGATTAGTCAACTCAACTAATTGGCATTTGGACGTGTTTATGAAAGGCCAATAAAAGAGCTCATTATTTAACGGCTAGCCATTTAATAATGCTGTTTCAACTATTTAGCTGCCACATGTTCATACTAAAGTATAATGGCTAACCAAATCTGGTTTACCCAAAACTCTGAAACAACTTTCCACGATTTCGAATAAGCCATAAATTATGCTTATTAGACTTAATAGTAAGTTAGGAATCCAATATTATTGGAATATCCTTCTTATCTCATAAATAAACTAGAGGACGCCAGCAGCTACGCTTGCATTTTTTTAAAATTTACCCGTTTTGGGCGATCCCGTGGGAATTTCGGGAAATCCCTTCTTAGTGCACCCCTACGGTCCCCAAGGAACATACATGCCAAATTTCAGCTTTCTGCGCCCAATAGTTTTGGCTGTAGCGTGTCTGTCAGTCAGTCAGTAACGCAAGGATTTTATATATTAAGATTATTACACGGAGCAAGTACTGAAGTAAGTTGTCCCTGGAACCACATATTTATAATTGTCATGTCTGGATTCAAATAAGGACGCACGTATGGCATATAATTCGGAGCCAAAAAGTTGACGTCGGTCTGAGATATATGGCCGTTACGGATCCAGTTTTGTTCGGAACTTTAGCCAAATTCATCACGAATACATCTAAATTTTATTGAATATGTCTGGCAACGTTTTGATAAGAATGGCAACATTGTGAAAAAAACAAAAATATATTCCACAGAGCAAATGTTATTCGAGTGCAACGGTGGATCAAGTTAAGAACGGTAATACCGCGTGATCAACCAAGTCCGCAACTATATATATAGTCTAAGACCTAGATGCATAAATGATTTTGGATTTTGACTTTGACTTTGTACAGTTTTCAATAATATATAGTGTGATTTCTTAGGGGTATAATTCACACAGCCAAAGCCGCGGGCAAGTTTAGTAAACCATAAATACTTTTTGGCTTAAAAAAGTAAGTATGTACCTAGAACTATTTGAAATCATTCCTGTAAAACTTCATATAGGTACCAATAGAGCTCGTAATAGCAAACAAATTTCTAAAGCCGATACGACGTAACCACTCATTCTATTAATCGAACTATGACGTGGCCTAGATAGAAACTAAATTGAACGAAAATGTTATACTAAACGCAAACCAAAGTGTGAAAATACTGAGGAAAACACCATCACCTGAACTTTGATACAGCCTTTCTCTATCGAAGTCGGTTTTGTCCCAATTATGTCGGGAACAAAGAATTTTATTAGAAAAATGTGTATAAAATTCCATCGCTGATTTTATTCTTATAAATTGATTTACTCGTTCAAAGAGCAAGAGCTTTGTTTTGTGAATAAAATTATGTTATTTGACAGAATAGAAGGAGGAAAGTCCAGAAATATATTTTATTTGATTCGTGTTTCGTAATTCATTACCTTGTAAGATACGAAATTTGCTATTTCTGTGTTACAATGAATTATGATTATGATATTACTTAAGGAATTTATTAACCATCCTCATAACACACACAACGTAAATGTATTGTCTTTTTGGAGATCGAGTTGCATCCATTCTTCGAAGATTATTTCAATTTTATAGATAAATATTTTGTAAATCAACTGCTCGCTTCGAATTTTATAAAAGTGCTAACCATAAATCACCACAATGTTGTTTCTCTGTATACTTTATAAATATTAACTAATATATTTATTAAGTTACATAGAGAATTAACAACAAAATGGCCGAATTTGAATTACGAAGTTAGTGAATGCGTCCTTTAAAAAAGCTTACAGATTATTTTTATTCGTAGTAGAGCGCACGCAAGATTTCGATGTGAAAATGTAGTATATTTTATATGCAAAGTTGCAATTCAATTGGATTCCAAAAAGTTGGTCACATTTCACTTAATAGGATGAGAAAAGATGATTAATATACATTTAAAAATTTTCAAAGGGCTACTTTTCAAATATGTAATTTAAATGGGAGGTGAAAATTCTGTTACGAATTTTAAAAGTTGATTCAATAAAAAGTTACAATTAGCTACGTTTTCATTTTGATAAGTCATGTCTATTGCTATTGCATGCAAAATAACTATTTTAAAAACCAGGAGAGAGGAGTTCTAAAGAATTCTTATCCATAAGTTATTTTTATGAGACTATGGCGGTTATGATTACACGGTTGCTATTTTTAAATGCGTGGCGTTAGTATAGAAATTAGTGCGTAGTCCTGGAATGGGCAGCCGTCGGCACAATTACAAGTGTAGTATCATATACCGAGTAAGTCCTTTGATTTCACATCAGGAGTTATAAAGTTTCAGAAAATGAGATTTTAATTTCTTTTGTGCGGCCCTTTAATTATAAAAAAATATATCTTATAACATCAGCTACTACATTTCAACAAAAAGCTGGAGCAAAGAAACAGTCTGCCTGAGTGACGCACGTAAGGCCGGATAAAGGAAAATTATAACGTGTGTGTATATTTTTGTATTCACTGCGTCAAATTGTATTATTTTTCGCCTGTATCTCCGGAGGGGTAGGCAGATGTGTAATATTACACCCACATTTCGCCTAATTAATTTAAGGCCCCACGTAATAAAATGCGAGCTTTTTGCCGTTACCGGGCACATTTCCAGACTCCGGGCTGCTATTGAGAATTCGCAAAACTCACCATCACTTTTGCCCGACCCGGAAATCGAACCCGGGACCGATCAACAGACGCATACTCTATTCACTGGACCACGGAGGCAGTCATTAAATTGTTACTATTCTCTTGTTATCTATCTCAGTGTTACTAATGAGACATTGTTAGAAGTATCTTGAAGTTGATTGTAATCTTGCGGCCTATGTAACATTACACTAATTTGAATTTGGCGTTGTACTTCGGGTTGCGGAGGTCAGACAGGCAGACGCTCCGTAGAAAAGCTAATATTCAGCCAAATCCGGTTAGACTAGGAAGCGGACTCCAGATTGAAACTGGGATAACACTAAGAGGATTATGATGATGATTATTATAGAAAAGTATATGCAAGGGTTCTGGCTGCTCATAAAGACTGTCTAAGACCTTCCTGACGTGCATTCAAAAAAACAGCCGTGGGTTTAAAGCCATTACCCTCGGCGAACCAATCTGTTGGTAGGTATATCCACTGTGCTATGACTGTCTTAAGGATTTTCTTTGTTTTCCAAATAGCAATATATTTTCCTTTGGCAGGTGATTGTGTAGTTATTTATTCCACCCCTTTGCTCCTTTGTTTGTTTTCTTCATTCGTAGTCATATTTTCGACTCGATTTATCCCACTGATCCTACAAAGTATCTCACGTTTTTCTTTGTAAAACGTGACCTACATTCGTAAACAGTTGTATTCGTCTCCTGTCATGATAAACAATAATAAAATTGTGTGTTTCATTAATCATAATATGTGTTTTTGATGCTTCTTTGTATTAGGTACCTATTTGATGCCTTTTGCTTAATATACGACATTGTGACTCGACATGAGCATAAATCTTCGGCTGCATAATAAATCAGAAGCAATTCCAAAAAAGGCAGCTATTCTATTATATATTCGACAAATATGGAACAGCTTATATTTGTTACAAGATTCTGATAATGTCGCAGAACAAAAGTTGTTGATATTATTAACGAGTATAATCAGTACCCGTATCTTCTTTCTCTTAGCGTTATCACAGTTTCAATCTGGGGTCCGCTTACTAGTCTAACCGGATTTGGCTGAATATTAGCTTTTCCACAGAGCGACTGCCTGTCTAACCTCCGCAACCCGAAGGGATAGCGGTATTCCATGGTTTAGACTAGTGTCAGTTTATTTAGAAGGTATTGACGCCCTGTAACGACTGTCAAAGATCTTCATGACAACCGGGACCGACGGCTTAACGTGCTCTCCGAGGCACGGGACAAGCGATAGTAATTAACAATTCAATACGGACATAACTCCGAAAAGTAATTGCTGCGCGCCGTGGATTCGAAACCGATACCCTCTGCATGGCAGTCTGTTGGTATATCCACTCGGCTATCGCTACCCGTATAGGGTAACATATATACATAGGGTCGGGCTATAGTGCCGATATAAGTATACAACTTAAGTATCGGAAGATTCGGAGGTTTACGTAGCCATGTGTGCGAAAGTTTTTATAGACGTAGATGCTTTGTTCGCGCTCTATATTTGCAAAATCATGGCTAGGCGTTTTCCTGACACGAACCAACAAGTGTCATGACTTTTATTACATATGTTAATTTACCATAAAATATTATACCGTATATTAGTACGGTCATAATATTTATGTCAAATTTTAGATTGACGACATATATCGTGAATAACGAATTATGCTGTAGAGTCGAATGTGCTTCTGCAGTAAAAACCTTATTTTCCTTAACCTCTACCTTAACTTTCAAGTTCAGAATCTAAATCAGTAAGTGAAATCGTGACCGCATTATACCAAAATTACAAGTAAATCCACATTTTGCATATTTGTTAGACGAAAGAAGATTTTTTGACACGTACCCGGCATTTTTTACACCCTCGCTAAGGCTGAATAAAAATTTTTGCTCTCCCGTTTGGTACCGTGCTGGGTATCCGCATACTTTATTCAGACAAACGATAGTAATTATCGTCTTAAAAAGTGGTCCGCGATCATATTGTTTAGATTTCGTTTAGTTATTTTATTACTTATTTTAGTGCCTAAACACGGTATCATTATAATAATATAGAAATCCATGTAATATTTTTTAAGGTATGTAACTCTTGTATCGGGGGGACCTTTTATTCAATCAACGCATACCAAGAACACCCCCACTTGAAGCATCTATTTGTGTATATTACCATAATGTTCAATCTAATAATAAATTACGTACAAGTAAAAAAATATGATGTTTTATACTAGCTTTCAAATGAGCTAAACTTATGATCAAAGTACACGTCAATACGAATCAAGCGAGCTTAATCATGATGGGGTTGTGCTGTTTTATATTAATTATTGGTAATATTTATGTCTAGGTTTTATAAGTAGCCGCTCGAACTGTTTTCATCTGTGTATATAAAATTCTTGCGTTATTGACAGGCAATGCACAGCCGAAACTACTGCGCGCAAGAAACTGAAATTTAGCATGTATATTCCTTGGGAACCGTAGGGGTATATATAACTACTACTAGTATAATAACTACTACGGAGTTATTCGACCCACATCGAGTGAAAATTTGATCAAACTAAATTGTGAGTGACAAATTTAGATACCAAATGTTATTGTGGCAACACAGAGTACCTATAAAACACCTCATTTTTATGGCAGTGGCAATACTATCAGTTAAATTGCAGAATCCAATTTATTTTACTACTGCCTGGACGTCCGTATCCATAGGCAAAATAGAGCTACATTTCATTTTATTCCTAGCTTTCCCCACTTTTATATTCTGACACCATAAACGCATGTTTTTAGTAATAAAATGGTGGCCGTCGTTCTAGTGAGAGCGGTACTAATAGAAGGGACGCTAGGGAGGAAACGGAGGACAACCGACACGGACGGACAGACGGACGGAGCGCAGATAAAACTAAACGAGATACTTTTGTTATGTAAAACTTTCGTTTATAACGTGCGACACGATTTTTAAACAATCTAGTGGTCATGGTAATATTTATGAATGAAATTATTTAAGTAAGATACCTCATAGTTCCATGCCGCACCGTCGCAGCAAATATAAGATATTTTTTTTTTAATTTTAAATAATTACGCGATAAAGACCCCTTATTTAAAAATTAAAAGATGCAAAGTTTGTAAGTAATCTAGTGGTCGTTACTAAAGATCGGCGATTTTAATGGAACGACGAAGGCAAAGGGTAGGTTTTAAGCTACATAAAGAGAGCTATAACGAAAAAAATACGTAGGCAAAATTCGGTGCTTCGTGCAGGTGCTGTATTAGTTGTCGAAGCGCTCTTCACCCGGAAACATATTAAATTCTTGACCTTTCAAGAAAATTAATAATAACACTGGAACCCTGTGGATTCATTGTTAATATTCATATTCTAGTGAAATTATTCAAGTGTGAAATTTGAGAGTGTGTTATAGATAAGGATACTGCTGATAATGCAGCAAAAATGCCACTTTGACAGTGGATCACACAATTTTATTAAACCGGATCTTACTACTATCTTACTACTACTAATACAATATTTCATTAATTTAAGGTTTAAATAAACTGTAGTACCGACGTTGGTGGTTGCGGCGGGACAGATGCTTGATGCTAGGATAGACAATGGCCTAATAATCTAATCATAAGAGGCTCCTTTAAAATACAGAGCTGGTATTATAATAACACAAAAACATAATAAAGTGGATATAACCCACAATACAAAATTTGTACTTGTGACGTCGTGCCTCGGCGCTTGCTCCCGCTTGCCGACCATATATATACCGGCGACACACATGGTTGGGCCTTTTTCTTCTGCTGGGAGACACACGTCAAAGCTGAGTACTCATCCGAGGACCTGTGGAGTGTCAACCTACCACCTACGCCCTGGATAATTGTCTAGTCGGTTAACCTCAAGTGTCAGTTCTTTTATGTAATCAAAATCATTGTGAATCTGGAATATAACGCGAGTTTAATCTTTCCTGGTGATATTTTTTATTTATTTCCCGTAAGACAACCTAATTATCTCTTTTTAATTGCTCGGCGAGTGATCGATCCCGGCTATCCCGTGAAAATCAATCACTCGTGCGACATTGGCGCCCAATATAATTTTTAAATATATTTTTAAAAACGTAGGTTGGCACTTTACAGGTGAGTGAAATAATTTCTTTTTCTCTTGTTTATTTTTCTCCTGTGTGTGCATATATTCTGGTGTGGTGAATTGCGTACAGGTACAGTTTCTATCTATTTTGGTTGGCCATAAGCAATTTAACTGTGTGAATAACATAACGGTGATTTAATTAACGTCGGTCTAAAATCACGTTCCACCGCGGGCAGCGTGTCGAGCCGCCAACCGGTTCTAACCGCTTAGCCGTTGAACTAACGTGCCTCGTGTTCGCGAAAAAAATATTGTGATTCAACCTTTGAGTGACCTTTAAGAAATTTTTCTTAATCCTTTACCAATCATCACACCATTGTATAATTTAGTGTATTTCAGATTTTTTTAGCACGGTATTCGATTTTCTGGCGATATTTAATTTTTTTCTAGTACCGGCGTAAATACTTAGATTTTCTATTATTGTTTTGTAATAATGGCTTACATTATAAATTTCTCATTATTAACTAAAGCGGAATTAGAATATGAGACCACAATACGCGGCGTTTCAAAGCCTGACGATCCCCGCAAACAAATCGCTAAACTTTCAGTTAAAATTCCCTCGGAGGATATATTATCTTCACCCTTCCCACCAGAGGAGGATGTGGCTGAAGTGGAAAAGTCGTTATTAAGATCAAATAAACACTTATCTATGTTGGAAGCAAACTATACCTCCGAGCTTCAACAGAAGGTCGAAACCGTGCTTCACCATTGTTTTCATCGACTGAATAGGGCGGATACCGGCAGTCTTGATATTAAAAAAATTGAGTCTGTGTGGAATAAATTTAATGACTTATATGCGAAATTACAATTAATCACGAGCCGTCGTTCGCGGTCGGATTGCTCAGTGGCAGAGGGAAACACTTCCTATAATTACGACCGTAAGCTCTTCTCGGAATTAGGTAAATTCAAATTTAACGGTAAATCATGTGTAAGATCTTTTATTGAAAAAATTGATGAATTTATGTCCTGTAGATCTATTCCACATGACAAGATGTTGTCTTTCGCTTTTGAAATATTTTCGGATGACGCATAAGTTTGGTATCGTTCTGTTAAAAATAATGTAAAGACTTGGTTAGAACTTTGCGAACTTTTAAAACGAGATTTTAGTCCGCATAACTACGATTATCGACTTATGACGGAGATTCGTCAGCGCTCACAAGGCGAGAACGAATCAATAACTATTTACGTGGCAAAAATGCACGGTCTGTTTTCGCGACTTAGTTCTCCTATCGCTGATTCGGAGAAGCTAGAAATTTTACTAAATAATATTAGACCTTGTTACACCTAACTATATTCAAAAAGTTTACTTATCTAGTGGCAAAGGCCGAACCCAAGATTTTTAAGTCGTAGGGCTAGATCAAGTTCTTATATCTACAAATCATTATTACCTAATAATTACCCTAAGCGCTTCTCCATAGATTGTTATCTTTGCTATTGGGCCATTACACTGGCCTTGGCATTTACATGTAGCCCATGTAGGTATGTGTGATGAATTATGAATGATAAATGTTTATGTTCAAGTTCAGACTGCCGTTGTACGCGTGAAGAATGCAAGCGTGGGTCATTATTATTTAGGTATACTAATTAGCGTGTAGGGTTGTCACTTGTTCAAGGTACTCATGCCCTTGTTTTCTCTAATTCCAGGGAGTATCTTCAGGGCTGCTACGCCCGTTGGGCTAGGGAATTTTCCTTAGGGAAAATCCCGGCCTAACGGGGGGGGGGGGGGTGTGACGTCTTGCCTCGGCGCTTGCGAGCCCCGCTACGATGACGCACTGCAGTGGGGAGCCCTCTCCCGCTTGCCGACCATATATATACCGGCGACACACGTGGTTGGGCCTTTTTCTTCTGCTGGGAGACACACGTCAAAGCTGAGTACTCATCCGAGGACCTGTGGAGTGTCAACCTATCACCTACGCCCTGGATAATTGTCTAGTCGGTTAACCTCAAGTGTCAGTTCTTTTATGTAATCAAAATCATTGTGAATCTGGAATATAACGCGAGTTTAATCTTTCCTGGTGATATATTTTATTTATTTCCCGTAAGACAACCTAATTATCTCTTTTTAATTGCTCGGCGAGTGATCGATCCCGGCTATCCCGTGAAAATCAATCACTCGTGCGACATACTTTATCTGTGACACTCTTTATTCGTCCTCGGTTTTGCCTAAATATATACTCACTAAAACTAAACACGTAAATCCGATTAACGTCTTTCCATGAATTTTATTTCAGTCTTCAAAGCTACATAATTCGCTCTTCGAACAATCGGTCGGATTAAAGGTAACATTCAGTAAAATCTAATATTTTTTTGAACGAAATCACGAAAGCTGTCGATTACATGTAACTCTTCCTTCTAGCCAGAATTTCGGCAACAGTGGTAGCTACTCAACGAATACCAGCCTTTTTTTTCACTACAATAGCGACTGACGAATTAAAGTGCATGGGTATGTGCACAAACGCAAGAGCACTCTTTAATTCCTCCTCATATGCCCGGCATAACTAGCTATCCAACTCCCGCGCAATTTAACACAACCATCTACCTGACTCCCAATTTCCATTGGACTTTCTTAACTAATCGGCATCAAAACTTTTGGATTCCTCATGCTCAGCAGTTACTTATACTACCGCGGAACCACCGATACAGTAGCAGGTAAGGAAGCCCGCGGCTACGCCCGCATATTTTATTAATTTACCCGTTTTGTCCGATCCCGTGGTAATTTCGGAAAATCCCTTCTTAGTGCACTCCTACGGTCCCCAAGGAATATATGTACATGCCAAATTTCAGCTTCTTATGCCTAATGGTTTTGGCTGTAGCTTGTCTGTCAGTCAGTCAGTAACGCAAGGATTTTATATATACAGATGTTACTACACATTAAGTAATTCAGGTAACTTCATGGACGTGTACCCATCTGCTTTAAGGCTACCAGTCTCTAAATACCTTCTCTTTGTATTTTTATTTTCTTGTGAGTATATGACCAACTGTGGTGTCCTGTCACGATACAAGAACCGGAACCGATAGATAAACGTGTCCACCGTAGCACGATTAGTGGATATGAAATATCACGCAAATCCGAATCAATAGCGCTACAGCCTTGACAACAAAAATCGTAAAATATAAAGAAAGAACATTCAATGTAAAGCTCCGAGGACACCGAACTGTGGAAATTGTTCAGAAAAATGAAAGGACTGGAGTCGTGGTATTGCAGTCACGCCTTCCATACTTTAGACCAAGATTACATAGCACTTCTAGATCGTCTGCAATGATAACACTGAAGCAACTTTGGATGATAAGAATACCAGTCTTTAAAGAAATCTTAGGATATACAAATAAGCGAGTATTTGAAACAGTTTGCACTTAAATATATTTTGCAGTTGGCTTTAAATGCTTATCAGTGTTTCTATTTGTATTTGCTGTCAATATTTTATGTAAATTTCTGTTAATTTTAAGGTTAGTTAAACGAAGGTATGGTAGTCGAGTGTTTCATTGAACGGTCATTGAATAATATGTAAATATTTTTAAAATCTGAAGAGTGAAATTATTAAATTGACCATGAGATATGTAGCATTATCTGCATTGACCAGATTGACGCAAAGAAATAAATCTAACTACCAAATTTATTATGTTTAACTTGTTAGTTAAATCTTATGTTTAGTCTGCTTATCTAATCGCCATTTGGACATGTTGAATAGTCAATGAAAACCGATTTTTAATAAAACAGCTGTTCCAATATCTGCCACATATTCATAATATAGTATTTGCCTAATCTGAAATACCCAAAACTTTGAAACTATTATACTTTGCACGAATTTTAACAAGCCTTAAAATATGCGTACCTATTAGACTTACAAGTAAGTCAAGTAACCAGCCCTTAGTTTAGTTAGGAACATAGCATAATTTATTCTGGTTGCCTTTAGTCAACAAAATGTTATAAATGAACAATCTTTATTTTATTATTTTAAGGCTAGTACAAACTAGACATGTCTATGATATGTACGCTGTCGTTCCATTACATAGTAAATATGATGCAAAAACCTTGAAACTGTCATTTATAATCAAGTTAATATGCCTTGTTTGACTCTGCTATTTAATAAATTAAGGTTTGGGGAGTTTATTAAACGTTGTTCTACGTTAGGAAATCCTTCCATGGGACCATGGGTCTACCTTGGGCCAGAAGGCTCCCAAGCCGCTACGAGTAAACGTAACTTCCTCTTGCCGCTCAGAATGAATCATATTTATCCGTATGTAAGTAGCCAATAAACACACTATTAAAAGTGCAAAGTACGAAATTATGTGTATGAAGTGAAACTATTTTATCGTGTTTTTTACAGACTCACGCCTGTATCCCCGAAGGGGTAGGCAGAGGTGTAATATTACACCCACATTTCGCCATGAATTTTTAGGTCTCACGTAATAGGGGGCGAGCCTATTGCCGTACCGGGCACATAACCAGACTCCGTGCTGCTACTGAGAATTTCCTAACGGAAAATCCCGATAACACTTTGCCCGACCCGCGAATCGAACCCGAGACCTCCCTATCCCACGCGCACATGTATGCCGCGAGACCAACGAGGCAGTTTTATCATTTTAGGATTATTATACAACTTTAAAGAGGCGAGAGGTCGACTGTCAAATTAACCTCTGCAAATTCCCATGGGCTTACATAACCACATATTATATAACTTTCTTTAAAAATATACTGAAAAATGAAACTTTCTTTTTCCCCTAAATATACAAAAAGCCGTTTTAGTTTTATCAGGCAAATAACCTATTTCAATTTCAGTGAATATATCCAAGAAAATCCTGCCTCTTATAATCTATCGAACAGAGTGACTGATGTATTCAACACGACGGAATAAATATAGGTCGCGACATTTCTGCGGTTCTATCCTAATGTGTCATTTCCCTTGGGACCGCTCCACAACTGATTTGATATCTCTTCGTTCACAATCCGACCTCTGTTCTCGTTTTTATCGTCACTTACAAGTGTTTTTTTCGAACGAATCACGAAATGAACGTAGATTTTGCAGTGGTTTGTTATTTTTTATGGTGCATAATATCTTTTAGGTAAGACTTGACTTCGCCCCCGGTTTTGCTCGCGTGAAACCTTGAATTAACCGATCTCTTTGTAAAAACCGTACAAAAAACCGTTCATTAGTTTTTGGTGTATCGCGCTCATACAGACAGACAGGGAAACGGGAAACTTTATTTTATAATATAGGTAGATAGATGTAAATGAAGCAATTGCATATAAGAATAAATTGGAACCAAACTCTCACTTCCCTCAATCCTATTTCTGTATAGCCAGGATAGTAAGCTAAACGCCGCCATATTCTCAGTAATATTAACTCATCCTCCCCTGCCAATATCTGGAAGTTCCTCAGAACTATAGGTATTGGCAAACAGCATAGTTTTGATCTCCAGTGGACAATTGGTTTGGATGAAATCAATAAACATTTCTCCACGTCCAATTATTTGGATCATCCTACCAAGTGTCACACGGTGAATTACTTACGTAACCTCCCCGTCTTAACATAGACCTTTTTAAATTTTCTTCAGTGACCCCGGGGGAAATCAAGAAGGCTATCCTGTCCATCAAATCCAATGCTACTGGCTGTGACAATATTAGTCGTAAAATGATCGTCCCTATCATTGATCAATTGTTACCAGCCATTACGCATATTTTTAACTTTTCCCTCGACACCGGTGCGTTTCCCTTACTATGGCGGAAAGCTTTAGTAACTCCTTTGCCTAAGATCCCTAACCCTTCCCTCCCCAGCCACTTCCGCCCCATATCAATCCTTCCTTTCCTCTCCAAGGTGCTTGAGGCTTGTGTCCACAGACAACTCTCAAAATTCATCAGTCAGAATAACCTACTGGACCGATTTCAATCTGGATTCAGACCTGGACACAGCACATTGACCGCCCTTTTGAAGGTGACTGGTGATGTTAGGGCGGGAATGGAAGACACTAAAGTTACGGTGCTAGCTTTGGTCGATTTCACGAACGCCTTTAACACGGTCAATCACGAAATCCTATTATCCATCGTTTCTAGTCTTCAGATCTCTCCAGAGGAGCTTGAATGGTTCTCCAAATATCTCATGGGACGTCAGCAGTCGGTTCGCTACGATGAGTCTTCGTCGTCATGGTGTAACCTCGAGTCTGGCGTTCCTCAAGGTGGCATTCTCTCTCCATTATTATTTTCTATTTTTATAAATCTCCTGACCCAGAATCTTCGGTGTTCGTATCACTTGTACGCTGACGACTTGCAACTATATGCACAGGCAGGAGTTAACAATGTCGCTTCAGCTATCGATGGGGTAAATCAAGCTCTGACTGTTGTACATGACTGGTCAAAACGATTTGGTGTGGCAGTGAACCCCGCTAAATGCCAGGCCATCATCATAGGTAGTCAACGCAACATGAGCAAAGTTGATCTTTCAACGCTTCCATCTGTCATGTACAACCATATAGCAATACCCTTCAGCCCAGTCGTTAAAAATCTTGGCTTATACATGGATAGCCACCTCAACTGGCGGGCTCAAGTTACATCTATTAGTCAGAGAGTGACAGGATGCTTGCGATCGTTGTACCGTTTGAAGAACTTCCTCCCTCCTAGCACTAAGGTAATGCTCATGCAGACTTTAATTTTCCCTATTATCGACTATGGTGATGTGTGCTATTTTGACCTGAATGCAGACCTTCTCAACAAACTAGACCGGCTTCTCAATAACTGCATTCGATTTGTTTACAACCTTCGAAAATATGACCATGTCTCTGAATACCGTTCCCAACTCAAATGGCTAACTATTCGTCAACGCCGTAGTTTGCGTGCTCTCACTACTCTTTTCTCTTTTCTTAACTCTCCCTGTCTTCCCTCTTATCTAAGTCCTGTTCTACAATATTTAGGCTCCAATCACGACAAAAATTTACGGTCATCTAATAATCGTCTCCTTTTGTGTCCCTCCCATAGTTCTGGGTTTGTTAACTCTTCTTTCTTCGTCCAAGCTGTCTCATTATGGAATACGCTCCCTCTCCAAGCCAGGATGGCAAACAATCGGCTCACGTTCAAACTAAAGGCTCGAGAGTTTGTTCGGAGTAAAATGGCGGAATAATATCATAATGACTGTATTTACTGACTTATATTATTATGTATATATATTTATAATCTGCAAGTATTTATTCATATACATATATATGTATTTATATATATTTAATACGTGTATACCTATATAAATATATTTATATATTTTAAATATTTATCTATAATTTAAGTAGTAATTTTCATATATAGTAATTATTATCCAATTCCAAATAATAACTTTCTTATAGTCACGCACCTACTATCTTCTATCTCTGCATCACCCTAGGTTGACTGGTAGAGAATGCCAAGTAGCAGTGACCATTGAAGACAACGAGTTTAGAAACTTGTGAAGTTCCGGGGACAGTTAAACTTTCTTGGCACCCGCAACGAATTAGACAGAAGTAGGTATTGGCGAAATTGGAAAAAACAAATAGTTTTCTTTTCTCCATAACAATACATAAGACGAAGTTAATTGTTGTTGACATCATTTAGCAGTAATTGGAAGGTTTTAGATGATCCTATCTTTGCGGCTCAATACATTTTGAGGATTACAGTAACGATTATATAATCCAAAATTTTAGGAGAGTAACGCGTTAATAGTTTTGGCTTCGCTACCTTTCCATATGGTTGAAAACGAGCGAGTGATTTTCAAGCATATCGTTAGGTACCTATCTTATTCCTCCTTTTATCTTCATACATTACACTTCTATTCTCTTTGCACTTCTCTTATGACATAACATTAAGTCCGCCTGCATTACACACATTATATCTGTTTGGAGAATGAACTTACCTTACCAACACATTCATCGACGTACTATCCAAACAACACTGCAAAACATTTGCATAGGTGAAATTAAGGTCAGGCCTGACAGCTAATCAACACGAAATAGCTTGACCCCTGAACTCAACGAACTGGCACACGAATGAGAGGTCACGTTAGACTGGTGTTTTACACAAGTGACGTCACATGTTCGAGTGTTTGCGTGCACGCTAGACTCGCCTAGGTGAAACAGAGGCAGTCGTGTGTACTTAGCATAAATAGCAAAGCCTGCACCCTGTTTACTTACAGTTTATGTTGATGTTTTCTTTGCGTTTCAGGATAGGTTTGTTTGTTTCCTTTACGTTCGGTTTCAAAATTCGATCTATCCATGGATTTGGAGATTCGAGATAAATGTTTGATATATTTTGATAGATCGAATATTGAATTTAGCGGTTAGACCGATATTTCAAATGTCTCTTAAGAATAACATTTATGTCTCTGCAAATCAAATCGGATGTTTTTAGATACTTCTAAAAACATAATCCTATCCCTATAATCCTCCCGGAAATGTCAAATCTCCAAATATTTTGAAACTTTAATACCGGTAAATAGTGCACTGTTATTTTCAGTATTGATTTGCAATTCTCCCTTTTGGAAAATAGATGTCTGCAATAGTTTAATATTGCAGAGATCTAATATTATTTAAACTCAGAAATCATGTAGATCTACTGAGTTTAAAAATATTAATATTTTACCACTTTATGACACTTGACGTGTTAAAATCTACAAAAATGTGAATTTTCCAATGTGCAGTTTTGGTTGTGTAAATTCGACTTATGAAAAATCAACTTTCTATTAAAATGCAATTCCTCTCTCAATGTATGCCAAATTTAACACATTTCCATTCGGATGATGAGCTACAATTCTTTTTAAAACATATATCTAATATTATACAGATGCAATATAATTTTCTAATTTTAGTCTATTGCAAAATATGAGGTTATGAACATTATTTTTTAGTATGATATCCAACAAAATATGGCGTAAACATCGATATACTAGTAAAAAAATGTCGATGGGCGTATACGTAACATACGTAATGCCGCAAAAGTGCTACAGCTATTAGAGGAGAGATTAATTTTAGTCTGGCTTTTGCGCAAAAACTATGACATGAAGGATAATGGAATTTGTTAGTGTCATTGTCGCTCATGCGACCGAAAACCGCACAATTTTGTCACACCAAAATACTTGAAAATAATATTGTAGGATATAACAAAATGATGGATGAATAAGTGTCGCCTATCACGCAGACGGATGCTATTAGAGTATCAGGCAGGTGCCGTTTGTAATCTAAAGTTTTTATTACCGCTCCATCAAACACACACAACACACATCCATCCTCATAGCCTAATTCTATTAGATTCCACATTATGACAATATTCCTACACGTGCTGCGGCTCTTCCATAACTTAATGGTGCAGTTATGGAGGCTCCGTTGCATGTGTCCCATCATATTTTAGATTAAAGCTCTCTACAGGGATCTGCACTTTGGACCCATGTCTCCGTGTATATAATTACTATGCTGTACACAATGACAACCCGACCTACTAGACGGCACACGTAAGGCGAACACTTTCAAACAACACATTAGACTTATACGTCTTATATAAGACCAATCCCAACACTAGATATGAATTATGACGTTCCGCAAATTTGAACCGGCCAATTAGAATGCATTTTTGTAGCCCCCTTGCCCCGCATACCTCACCGCTTTGACAGAATTTTTTGTTTGTAGAAATGAAAACATTAGGTGTCTAGCAGGCTGTGTTGTCGTTGGCTGTACACCACTATACTAAAATGTCTCTGGATTATTCATTGGCGAAAGTGAAGTAGACAAGAAAGTATCACGACATAAGTAGGTAAGGCAGTCAAATAAAACGCCCTTGCTCGATAATCATAGCAAATACTAATTAAGACAGTTTGTCATTGTTTTAAGTTTACCTTGATTCGAACAGAAGTATTGAAATATTTGATTCAAACATTTTGATTGGTCAAATTGTTCTAGCTTCAAAAATAGGTCACGGTTTTCAGAGATGACATTGAAATCAATACATACAACAAATTCAACGATAATCGTATGCCGACACTGGCAACACACACTGATCAAAGAATTTCACCTTTAGACACTGTGGGATATCAGACAGACACTGCGGGATATCGCACCTTTCCTTTTAACATAATATTATTATTTTATAAGTAGGGAATGAAATAACAATTATTTAATATTTTCTTGGAAAACAGTAAAACGAATGTCACACGCAATATTGACAGTGAAATGCTTATTTTTTAGTGCTTTTCACCCTGACAGCTACGCTTAGAGGTAGTGAATTTGAAGTTTATCCAGAGAAATCGTATGATCAGCTTTGTAATTTGTTCCTCGGCTATTCTGGGTGGAGTTTATCAACAATATGCGTATTTTCAGGAAAACAAATATGTTTTTATCAGTATCCTGTTTACAATAACACAGGCAGCGCCAAATTTTGGATCACACCCGACCGCGTGTATTATATTATTGCTAGCTTTTGCCCGCTGCTTCGCACGCGTAAATTACGATTAGATAAAATATTTTGTACAAACACCCTCCTCAATATACAGGCTTAATTGAACCTTCTTGCTCCCAGTAATTTCGGCTGTAATGTGTCTGTCAGTCAGTCAGTAACGAAAAGATTTTATATACAAAAAAAATAAAAGTTTTTACACAAATTCTGAATCCCTTTTCCACCCTCTTAGGGACAAATTGCCAGAAATAAATGTCTTTGTGTTCGCTAACGTCATTTGCGGCTCCAATAAACACAGTACGAAGTTAATTCCTTGAAGGCATAAAAGGTTCTATGCAAATGATGACTTAGGTAAGTTTTTATCCACTGAGGTAAGAATTTACAAAAATACTTTCTTAGTGTCAAAAATTATCGCGGTATCAGCCTCCTGAGTGTTGTTGGCAAATTGTATGCAAAGATACTGATTGAAAGAGTGATTTCTGAAACGGACAGTAAAATTTGGGATGTGCAAGCGGGATTCAGAAAGGGAATGGGATGTACGGATCAAGTCTTTTCCTTAAGGTGCATTGCAGAGAAAGTCTTAAGTAAACACCAGAAGGTTTTCTGCGCCTTTATTGACCTGGAAAAGGCTTTCGATCGAGTGGTGAGGGATGAACTTTGGTCAACACTTTCTGTGTATGGAGTGAGCAGCAGTCTGATGCGGGCACTTGAATCCTTATATAGGGATTCAAGTGCCTGTGTCAGAATAAACGGGGCCTACACGGACTGGTTTAACATTGATCGTGGTGTTAGACAGGGATGTGTAGCGTCTCCTTGGCTGTTTAATCTGTTCATGGACAGTTGTTTGACCGATCTGAAAGAGTCTGAATGTGGATTAAGAATGGGTGGGTCAGTGTTTAAGACCCTGCTATACGCTGACGATCAGGTTCTATTTGCATCGTCAGCGTTGGATTTGCAGCAGATGGTCACCACGATGAATGAAGCGTATAAGAAGAAAGGTATGAAAGAGAATGTTAACAAAACCAAAATCATGGTCATAGAGAGGGATGATAGTGTAACTGAATGTGACGTAATGATAGGAGATAAAAAAGTGGAGCAAGTGAACGAGTTTGTGTATTTAGGGTCTTTGTTTACGAGAGATGGAAAATGTGAGGGATATATTGAAAGGAGAGTGAAAGCAGGAAATTGTGTGAATGGCGCCTTACAGTCCATCATCAGCAATGATATTATCCCAAAGCAAGCTCGCCTTGCTATACTGCAGGGAGTTTTGGCGCCAACACTGATGTATGGTAGTGAATCATGGGTATGGCAGAAGAAGCAGGAAAGTAGAATCAATGCTGTGGAGATGAGAGCTTTAAGGAGTATGTGCGGAGTAAGGCTGATTGATAAAGTGAAAAACAGTGTAATACGAGAGAAGTGTGGTCTAAAAGAAGATGTAGTGACAAAGGTTGCAAAAGGAATGTTGCGTTGGTTTGGACATTTGGAACGGATGGATGAAAGAAGGAATACGAAAGGAGTGTACCGTGCGAGAATGAATGGAAATGTCGGTAGAGGTCGCCCTAGGCGGACGTACGCCGACCAAATAGGTGACGTACTGAAAAAGGGCCAAATTAAAAGTACCCATAACCGACGCGCATGCATGATGAGGTTAATGAATGTCGAGGAAGCGAAAGAAGTATGTTTGAACCGAAGCATGTGGCGTTCTATAGTCTCTGCCTACCCCAATGGTAGACAGGCGTGACGATATATATAGTGTTCACTAACTTCATTTGAGGAAAAGGTATACAAAGTTTGAAGTTAATCCATTGAGCGAATAAAAAGTTTCATACAAATTATGACAACCAGTTTAAAACCCCTTTAGGGGCGGAATTGCCAAAAATCCTCTCTTAGGGTGCCCCTACACGCCTCAAGGAACATACATGCTAATTTCATCTACTTGCGCTCAGTTGTTTCGGCTGTAGCATGTCAATCAGTAACGCAAGGATTTTATATACAGACATATTATACAAATAAATAATATTTTACTGTCTCCGTGGTACAGTGGATAGCGTATGCGTCTGCTAAACGGGAGGTCTCGAGTTCGATTCCCGGGTCGGGCAAAAGTATTACTGAGTTTTTCCTAATTCTCAGTAGCAGCACGGAGTCTGCCAATGAGTCCGGTAACGGCATTAGGCTCGCCCCGTATTACGTGGGACTTAATATGCAACATGGCGAAATGTGGGTGTAATATTACAACTCTTTCCACCCCTTCGGGGATACAGGCGTGAGACTATCTCAAAATAACTGTATTGCATATTGTTGATAACCCTTTTCCAGTACCCCAATGATTTATTTAGATTGTTTTTCTGTCTGTTTATTTATTTTCAGGGTAATCTTAAAAATGGCTGAATCGATTTAGATTTGTATTTCACTAATGGTTTATGAAAACTCTCGAACAAACTATGAAAATTTCATTTAGGCGTAGCTGCTTGCTACAGCGTAAAGCTAGTTAAAATTAAATTAGTCAAGGATTCCGTCGCAGTATACATTTGTATATCTCGGCGATATTGTAAAAAAAATGTAAAATAAATTATCCAAGTTCAAAAACCCTTTTTTAGTATTTTAGGTTAAAGAAATGAAAGAAGCCTTGGTCAGCAGTTGGACAAAGCAGAAAACTCCCGGGGGAGCCGTGGGATCTCCACCTTGTCGTGGTGGGGTGGGCTCAGTAACCTTGGGTTTGAGGTAAACCCAAGGTGAAGCTAGGCGGGATCCCGAGAGGGGACGCTCCACGTCGGCTTGCGTGAGGCCTGCGTAGGATGCGTCCCAAGGTGCGGGTGCGAGGGACAGTTCTGTCTGTCCCTCGCAGTCGGGTGCGGTCGCGGGAGGAGAGGCGTGTCGGTGTTGCGTTGCCGCGCGCACTATCTCCCGCGACCAAATGGGGGCGCACCATCGTTGCGTCGCGGTGGGACCGCAGAGGAAGAGGAGATGCGGTGTTGCGTTGCCGTCCTCTCTATCCTCTGCGGCCGCTGGGTGTTTTGGCGGCGAAACCCAACACCTTCATCCGCCGCCAAGGGGGTTTCGTTCGGGGCCCGCCTGACCATCTGGCGGGCATTGGCCCGCCAGATGGTCAGGCGGGGTATTGACCCGTCGGAGGGTAGCGAGGAATGCTTCGGTGAAACCCTACCCTCCGACACATGGGTATATGAGGAGCACGGGTTGGTTTTTAGTCAGTAAGAGTCTGACAGTCCCCTTAGTCTCTCTCTCCACTCCATGAGGATTTTACCAACCCGACACCAAAAAAAAAAAAAGCAGAGCACTGAACTGATAACTGAAAAAGTGCTCACCTGCTTAAAAATAAATAAACATAGCAAAATAACGGTTCTAATTATTTTGGCTTCTATTGTTCATATAAAGAATCATCCCATATTCTAGTTAGTGAAGATTAAGACCACTTAGATGAGAGTCAGCCGCATAAATTTAAATTAATGAAAATGAAATGCACATCAGGGAGGATGAAAAAAAATCAAGTAAAAGAATTAAAAGATTCATACAAGCTGGGACCCCTTTTTGAACTCCCCGTTTTAGTGGTGAATTCACTTACGTCACTGGAGGAACCAATATACAAAGTTTCAAGTGAATGAATTGAAGTTTTTTTTATAATCGATTTTAAACTTTCGCGATTTGTAAACATCATACAAAATAATTTAGCGGGTCTTAATGGCGTTAAGTTTTTTTTATGTTAGAAAATGGGACAGCCTGTCTTAAGCCCCATAGGGGAGTGACTGCGAAAACTCCTTTCTTGGTGTTCACTAACGTCATTTGAGGAACCTATATACAAAGTTTGAAGTTAATCCAATGAAGGAATAAAAAGGTTTCATACAAATTCCGACTCCCCTTTTTAACCCTTTAGGGTAAGAAATTCCAAAAAGATTTTCTTAATGTTTACTAAGGTCATTAGAGACACCAATATACAAAGTTTGAAGTCAATCCTCTGAAGGAATAATAAGTTTCGTTTAATACACACTTTGAACCGATATCTTACCCTCTGAGGGTAGGAATTTTCAAAAACAAATTCTTATTGTTCACTATCGTCGTTTGAGGAACCAATATACAAAGCTTAAAGTCAATCCATTAAAGGAATAAAAAGTTACATACAAACTTTGACTCTCAATCTTACCCTCTTAGGTGTGGAATTTCCAAAAAAATAAATCTTATTGTTCACTATTATCATTTGAGGAACCAGTATACAAAGTTTGAAGTCAATCCACTGAAGAAATAATAAGTTTCATACACACTTTGACCTCTTATCATCTTACCCCCTGAGGGCGGGAATAAAGAAAAACTAATTCTAAGTGTTCACTATCGTCATTCGAGGAACCATTATACAAAGTTTTAAGTCAATCCACTAAAGGAATAATAAGTTTCGTTTTACACACTTTGAACCCCTCTCTAACCCCCTGAGGGTATGAATTTTCGAAAACCAAATTCTTAGTGTTCACTATCGTCGTTTGAGGAACCAATATACAAAGTTTTAAGTGAATCCATTGAAGCTTTTTTTATATTACGAAATGGGACACCCTTTCTTAACCCCCATAGGGGAGTGACTTCGAAGACTCCTTACTTGGTGTTCAAAAACGTCATTTGAGGAACCTATATACAAAGTTTGAAGTCAATCCACTGAAGGAATAATAAGTAACGCACTTTGACCCCTATCTTACCCCCTGAAGGTCGGAATTTTTTAAAAACAAATTCTTAGTGTTCACTGTCGTCGTTTAAGGAATCAATATACGAAGTTTGAAGTCAATCCATATAAAGAGATAAAAAGTTACATACACAATTTGACCCCCTATTTTACCCCCTTAGGGAAGGAATTTCCAGAAAAATAATTCTTAGTGTTCACTATCGTCGTTTGAGGAACTAATATATAAAGTTTTGAGTCAATCCACTGAAGGAATAAAAAATTTCATACAAACTTTGACCCCCAGTTTTACCCCTTTAGGGGTAGAATTTCCAAATATCCTCTCTTAGTGCTACTCTACACTCCTCAAGGAACATACATGCTAAATTTCATCCTCTTGTGACTAGTAGTTTCGGCTGTAGCGTGTCTGTCAGTCAGTCAGTAACGCAAGGATTTTATATATTAATCGTCGTTAGACTCTTCGGCACCATCTGCAAACGTCGAGAACACACTGGACGTTATAAAAAGCCGGATCAGCTTCAAGGACAGAAATTACGCTCCAACAAAACTCAAGGCTTTGAGCAAAGGTCGGGTGTATATGGAATTCAGCACCAACTCACAAAAGGAGGAAACAAAATCTAGGATACACAACATAAGTACTCTCAAAGCCGAAGAACCCAAGCACCGCTCTCCCCTAGTCATTCTCAAGGGAATAAATAAAGACACAAAACGCGACGAAATTTGCGAACTGGTTTGTCAACAGAATTCCATTCCAATCACCGACGTTAGGCTCTGCTTTCTAACAAGAAACTATTCAGACAAACTATACAACGCCGTACTAGAAATCAAACCAGCTTCTTATCAACAACTAATTCATTGCGAGAGAATAGCTATCAACTACCAGCAAGTACACATTGAACCATTCTCACACTATCTGCAGTGCCGCAAGTGCCTGCAATTTGGTCACTCACACAATAAGTGCACAGCTGTAGTACATCCGTGCGCCATCTGCGCGGCAACAACGCACACAGGCGATAACTGCCCTCACAAGGACACCGGCACATTCACCTGTTACAACTGTACCCGCCACAACATCAAGTTTGGCACAAAATTACCCACCGACCACGCTGCCAACAACCAGACTGCCTGCTCAAGAATTCACATAGCCAAGCAGAAAGTAGAGGAGACTACTGACTTCGGACACCCCTGATTACTTAAGTTTTGTTTTATATTCGTGTTAATTAAGTATTTTGTTATTTACAAAACTCACACATGTATAACACACGACAAACACCCAACAACACCAAACCTATTACTATCATACACGCGAATCTGGGTCGTGGATACGTTGCCACACATGAACTCACACAACACATAAACACTCACAAAACAGACATCATACTAATTAATGAACCATACACTGGCAATCAACTTGTTGTGAAAAACATACCCAATTACACCACATACCAATTTCCACAACCACAAACTAACAGACACACCAAAGCCTGCATACTCATTAGAAATGGCACAGGTAGCTCAATGGGACTCACACAATACTCTACACCAAATCTCTGCACAATACAATTCACCACGACCACCGGTAAGAGAATATATGTAACAAGCGTATATATCGAGCCTAGTACCGACAACCATAACACACTTCACAGCTTACATCACATGCTATACGACACACGCAATCATACTCACATCATATGCGGGGACTTTAACGGATGGCACAGGCTGTGGGGCTCCCGGTCTAACAACAGCCGCGGCGACGACGTCGCGGATCTAATCCTATCACAGCACACGGTCATACTTAACATAGGCACTCACAATACCTACGAAACCATGGTTGGCGGACAGACTCGGGGCTCAATAGTTGACCTCGCAATCGCATCTGATGATATCGCCAACAATGTCAGCGATTGGAAAGTAGATACATCTATATGCCCGTCATCTGACCATCATGCCATCTCATTTACACTGCACTCCACGCATCCACTTAAACGAAATATCACCACCTCCACATTCAAATACAAAACCAGTGGTTTTAACAGCTGGCCAGAGCTTCGCGACGCCTTTGCCACGGAGATAAACAACACTGATATACCTAACACCGACATAAACACTTTACACACCCAACAAGACATTGACACATACACACACAAACTGACCAAATTTATACAGAAGATATGTAACACACATTTACCAAAAGCCGGGCGACGCCCTACTCGGGCCCCCTGGTGGACGGAGGAATTGAGCTCCCTAAAGAAAAGAGTTATAGACAACCATCACGAATTAACTAGACTTAAAAATAACAACCTACCCATGGAAGCAGCCCTCGCAACAAGAGATGCACTTAAAACTGAGTACGCATCTAAAATTAAAAAGACTTCTACCCAACACTTCCGTGAATTCTGCTCCACTCAGGGGAAGGAGGACGTCTGGTCGGTCACCAGGCGGCTAATTAAAACAGGCCCCCCCACTCAACCACCCTTAACCATCGAGACGTCACCTGGTATATACACAACATCTACACACCAAACAGCCACTACATTTCTCGACAAATTCTTCCCTAATGACACACCTGACACATTCTTACAACATTCCTTACGCAACCGCACACTTCACCCACCCGATACTACTGATGAACCCTTATTTACACAACACGAAATACTTAACATACTGAAATCCATGAACCCTAACAAATCCCCTGGCGCAGACCATCTCACTTCAGACATAATTTACCACTTCACCCTCTCCCTCCCCCACATAATCACCAACCTAATGAATCGCTGTTTAACCCTATCCCTCTTCCCCAAGTCCTGGAAACACGCTATTGTAAAAATTATACCTAAAGCAAACAAATTCGACCACTCTAAACTGTCCTCTTACCGGCCGATTGGGCTTATACCCATATTGGGCAAAACACTTGAAAAACTAATTACACAGCGGCTCACTCATCACCTCAACACCACACACACATCAAACACCAGGCAGTATGGCTTCAAACAACAAACATCCACCATACATGCACTCCAAGACGTTACTCAAACGATCACTCAACAAAAGAAAAAAGGACTCCATGTCGCTATGATATCTTTAGATATTAAGGCAGCATTCGACAACGCCTGGTGGCCTTCCATCCTCGCACGCCTGCACCACACGAAATGTCCCAAAAATATTTGCACTATGATACAGAACTATTTCACACACCGCACAGCCACTATACACTACACTGACACCACAACAACAAAAACGCTTACCAAGGGTTGCATCCAGGGCTCTGTATGCGGGCCCACCTTCTGGAACCTGATCCTGGACGAGCTACTAGACATATCTGGCGACTCACCCGGAGGAGGGCGCCTACCGGAGGGTTGCCGCCTGCGCGCCTTTGCTGATGACATCACCCTGGTTGCATCACACCGGAAACTCACTACACTTCAACACAACATTAACACCAGCTTACAGACAATTCTCGAATGGGGCAACTCGGCCAAATTAACGTTCGCCCCGGATAAAACGGTAGCTCTAGCATTCACTAACAAGACACGCCTACTTAACATCTGCATGAATAATATACAGATCCCTTTTAGCCGTACTGCCAGGGTTCTGGGTGTCATCATCGACGACAAGCTACACTTCACACAACACGTCGACTACATCACCACCAAAGCACGCGCACTACACAATAAACTCACCAGATTCGTTCGTCCCACCTGGGGAGTACACTCCGAGAACATACACACACTTTACAGGGGAGTGGTTGAGCCCATCGTTTGTTATGCAGCTGGTATATGGCAAGGCGCGCTCAATTACGGCACCAATAAGAAAAAACTGCTATCCCTTCAAAGAGGCTTCGCCCTAAAAATAATTAAAGGGTTCCGCACTGTCAACACCATCAACGCAATCGCAATAGCAAAACTCACTCCACTTGACATTAAAGTAAAAGAGAGCGCCACCGTGGAACTGGCTCGTATCACTGGCTCCACTGATCACCTCCCCGACGACATATCTCTCGACCGACCTACACATCCTGCACACCTCTTACACCCTGCACACCGCAGTCCACATCAATACCACACTGCAGACACACAGGACATACTCGATGACCTACTCACAAACCATACACACTCGCATCACATTTACACTGACGGAAGCAAACACGACGATCAGGTGGGAGCCGCCTTCATTGTACACAGCCCACAAAACACAATCATCACCGAGCATCACAGACTACACCCATCATGTACTGTGTTTCAAGCCGAGCTCGTCGCCATCAATCAGGCATGCATCTGGGCTGCCATGCAAACCCCTCCCATCGTGGCGGCAGTCATCATGTCCGACTCAAGGTCTGCCTTGGATGACATTCAAAACACTAACAGTACACATCAAATAACCACAAACATCCACCAATTTTTACACTACACTCAAATAAATATCACATTCGTCTGGGTCAAGGCACACGCAAATATACACGGCAATGAACTAGCAGATATCGCTGCCAAAGACGCCGCAACAATGGACCAACCACTCACCTTCTCACATGTCCCATTGAGCTACGTAAAACGCCTAGCCAAAATAGAAAGCTCCACACTCACCGCAGAGGCCTATACCAACAACCCTAAAGGCGTTATCATTAAAACTTGGTGCCCCACACTCACCCATCTACACAAACTCATTAACACCACAGGACACACATTTGCACTCACACAGCTACTCACTGGACACGGATATCACAAACAGTATTTACACCGCTTCCACATAACCGACACGGACACGTGTCCCTGCGACATCACTACCACACAAACATTCATACATCTTTTGACACAATGCCCAAAATACACACTCACACGGCTACACCATGAACATTACTGCCACTTTAAGCAACTTATACCATATGACCTAGACTCCATACTCACAGATGCAACTGCCACCAACACATTCATGACACACCTAACGCACATCGTCGGCACACTCAAACTTTTCAACAACACATAACCACGCATACACACAAACAATAACACCGACATATTTTTCCTTTTGCTCTCAAATTGTTCTCTCTATTTCTGTATCAAATAGCAGAAATTTCGCGCACTATGTCGCAATAAACTCCTCTCGGGGGCGGTTTTAACCCCTGGGAGATTCTCAAAAAAAAATATCGATGCCTTCCGGCCAAAAGGGGGTAAGCGACATTTTTTGCGAAATCGACATATATATGGTTAGAATCGGCTTTTTTTTCTGCGTCTAATGGTCTAAGTTTCGTGGCTGTAGGACAAACTGTTTGTCGCTTAGGCGGTAAAGGAATTGAGGTTCCAACACTGAGTATTTCGTCATAAACGACAGTTATTTATGGTGTATTTTGTATTATGGTGGTTGGATAAAAATAATATTTCAAAACTGTGAGATAAGCAATTTTGGCTTTGAATATTTTTTTCTTTACTTGAACGTTAAGTAGTTTGGGCTGTAAATACTTTTTTGTAAAAAATACATTAGTCAAATTTTGCTTGAATCTTTGTGTACCAAACTTTCAGTTTGGATATTAGGGCAGTTCCTTGGGATAAAATATATGTCATTTATTACATTTAGGTCTCATTTCCGTGACTTTATTTGGCGTTTATTTTTATTTTCCCTAGTCACCAAATCAATCATCGAAGGCGCTTAGGATAATTCATCCAAACTTTTTTTCCCCTCCCAAAAAAAATATCTGGTATGGTGGTTAGATAACAAGGTAAATCAAAGGTTTGGCGGCTTACAGAAGAATGACAAACAGCGTCAGTTATCTCACTCTTTCGTTCGAACAAAATGTCGTTAGCATTGCACAGCGAACATTCACCGCGGGCATAAGCACCTCCGTGCTTGCGAGTCCGTTTGGCGCGAAGTTTTTCGAAGGAAATAAAACGGTAAGATTATTTAAAAAGACTTTTATATTCATCTATAATTGTGTATTCTAATTCGTTATTTTAAGTTTTATAGGTAAGAAGTCATTCTTTTGCTATCTTGTTCAGATAATACTGAATGGTTAAATAAGTACCTACAGAGTTTTTGTTGGCTGGCCTGGCTTAGGATCATAATCAAGGGTTCGAATCCCAGGTTGGGACAGCAAGGAATTATTGGATTTTTTGATGAATTCTCAGTAACAGTCAAGAGTTAATCCTGCGACTGATATGACTCTGTTGTGTCGAATTGCCTAAAGGACTATGAGAGTGAGATAATAAAAACTGCACGTTTGTTTTGCACATATATTAGCGTTAGTAGGTCCCTCTTTTGCAAATTGTTATTCTGCCTCAAGATTTGTCACCGTGACTGATTTAACATGTTGTGTCATCAGCCTTGTTTTATCGATTGAGTGAATGGATGGGTGAGTGCGAATGAATGGATACACGGGAAAAGCGATAGTAAGAACCCTCTTTTTGGAGCGGCTGAAGGCCGCCACGCGTCCTTCAGTCCTTCAGACATGCGTCAGGCGGAAGGTGAGGACACCTCACCTTCCGCCTGACGCATGTCTTCATCGGAAACGGTTGTTTTGTGTAGTTTCTTTACTGTGGAGGACTCCCCCGGCAACGGACGTCGCGAGGCGATTTACGGCAACTGTAGACGCGGACATGTGGACGACGAGGACCAAACGCCTACCGTCATACCTAAAAGTGGTCCGTGGTACGAAATTTTAAGTTTATATTTTTTATCATACCTAGAATGTCACTATGAATGTATAATGCAAGACTAACTTACAATGAGTAACAATTTCTTTGTTTAATTTTCTAAAATAAAGACTGATTGAGCACAATTTCTCTTTTTTTAAATTCATACCTTAGTCGGTTAGCCAGTTTAAATACTTATAAAAGTCTAATGTATGTATGTAAGTATGTATGTATAATTTTATAAGAATTAATCACAATGTGCTTTCGCGTTGTATAAAAGAGCTTAAAGTATTTTTTATAAAAAATTAACTTATAACAATTTCCTTGTTCTTCTGCCATTAACCAATAGCCGCTTATGTCATATTTGCTCCACTTGATGAACAGAAAAAGCACAGGTATGCTCTTTTTCTTCAACAGAGATAAAATAAATGGTGAAGTTAAATCATTTGGGTTGGAACTCATTAATTGGGTTGTTTTCATTTACGACGTTTTTTCCTGTTAGTATAATTAGGACCATTTGAAGGTAAGCGACAGTAAATAGTGTTAGGAGTGTGATTTGTTTTAATTAACAATGTCATTTCGTAGAGAACTAATCAAAAACTATATGGTTAAATTTTGAATCTTTTGGCACGTACAGAAAAAATTATATGATTTTTTTCACTTATTTTGAACTTTAAACTACTCTCCTGTAAAGTTTGTTAAGTGGCGGTTAGCCTCTTTTGGCCGTAAGGCATCGATATGAAAACATAAAGCAATCGATAGAGCTATTAGCAAAAGTTGTCCAAGTATATTCTGATATTATATCAGTCAGGTGGCAGCACCTACCGATAAGAATGATATTAACAAAATATGCAAAATATTATCTCAATATCGACGCTAGATAACGTTACTGATATCGATCTCCATTTGTGTCCCGCCGATTTTGCATTTCCAATATCATGAAGAATTTATCGGAGCTTCTATTCAGAAGGGTTGAGCTCAGATTAATGTAATGTGATCATGCTATGTGTAGCGGTCATAGCGCAAATAAACTCATCATTCATAATAGGTCGACACAGTTAAGCAACATTTACACAGGTCACCATATGGATGGATAACTATTAGTCGTGGCACTTACATCAGAGCGCTACTGTGCTCCAAAATGAGCTTATTATTGGTGATACTATGATTCTAACTAGCGACTCTAGCGGCGAATTTGGAAGTTGTCCGCGTACGACACTTTTGACAGCTCAATACAATTACCACTATAACCTCGAAGCAAAGTTGTATTGAAAGCTGTCAAAAGTGTCGTACCCGTACTACTTCGCTAGAGGGTCGCGGATAATCTTTGCATCGCCAATAGGTATCCATGTTTCCGTAAGGTCAGGCGGCATGGAGTGAATTTAATAGGCAACAATAAAAAAATAAAGACGTCGCACGTCGGCCTGGTTATTGTCTCAATTCAAAATTATAAGGTAATATCGAAGGCCTTCGGAAGTTCGGACGACCTACTTACACAAACACTGTAATCATACATGATAATATACAGGTCATGCTTGTTAGATATCCTGCGTCAATTAAAAAAAAGAAGCGACCATTGTCAAATATCTAAGCCATCGCTTTTTATAGTTCAATGGCTACAGATCGATTTCAATCATGATTTGTTGTTCCGCGGGTTAATACTATCAAAGAAACAAAAAAAAAATCTTCGAAGTAATAAAAAATGTTGCCCTATTGTCATTTAGCGGGTGATGCTATTTCAAGTCCTCGGAATTGTATTTAAAATACACATTTCTATTATTTGCTTTTTGGTCGAAGCATTATAATTATAGTCAACAAGACGTCGCTAGCGGCTTCGCCCACGTCAAATTATACATGTAAACCTTCCTATTGAATCATTACAAAAAAAAAATCCGCATTAAAATCCATTGCGTAGTTTTTAAGATTTAAGCATACATAGGGACAGACAGACAGAAGACAGACTTTGTTTTATACTATGTAGTAATGTCTGTCTTCAAATCTATTTATAAGCTGACATTCACCTTATTCAGTTATGTTGTTATGGAGCAAAGACAGCGCATGCAAACAAACATTTCAATTTGAATCTATACTTTCAGACTTCACTGTAGGAATAAATATATAAATATATTTTTTAATATTTACCGTACAATTATTTTAAAACATAACTTTGTCACAAATATTAAACTCAACGGACAAGTATATAAACCTTATTATCAAATGTATTTACCATAAACTCTCAGCACTTATGTATCTCTGGTATATCTTTTACTATCTATGTCACATACACAAATGTCAAGTATATTTCATTCTTAGATTTATTGTATAAACATAGTTTGCATAATGGTTTCATTTTAATTTAATTGTTAGTGTAATCGGTGCATGCTAGGTGAAGTAATGTTTTACTATGAATAAACCACACCAGACCGATATAAACCCTATACCCGTATCTGTAACACAATATAGCACGGAAGAGATAGCCGAAGCTCAACAAAAACGATTCATAGAATACTTTTACGACAGAGAGAAACAAGAATACTGTGGGCGAACTCCGAAAAGTTGGTTATATATTATTGCTTACGCAATATTCTATTTAATATTTCTAACAACATTCTTTCTTATAATGCTGTACATTTCATTGATTCTACTAAAAAAAACGGTGACTTTCACACCTGACCCTGAAGGGCTAATGTATCCTGAAGCAAGAATTGGACTGACTGCCACTCCTACGTCTGAAGATTATCCATTAATTTGGTATAAACAAGACGAAGAAGAGGACTTCGAAAAATATGTGTTGGCCATTGAGAAGCTTCTGAAGAACCGTGACGTGAAAGATACGAGAAGTTTGGGTCCCTGTGGTGAACGTCCCTATGGCTACGGCAAGAACCCTTGTGTAGTTATAAAAGTTAACAAACGATTTCACTGGTCTGGTAAACCATTGCAGCTAAACTCGACAATAATGAAATTGGCTCCACCTGAAGTAAAACAGTGGATGAAAGCGTATAACAATAGGCTGTGGCTAATATGCAGTGGGTTCCACCCTTATGACAAAGAACATATTGGTCATATAAAATACTACCCAGATCCACCTGGATTGGATCCTGCGTTGTTTCCTCTAAATAAAAATGACCAGTCTCCGTTGGTCGCGATTCAGATTTCAGACTTCACTGTAGGAATATCATTAGCGATAGAATGTCAACTATGGTATGAAAACGGACCGTCAACTACTGAATTTGTACTTTACGTAGTTCCAAATGATAGTTTAGCATTTACAGGACAATATAATTTTAATCAATGAAGGTATTTATAATTTTGATAAGGTATTATCTTAATAAATTTGTAATCCATATTTGCTGTAAGCTTCGTTAGCGTTTTTTTTTTCATCATATTCGTTCTGCAATCTGTCCCACCGCTGGCATGGGCTCTCTGCAGTATAACAAAATAAAGCTATAGTCCACCACTCTGGCAAAGTGCGGACGTAAGCGTAACATGTCTTTCGATAACAATATGGAGGACTCTCAGATATGCATATTTTCCTACACGATATTGTCTTTCACCGTTTAGCGAGCGTTGGTTTGACCCCGAGAGCCCCCGCGTATTAGTTTGCTAGCCTCTCCAGTAGGCTATCACTGCCTTTTAACTTTTCTTAACAGGTCATCATCCTCGGTCAGCGTTATCCCAGTTTCAACCCAGGGTTCGCTTTCTAGTCTAACCGGATTTGACTGAATATTCGCTTTTCCACGGAGCGACTGCCTGTCTGACCTCCACAGTGATAGCTATATTTTATGGTTTAGACTAGTGTCAGTTTATTCATAGATTCTGACTCCCTATAACGACTGTCAAAGATTTTCATGACAGCCGGGACCAACGGCTTAACGTGCTCTCCGAGGCACGGGGCCGGCGATAATTTACAATTCAATACACATATAACTTCGAAAATTCATTGGTGCGCGCCGTGGTTTTGAACCCGATACCCTCTGGCAGTCCGTTGGTATCGCCACTAGGCTATCGCTGCCTTTTTAGGGTTCCGTACCTCAAGTTAAAAAAAGGAACCCTTATAAGATCACTTTCTTGTCCGTCTGTCTGTCTGTCTGTCCGTGTGTCACCACCGATTTTCTCAGGAACGGGTGGACCTAGCAAATTGAAATTTATACCAGATACTGAGGTCTATGGTTGCTATTAGGTGTATGAAAATCAGGGTCCTGGGTCAACCCAATAAAAAGATATGGTCAAAATTAGATTTTTGCGAAAACTTATAAGTACCAAAATTAACCTTAATTTTCAACTTTTTGAATTTTCGGAATTTTCCCTTTACTTGTGCTGTAAGACCTTGGTTTTGACCAAAATTGACAATTCTAGGTCAACCGTAAGTACCCTATAGGTTTTGGGTCGAAAACCTATATGGTAATTCCCGTTGAACTAGAATCACGAAATTTGGCCAAAAGCAGGGTCTTACAGCACAAATAAAGGGAAAATTACAAAAAATAAAAAAAGTGGAAAATTTAAGGGTGTCCCCATACATACATAGTAGAATCCATTTAATATAGTCCTCTAAGTTGTATGGGCGCTCATACAGATTTAGAGGACTAGCGTAATTCAACCTCAAATAAGGTAAAATGCGTACGGAACCCTCGGTGCGCGAGTCAGACTCGCACTTGCCCGAATTTTTTTCTTTTTACCAGGTATATCAAGTAAATATAAAAAATATTTATTGTAAATCACGATTCAATTTTGTTGACATAGGAAAGATTTCTCAGGCATTGAACGGCGTTACTATTAAGGAATCTCAGTATTTTTTATATTCTATTACCTATCTAGGACATAAATACATGGAAAAAACTCGTCGAGACAGCTATGCCTCGAAGGATATTACGTGAGCTCAAAATATAAGTTTATTCAGAAAATGTGAGTTGCTCGCTTGGATTCAAAGAGAATATTTTTATCACTCGCTTTGCACGGTGTGCTGGGTTGAATATTCATTACTTTCAAGTATTATACTTTAAAATTTGATGCTCTCGCGTAATATTATTATCATCGCAAATACTTGGACGTTTTAGCTGAGTATTTTTGTGTCTTATAAACTTGAGTGCAGGTGTGTGTCACCTAATAAGGTTTTATTTTCGTTATTAAAGATTTTTTTTATTTATAGTCTCACGCCTGTATCCCCAAAGGGGTAGGCAGAGGTGTAAATATTACACCCACATTTCGCCATGAATTTTTAGGTCCCACGTAATAGGGGGCGAGCCTATTGCCGTTACCTGGCACATCACCAGACTCCGGGCTGCTACTGAGTATTCGGCAAAACCCAGTAACACTTTTGCCCGACCTGGGAATCGAACCCGGGACCTCCGATCAGCACTCGCATACCCTATCCACTGGACCACGGATGCAGTAAGAGAAGTATGATTACAGTACTGTATGTATGATTTTCTGCTCCCAAGTATATATATTAAGATACTAAATGCACTTATGAAACGAGAACAAATGCCATGACGTCATAAAAACTGAATCTGGTGCACACCATGTCTGGAGTCTCCTCAGTTGGAAAGGCTTTTTTTACTTACCTTTGTGGGAATATAGGCAAACTTTATGCTCGTTCTCCAAGAAAGCAAAATAAAAATGGCAGTTATTTTCAGATTTCATGTCAAAGACTTTACCCCTAATACTCTTGTGACTTCTGACAAACATACTTCAAAGTGGATAAGTAATTTTGATTCATTGTTAAGAACTAATTTCGCTTTGATTACTCTAATACATCTTTCAAATGCAAAACACTTGCTTTTGCGTTTCGACGGGCCATCCAATTTACGTGGAGCTACCTTGCTCCTCTATTCATTAATGTTAGACGAGCTAAAAGCTATATTGTCGCTATTCAGGGTCCCATTCTAATTGGACGGCTAAGTTAGATTTGTGTAGGACAATTCAATTTGTACACTAGAGTTTACTCCCAGCAACAATAGTTTATATAAGTTGTGGCAGTCTTGGATTTTGAAACTGTGTTCCAACTACCGGCAAGTATATACACTGATAGAGACTTATCGTCGGATTCAATATCCAATCTATCCATGGATGGTGATTAGAGATGCATATTTGTGATAAGCCACATACAAAATATGTCAAACATGTATCTCCAATCTTCAAATCCATAGCTAGATCTAACATTGAAACCGGCTGTTAGGTAGATAAAATTACTTAGGTACATACCTACTTGTATAAGATTCATAAAATGACGTTTCACATTATTTGATTTCACATTTTTTAGGAAGACCACATTGAAAGTATCTAACATAATCCTTGCCAAAGCCTAAGTTACTAAGTTAAGTGCATGTGTCCACTTTTAACAGATAACACGTGTGTCTGATAACTTCATGAAATCAATATAAAAGTTTGGAATCTCTTCTAAAAGCAGTGCTACTTTAAAATTCATTTTATTTTCTCTTAAGGCAAACTGAAGTCAATATTGAAATAAGAAGAGCAAATTGAAAGTTTTAAATTCAGACGATTGAACGATAAACTTAAAATGAAAGGGGCAAATATGCAAATATACTCTTATGCTAAAACTGGGTCACTAGGTAAAGAAAACTTTCTGATTTAGGTATAAGCCAAAATGTATTGAAAGATTTGAGTAGTTCTAGACTCACATTCTTATCTTAAATTGAATTTGGTGGCATCAAAGTAATGCTATTTTAGGTGGTCGTACTGAATAAAATTATAGTATTTTTATTGTCCGTGTGGTGACGGATTAAGAATACGGAATGTCACCACCCCATATCATCCCATGGGTGTCGTAAGAGCCGACAGAGGGAGCATATTATGCAGAGAAGAACACTATAAAAGAAGGAAAACTTGATACTAACCCTAAACCAACCCGTTTGGCCAGCGTGGTATAGTAGGCCAATTCCTCCTTTCAAAGGAGAGGCCTAGTCCAGCAGTGGACTGTTTAAGGCTGATGATGATTTTTATTCGTCTGCCTTTTTTATCGGTAGGTACCAAGGACTTTTTCTAAATACACATAGCTCGATGGATCTCTCGCTGTTGGCCCCGAAGATTCATTAAAGAAAATGTTCATAAATTATTCATCAATCAAATTATTTCGACTCTGCAATATTGAAATCTGGTCTCAAAAATATGAAGGCACTATGAATACCTATAAAACATTTTTTGCTAGCAATTATGGCTTCTGGAACCATCCTCGCTTTTAAAAAGTGAATAATTTATTTATTATTATGTTTCCTTGCCTAGTTTTGTATGTATAGATGCGGAGTGAACTACTTCATGCCGAAGTGTTTTAGGAAATCAACACATATTTGCAAAGTGGTTTCTAACATTATGCTAGCTTGTATAACGTACAAAATAGTACAGAAAATATCATACAAAATTGATATAAGTTTCTATGACTAGAACAACTGTGCGAAAACTGCACTTGGATAAATTGATACAATATACTAGAAGGAAACAGAACTTTCCGCTGTTCGTAATATTGTTAGTGTAATGGATGAGGCAATACAATGAGGATGGTTTCATATAATTTAGTTCTCGACGGGGTGCGACACAATTACTCTCATCTTGGCCAAGATATCATTATTGCGTAGACAACGACGCTGCGTGCACTGGCCGTTGTAATGAGATTTTTAGGAATGCTGTACACTATACATTTCGTTTACGAACAACCTATATTCATACTAGACTTCTGTAAAAGTCATTGGTATCCATATCCGCGCTGTTAAACACAGTTTTCTGTCAGCAACACTCAACCAGGTAAGGCGGATATCCGGCATCTGATTAAAGCAGGCCGGTCACACTGTGCCACAGCAAATTACATGTATCATTTTGCTCGTACTTAAGCTCTCCGCGTTCGTCTACTTGTTAAATATTGACTAGTTTTCACCCGCGGCACCACCCGCTTGAATAATAGGTACAACTTTGTAAACCTTTCCCAGAAACAATACTCTCTGTCGGTTGAAAATAAAACTCTCTTCGGTAGTTTTGCCTTTATCGTCACCATACAACGAGACGGTGCGCCGTCTCGCAGACTTCACATTATAATATACAGGGTTTTAGAGTTTATCGTCACCATACAACGAGACAGCGTGGCAGAGACTTCGTTTTATAATATACAGGGTGACAGGTAATTCGACCTATTCCTTGATAGAACACTTCTTGGTAAGTTTGTGAAGAACCTTTTTAATAAAAAGTAAGAGCTCTAACCCAACTATGTTAAAAAGGGGGTCTGAAAAGGACGAAACAAGAAAATAGCTCATTCAGATATAAAGCTAGAGCCGTGGTTGCACCTTTTGAATACTATTATAAATTTAGTTACCTGCCACGTTTGTTTAATGCAGGTTAAGTATTCCTGGCACTTACATTAGGTAGGTTTACAATAGCTGCGACCACGGCTCTAGCTTCATATCTGAATGAGCTATATTCTTGTTTCGTCCCTTTCAGACCCCCTTTTTAACGTAGGCGGGCTATAGTTTTTAAACTTATTTTTTATTTAATCATTTTCCGTATCCCTATGGAGCATGTAAACTAACCGTGCTTTATTTACATTGTCACATTTTAAGAAAGAAAGAAAAATAGATAACTCAAAGCATCTAAACCGCGCGATTTGTAAGTAAAACTGCGTTTTGAACTCATAGTTTGACTCAATCAATCTTAATATATAAAATCCTTGCGTTACTGACTGACTGACAGACACGCTACAGCCGAAACGATTGGGCGCAGGAATTTGAAATTTGGCATGTATGTTCCTTGGGGACCGTAAGGGTGCACTAAGAAGGGATTTCCCGAAATTCCCACGGGATCGGCCAAAACGGGTAAATTTAAAAAAATGCAGGCGTAGCTGCTGGCGTCCTCTAGTGTAATATATGTACATATTTGTAATGTGCTCACCAATACCTTTCTTTTGATGCCAAACACGTAATGATTATCTCAGTTTTTTTTTTTTTGAGTTTGGTATCTGAGGTATTAATGCCGTAATAGAAAGTTTTAGTAAAATTTATATAGCCTATGTATGTCACCCGGGCCACTAAAACGAATCTATTGACAACCCATTTATTAAAATCGGTTCAGTAGTTTAGGCGTATACATACATAGACTGGCAAAAATATTACCCTTCCTTTTGGCTTCGCCGTAGTCGGGTAAAAAAGGGCGCTACGACGATGACAATGATGATAAATATCTTTAAAATGTCACGGACACACTAGGCAGACAATAATCCTGTAACACAGACTGATGGTGTATGGTGTAGTAGTTTAATCAGTCGCCTCATCGCATTAAGCATAACAACACTTTGTGCAAATTAACAAATTTTTGTTTTACATACATACATAACGTCACGCCTTTTATCCCCGAAGGGGTAGGCACAGGTGTATTTCTACACCCACTTTTTGCCAGATATACTTTAGTCCCACGTAATAAGGGGCGAGCCTATTGCCGTACCGGGTACATTTCCAGACTCCGTGCTGCTACTGAGAATTTCGTGACAGAAAAACCCAATAACACTGCCCGACCCAGGAATCGAACCCGGGACCTCCCGATCCCACGCGCACATTTATGCCGCGAGACCAACGAGGCAGTCATATAGGGTTTGATGTCGAGTTTTCCGTCTCTACGCAAAGATGGTATTTGCATCGTGTTATTCTTTAGTCGGCTCTTACGACACCCACGGGATGATAGGGGGTGGTGACACTTGTATGCTATGCCGTCAACCACACGGCATTTTCTCCTAATTCTTTTTACATAATTAGGAGAAATACGAAAACCATACCTACATGTACCTGTATCAACGAAATTGTCGTCTCGTGTGAGGATCGAACCCTAACCACTAGATTCTAAAAGCAGCCTCACAGCCCAAACCGGTAAAACTACAAGATACGTAGTCTGTTATTTAAAATTGTTATTTTTATTATTATTTATTTATAGACTCACGCCTGTATCCCCGAATGGGTAAACAGAGGTGTAATATTACACCCACATTTCACCATGAATTTTTAGGTCCCACGTAATAGGGGGCGAGCCTATTGCCGTTACCGGGCACATCACCAGACTCCGTGCTGCTAAGGGAATTCGGAAAACCCAGTAAAACTATTGCCCGACCCGGGAATCGAACCCGGGACCTCCGATCAGCAGTCGCATACGCTATCCACTGGACCACGGAGGCATTTAAAAGGATAAGACAAATATCGTGAGAAAGCCTGCATTTCTGAGTTCTCCATAAGGCTTTCTCAAGACATGTGAAGCCTGCCAACCCGTACTTAGTTAGCATGACTAAACATTGTCTTTTTAGATCGCACCGAGGGAGGCCTCGCTTAAGCAGTCAAAGGGGTCTGTTCATGGACACGGCTCATTTTATTGTTAGGTACCTTCATCTTACTGTTCTTGCAGTAGTAAACAAAACCTTCTAAGAGTTCGCTTTCGAAGCAAACTTAAATTGAAAAGAATTTTTATGAGTTTATTATCGTAGGTACGTACTAATAAAACAACCAAAATAATATTTACGCAATAATTTATTTTAATACGCTAATAATTCAATGATTACTTATTTATTTCACACTATTTTTAAGTAGTGAAGACAAAACATTCCATCGTCCTACGTCCCTTTAAATTATATTAAAGTCATTGTATGGCGATGCGTTACTTCTTTTATAATCTCTTTTAGTTTCTAGAAATAAATTTTTAAAATATATTTACAGCGTTTTTATAGAAGTTTAATCATATTGAGAACAGAATAAAGCTAATTATTTGATTAACGATTGGAAATATTTCAACAAAAATAAATAGATATAACTAATATTAAATTTTGAATACTTAAATAATTTGGTTTTATTTTATTTTGATTCATATTTTTTTGTACAAATTCCAATCGATAAACAAAACTCTAATATTTTTAAAAGTTTATTTTGTAATCTAAATACTTAAAAATCTGTTATATTGGCACTAGCTATTTCTATCACAATGGACCTTGCAGAAAAGTTGAATATTTGTATGTATAAATTATCTTATTGTTTGAGAATTTCTTTGTTAGATGGCACTAAAAAAAATATAATTAATAACAAGTTTAAGAACCCGTGTATTTACGCTCTCAATTACAAACACATAATTATTTTCTCCAAGCTAGGGCATAAATTAATGATATTTATAACGTCCACTGCTCATGCAAAAGGCACGTCCAGCGTCCAGAAGTAAGCTTCGAATACCAGCTGAACAACAAGAGTGCCGTTTGAAGATGGTTCGTCTTCATAAGTATCTCATGGTTGAACTGCATCGAAATAAAATTTTGGAAAAATTGTTTAAAGATTTGGTCACAAAGAAATTCTTCAAAGCCAAGAACCAAAGCAATTATAATAAATCAACGATAATACGTACCAACAGTATCGACATGGTTACAACATCAAGCTGATACCTTATACAAAGTTCTACTGTAAAATCAACAAAGCGATATTCATAGAAAAAAATAACTATAATTTAGTACCATCCAAGTACTCGTAATATGTTAATCATATAACAATTGACACTGCGCTCTGACTACAATACAAAGAAGCGGTAACTGTTAAACATTTTAATGTCAATTTTATTCAGCTATACAATTCCCGTTTAGTTTCAGCAATATTCATTGTAGGCTTTATCAAAAATAGAAGGATTAGAGTAATATATATCACAAAATATATTCATTGTTACAACGACATCCCTTTGTTTTCAATACCAAAATAAACGCGAACACTGTTATAATAAAATTGGTACATATAACTGTTCTGTTATAAATGAGTGAGAAATAATGAGTGCATCTTGAAATGGCATTGAAAACAAAGTTAACAATAGGCCTGATAGCACACTGGACCACTGGAGAAGAGGTATTCAATTGAACTCACACCGTAATAGAAATGTATAAGAAAGCTAAAATCATGCATCGTAGACTATACTATTGCTAGCGTGCGTCTACAGAAGAAAATATATAAAGTAAATAAGTGAAGCGATGCAACAATTGAAAGAAGCCACTTGGACATCATACAAACAACATTTCTTATACAATAACCAGCGATATAGCTCCAAAACACTTAAATTCAGTCGATAAAATCCTAATACATACGTACGATCATGTATATATTACAGCATGCTCTGATACAATAACACCTAATGACACATTTATACATAATATGTAATAAAATATGTTTATCCAACATTAACCAGATAGACTTTGTAAACAGCTAAACAATGAAAATATTAAAGAGTAAAAGTATAGGATTAAGCTTTCTTATTGAAGATAGTGACTCTGAATATAGGCTTTATTTGAGATGAACTTGAAACTTTATTTGTACAAGGTTCTATTAAAATTCAAAACCGTCGTATGGACGATAAGAGGACCTGTTCACAACACTGCAGAGAATTGCCGCTCCGCATGAATGTACGAAACTTAACGCTGTTTTGCAAATCTGCAATGCGACGTCGGCATTGCGCCAAAGTGTTGCGAACAGACTCTGAGACAGCTACAAGTGACAAAATAAAGGACGAAGAACTATAAAGATATGAAATATACTGAAAACTTGATAAATGATTCGATTAGTCTACTTCTAAATCCCCTATTACAAAATGAATACATCTATAAATAATATTACTCTTAATAATGGACGAACACATATACCATTCGAGCGAATGCAGTCTACTTAGACGATCATAATTAAGTCATTGCTTTCGTGTGAACTTATCTTATAAACCGACATAAATGCAACTTGTAATACACATTAAGTGCACTTCCACACGCAGTTATTAACAATATAGTATATTGCACCACACAATAACACCTTGGACACAAACCTCGGACAATAATCACAGAGAATTTGTTATGTAAAGCAGTGCACGAAATGCGTGAAGTATGGTCAATTACACACCCACAATCCCACTATACGTAGGACATGAATAGATGGTACAGCAACGTGCACGCGTTTCGTTGTCCATGTGTGAGTGACCAGTCAAACGTAGAACTCATAATCTTATAACTACACACGCAAAACAGGGTTTTAGGGTAACGCAAACTGCACTCTAATTATATGATGTTACGGTAACATTTCCAACGATTCCACTGAGATCACACATCTTGCTTTTCCATTTTTAAACCGATAAATCACATTTTAGTAGGCTTCACTAGAATTATCGCACACTTAAGTATACAAAAGTCACTTTCTCCATCGTTTCAATGTCCTGACTTCAAGTCTTAAAGCATATACTTCCGTATCACTAATACTATCTAGGATTTGGCTATTCAGGATCACCTCAGTTCAAGACTCAAGTTGTAGGCCACAAAACAGGTACAGTACGAAAAACATCTCAATTCTATCTCACTCGTTTCTGGTTCTTCTTATCGAACAACATTTCAACTCCATTTGATTTCATTAAAATTTATTTTTTACAGAGCAGTTGATATACTGTTCGACGGTTTAAAAACTATAGTACTTCTATGTCAAAATATGGAAAAATTGTTAAGCGTCAGAATTTTATTCTGTACAAAATTTGTTTTTCTAATGATTACACTTGAGGCCTCAAAATGCCCTAAGAATTATACACCCTTGCCAATATTAGATTGAATTCCTCGTATACCCCAAGTAGCCAAAAGAGTCCTCATATATACAGACACGTTAGAATCGACATGCCTAACACTATGTAGAAGTTTGCTGATCCCAGGAATCCTTTATTCCATTCACAATCTAGGTCTTTCATCAGAACCTGCAATGTAAAAACATAAACAGTTTAGGTAAAGTCATTCAATGGTGAAAAGTGGTAAAATCTGTCGATATTTCTTGAAAGATAATTTTCTCTTTTAAACGACATTTGAATAGAATTTTTATGAAAAGTAATAACATAGGAAATCCTATGTAGTAATCGAGAAACCAACTCACGTCAACAAATGTTCTGTTGTAATATGTGGGACACGTGGCAAATCTGACGTCATCACGCGTCGCTAAGCATTTTGAAGGACCCTCGCACAGGTACTGTCTTCTTTTGCGGTCCCAGGCTTTTATCCACCTGTACAAAAGAATGGTTTAAAAATTCCCATTGATCAACATAATATGTCATAACAACTGAAAGCCACTTCTCGTATTAGATGCTCTGTAATGAAATTTGGTATCTTATTCTCTCTTAGCCGACTATATTGTTAGAATTATTAATTTGAAGATTGTTAATGAGATGAACTAATAGTTCAAAATTATATCAAGAAACAAAAACACGCTCGTCTTTTGAGCTGATCTCAATATCATTACAATTTTTTATGAATCATCATTTGTGAAAACGACTGGAAACTAGACTGGTCTGTATTTTTGCACCATTTGATGAATTGCATTTGTCGTTCTGTCTGTACTGTATACCATTACTTTGACAAATACATATCTATGTACAACACTCACCCGATTCCACAATCACAACCCAATGGATTACCAGCTACTAGTATGTCCTGTAGGAACACAGTGTTAGGCACTCCAGGCCATGGTCTTTGCGATGGGTTTGGTACACTCATCAGATAGTTATTCCTCAAATCCAGGGTCAAATTTTCGACTCGTCCCGGTTTGTAGAACACTTCAGGTGCTAGTTCTTCTATGCTTGTGTTGTAGACTGTGAGGCGACAGACCTTTGATTGGACGCCCTGGAATACCACAAAATCGTATTATAATTTTGACTGTATTTGCTACAGCACACGAACTCTTAGCTAAACAGATGAAAGTATATCGACAGATTTTTGTACTGATAGCTGCTGTAACTAAGGCCTATTGTCCACGTAAACCGCACGTCATGCGCATGATTTCGTCGAATTGACGATTGCATGACGAATGCTTGCATCTTGCATATAAACAATCAAAACTGTGTCCACGGAGCGGCAACGTCGCGTCAACATCTCGTCATGCGGTCGTCATGCGGTGCGCGCGGCAGCATGTCACTACTCGACCGACTCGCGAGATGCACACTTGTTGTTTTGTATTACAAAATGGCATGTATAATGGTTTTGTATTACAAAATAAAAACTAAATTTTGGTACGTATTTTTAGTCATTCGGTAAAATGATTGAAAAACAGAATCATCTTCTGATAACTCTCCGGCTGCAACAAACAATCTACAATAAAATTTATATTTCTTTCGATGTATGGATGAATCCAGTTCTTTCTTCGCCTGTTTCGTCGTCTTCTAATAAAGTTATAATATGCTATAGTTACTTCATCATCATCACTTGACACTTTCACAACGAAAAGACATGCTTTCTCAAAGCTAGTTGAAAGAAAACTGAGATGTTTTGTAGCGTGATTTTCGATTGCATGACGATTACATGAAGCAGCGTGGACATAAAACATATGAAAAATACGCCGTCATTTGTAGGTTGCATGCATTCGTCAAATGACGCGTCCGTGGACAGTAAGCCTTACTAAAATTGATAAGTGGCATTACCATACTCGTTTGCTACTTGGGATGAATTTAGCGGCAGCTTTTTTTTCAGCAATGGGATATCACGATCTGGTTGGTCTACGAGTATTTATTATCACTTTATCAGGATTGAGTGGAAAAATATAAATTGGTGGTGCAGTATTTTAAGATAGTCAAATCATACGGTTACTTATGATAACACTCTGGTGCATGTCTTGTAACCTATGCTTTTATTATAAAGTAGAACTTACGCTCAACAAATACTGCGATAAATACTTCAAAGATTTGCCCGTTATCGTGATGTTATTGAGTTTACTCGGCATGATGCCGTACATTTCTCTGCCAAACTCGTTCGTAAATTCTTCAATATCGATGAGCAGATTCTCCAAGCCAACGTTGTATGTCAACAATTTCGGTACGTTGAAGTCCCGTACATTTGAGTAAGCTGTGATCTTCAATGTTCTCAAACCGTACATTTTGCTGAAGGCTCCGTGCTAAAAATAATAAGAAAATAAGCAAACTAATAATAAGATGTCACGAGCGTGGAATAAACGGCTAGCACCAACTTTTACTTTTGCAGCTTGCATAATACGTACTTATTAGGAGTATTAGACCAAAGTTTGATCAATAATTCAAATAAGAAGAAAGACAATTTATAAAATCTGGACTAAACTATATATAGATTACATAGAATTTTATTTTTGATGATACTCTACTGAATTTAAATAAATAACGACTTTCTTTGACTGATATTTTAAATCTTAGATTGGAATAAGGTCTATTGTATAAGGTATAATAACCAATTGCCATTGGAGCAGAAGGGTTCTGGGGTGGCGGCTATGCACCTGATGTCATAGCAGAAGCAGGCCACCTGCAAGGTGGACTGACGATCTTTTTGAGATCGCGGGTAGCGGATGACTACAGGAGGATCAAGATCGGTCCATGCGGAGAACCTTGAGGCAGGCCTATGTCCAGTGGACGTTTTTCGGCTGATATGATGATGATGTTGTATAAGATATAATGTAAAAGGTACCTCTAATATTCTGAGCCTGAGTTTAGTCACATCTAGATATTCAAGTCGTGGTGACACTCCATACATACTGGTGTTCATCAAAGCGCTGATAGGATTACCGGATAAGGACAGCCAACGAAGTTCGCTTAGAGAATGTGTAGCCTGAAATTCAGAAGATGGTATTTTATCAACAAGCTCTTAAGCTAGTTCACGGTGTTTTTAAATATAATTCGTACCATTAGGTAATTATGTATTTGATCATAATTCTATCTCTATAACCGCTTCTTCATTTCATTGAAGTATGCAGTCAACTTTGGTGTTGCAATTTATATTTGAAATACGCCAACTAGCCAAGATCTCTCAGTATTTTTAAAATTACGACTAGAGTACTAGTATATTATAATTTGCAATGCTGTAAATGCCGGTACATTAGTAAACACATTTTGAAGATCTGATCGTAAACTTGGCTGAGCGTAGTTAAAAAAGCATTCCTGATTACTTACCACTGGTACTGTCGTTAGGTCGTTATAAGAAAGGTCCAAGTGCCTTAGCCTAGTAAGATTCGCCGTAGTGTCTAGTGGGATCGACGGCAGATTATTATAAGATAAATCAAGACTCTTCAGCTTCGAGAGTGTCATGGATGGTATCTGAAAAATATACAAACTCAAACTCAAACTCAAAATCCTTTATTCATTTAGATCACAAAGTGACACTTATGAACGTCAAATTTAAAACATTATTACTGTATGCTTCTACATTTACATTAACTGCCACGTTCGCAAAGCAAGGGCGTAGAACCATGAGAAAGAACGGGCAATAAAACTCACGGTCACTCTCACTCTCTACACAAATAGAAGTTAGTTTTAGCCTAGGTATAATAAAAACCGCTGATGATACCTATTAGCGAGAGTAACTGTCGTGAACAGTAAAATACCAAATACAGAACAAAGCTCTTAAAGCTAATAACAAAAACAAAATCAATAGTATCGGTTTGTATTTCCTTTTTTCTTCTCTATACTCTTTATTTTATTTCATAATATTTCTTTATGTTTAGAAATTCGCCAATGATATATCTAGAATTGCTTAAACGTGTAGTATACTATCACGAGCTATATTTTCATTGTACTTATAATATAATACTCACCGTCACCAAGCTGACATTCTTCAGTCCCAAGTGAGAAAGTCTTCTCTCTAAGCCTTTGAATAACGTCATTCCTCTTTCACCAGTATTGAAGGGTGAGTTGTCACTTAGATCCAACCAACGAAGTTTCGGCAACGCAGCGAATGATCCGCCTTCTATACGTACAAGGTGATTGTTTGATAGATCCAACCAGGCCAACGACTGAAATTAACATTGAAAATTAGATTATTTCAATTGATTGAAATGTGATATTAATATTTATTTTCATATTTTGCTCAACGTATTGTTTCAATTGCCCGATCACTAATGAATTGAATTTAGGTAAGAACAAATTATTTTTATAATGCGCGGTTAATCCAAATGAAAGTGTGAGAAGAATGGCTTTATTTAAAAATACACGTTTAGAGGTACGGCCTTGGAGTCATCTTATTTTATTAATTTTCTAGAAAGGTGTAAAATAAATTAAAAAAATATTAAAAGCATGACATTGTATAGGTACAGTACACAGTAAAAATTAAACAAATCATCAAAAACTATAGTCATTGCATAAATAATAAACAAAGAAGACGAATAAGTAGTAAAAACAGTATAAAACAAGATGCTGAAAAACAAAATCAAAAAATATATATTCAATAGAAATAGCCAAATAGAAGAAACAAAACAAATATAGATAAAGGTAGAAGCTGAAACGGAAAAGTGCAAGGGAGTATTAATTTAAAATCTGCAAACAAGCAACTTACGCGTGGTTGACACGGTAGACGTCGTTAATGCAACACCCCTGAACAGCAGTAATAGGTACCATTACCATAAACCGAAACGTTGCTAAAACTTCTCATAAGCTTGTTAGAAAAAACGCCCAGTTTCAAAGCACACTTACTTATTGGCAGACCGTAGTTTCTGGCATATTCTCATTCATTACGTTCCAGTATATTATAATACATAAACATCGTTTCACGCATTCCAAGAGGCGGTTCAGAAATGTTGGATAACCTGTCAAATTAGTACCTACTTACTTTTTGAGTTCTGCGTGAATTCAAAGGTCATCCAGCATCAGCTTATCGGCAATTGGATGCATGAGAAATCTGTTACGGCCTTAGTGAGACAGATATTAGTATCGCAAACATCTAAAAGTGCTACCTTGTACAAAATATTCTGCGGGTACTGTTTTTTTTGGTGGAACACTCTGGTGTGATCCCTCCTAGCCGTGTGGTACATGTACTCGTCACTGTAGTCCGGCTCCTCGGGCCAGTACTCGCCCTGCTGTTCGGGGTTCTGGCGACATGCACGACATCACTATTAGCATCTACACACACACTGGCCTACATGTTAGGGAATGTGATCATGTTGTGACTGCTGCGTCTTGGCATTGTGTTCTCTGATATTTTTGGGAACTTTACCACCAATGTGATACGAACGACTCAAAATTTTGTTTCAATTTTCAAATTACACTTCAATGTATGTAAAGAAAAACCAGAGAAAATTTGTAAGTATGTCTTAAGTTTTGGCAGTTATTAGAAATCTCCATTTACCGATATCAAATCTTGGTGTTTTATGTTTTTAGGGTTTTTCAACAGTACGACATGATCACATTTTACTGGAATTAGTTTTACATGGTATTCAAACACTTTTTTCAAAATCAAATCGTTACAGTACCACGAAATTAATTATTTTTTGAAAATATCTTTTACTTACTCCATTTTGGCTAGCCAACTAGCCACTCAGCCGGACCAATATTTTGGTAATATATCCAACAGCTTAATCGTTTTTTTGTGTCAGTAATAACAGATTCTGTATTCCCTCTACTCTGTCAACGTATATGCAATTTAAGGTCCCTCTCATTTCCTATTCATCAAGATAGTCAATAATCAATCTTGATACTTCAAGTCTTAATAATATTAAACATATTCACAGTCATAAAATCAGTTCTAATTAGAATAAGTAAAATTTTTCTCAAATGAAATGTCCGTACAGGCGTTCATTCATGAAGCATTATAATTTCGTGGTACATGTATCTGTTATCATCGAGCAGTTAGTTGAAACTTCAAACAAATGCAAGGTCCAATAGGTTGATTTCTATAAACTTACCCTGAATCGTTGAACTAAGTCGCCTAGGGCCACAGCTGGAATTGTATTTCCACTAAGATCCAGCTCAACTAGGTTGGCTGCAGCCGCAACAGAAAGGGAGTTGGTTGGTATCCTTGATAATTCATTGTCGGATAGGTCTAACCTTAAAATGGACATTATGGTCAGTATTTAAACATAATAAAAACAATAGGCACAAATGAGTCAGTTTTTATAAATAAACGCTTGTTTGACTTCCGACGCCAGTTTTTATTTTTCAATTTAGTTAGTTATAACAGTAGAATAAATTATAGAACTCTAGAATGATATTACAATACTTGATACAAAATAAAAATCTACAAAAATAATTTTAACGGTCATAGATTGGATTTTATTGCTGTAGGCAAAGTTTTATTGCTATATAACCCCTATCTGCAAACTTTAGACTTTCAGAAATTACTAGATTTACGTCAAATTTGTGAATAGAAATACTTTGCTGCCCAGATTAATAAAACATTAAATCATAGAAACTAACCTTTCTAAAGATGGCGATGGTATGAGATTATCAGCCAAATTCTTGATACGATTGTCTGACAAATCAACCGAAGTCAGCGACTGCATATCGTGGAATATTTCAACTGGCAGTCCAATGATGTGGTTGTGGGATAAGTTTATAATCTGGAAAATATACATTTCATTAGAATAACAGTATTAGGGAGAATCTGTTTAATAATCAAAAAAGAAAATGAAGAGGTAATATAAATATTTCTTGTGAAAACTTATAGCGTGTCACATTATCGATTTGTATGTGTCAAATTTTGAGTCCATTGTCTTAATGTCTGTAAAGTTTTGAGGGGATTTTCGAGAATTCTTTTTTGGCATTGACACACTTTTTTGAAAATATATTAGAAGCTTATCTCAATCCTCCGTTAACTCACAAGTATTTCTTTTAAAGATCGCATACGTAGGTACTACATTTGTTTATCCAAATGCACTCACCTGTAAATTCTTTACTCTTTTGAAGCAGTCGTACTCCATGTGGAATATCTTATTGTGTGACAGATCAAGGTACTGCAACATGTGCATAGAACCGAACACTTCGCGAGTTATGTTCCTCAAGTAATTGTGGGACAAGTGCAGCTCTGTTAGCGTCAAGTCTGCGTGCCTGTAATAAATAAAAAATAAAATTATTCTAGCGTTGTGCAAGTCGGTGCTTCTCTAAGGCTGTGAAACCTAGAGAGTTACGAAAGGCTTCACGAGTAAGCTACAGGTCTTCGTGAATAAGTCACTTCGATCCACCCTTCGTATCTTCTGGCCTAAAACCATCTCGAATAAAGAGTTGTGGTCTTTATGCCATCAAACTCCAATTTTGCAAGAAATTGCCCAGCGGAAATGGAAGTGGATTGGTCACTCTCTCCGTAGGGAAGATGGTAATGCTGCTGAAATCGCCTTTGCGTGGTAACTGGAGGGTGGGCGAAGACGCGGACGGCCAGTACACACGTGGAGGAGATCGGTGGATAAGGAGCTCAGGAAGTAAGAACTCAAATGGGAAGACGCTCGAAGAATCGCGCGGGACCTGCACCAGCGGGGTGCCTTAGGACCACAACAAACAACAAAAACAGCGTTGTGCATAAAACGATCATAATATATCATGTTTTTTTAAATAAAATAGCATTTCGTTTTGACGCAGCTGTGAATTATGGTTAATGGCATTATTTGGACCATAATTCACATCCAATAGAGAGTCAAAGATTATTTTCAATTGACTAGCCTATAATTATATTTAAAAGAATTTGACTTTACCTGAAGTAGTACGGTGCGATGTACGTAAGATTATTGTGTGAAAAGTCCAGAACCCTTATATTGACTGACACTGTCCCAAGACCTGAAAAATAAGAGAATTATAAATTTGAGTTGTCAAATTGATTGCTGTCCAAGGAATAGGACAAAACTAGTTGAGGGCTACGGTTATCTTCTTGAATACTATAGGTCCTACTGGTACCTTCAATATTAGAGCTAGGTCTGGGTATGACGAGCATAGATATTCTCTACTGCGTAGTTAGAGTTTTGCGGTAGCTCAAGTAATTTATACCGCAATCTCACTACATATGTAAAAGCAAAAAAGGGTAAACGTGTATAGAAAATGCTAAGTAAGTATATAGCTCTAAGGTAAGACTTTCTTTACATAGAATATCATTTATCTCGTTTTCAGCAGAAAGATTCAGCGGAGATGTCGTAATGAGCGGAAAGTCAGAATGAGAGTTACTCTCGCATTAAAAATAATTCTAGCTTGGATGAATGTGCTATGAAAAAGTTGGTTTAAAAGCGAGTGTTCATAAGTCACCTTGCGACAATACAAAATCTTCATCGCTGTTGTCAACTAAACCTGTGCAGAAAGCAAGAAAGAATGCAATAAATAATATTAAAAGCAAATAAAATGTAAATAAATTCAAAGAAAATAGTGTAAATTAAACAAATAAGAACAGACTGTGTGTGAAAGAAAGAACTAGTAGTAAAAGTGATAGAAAAGTGTCATACGTACTTTGCGTACTTATGTTTGATGAAAAGTCTTCAAATCCCAAATGAAATGATACAGATAGTGAAGATGAAGAACATATTAGTAAATGAGGAACAAGAAAATAAAAGCAATATAAGGAAAAAATGTTCGTCGGTGAATAATACATTCAACCAAAATAACATATTGGATCCCTAATAGCACTCTAATCGTGTGCTTATAAACTGCATTGCATGTTGTGACTTTTCCACGGCATAAAAAATAATACCGGCTGATTCACAGCTCCACTCCACAAAAATATAAACTTATTTGGAGACAGGCGAAGTTGGTTTTATTACTCAAAATGACCACTTAATTTTGGAATACAAAAAAGCCTGCCCAATAGATGACACTCAAGAATTTATTGTAACAAGAGAAGACTGCACTTTAAGAGATCCAAGAGTATTTTCTGACAAATTAGGCACGCTTATAAATTTAATATTAAAAACATCTTACTCTGAGCTTTTGGTGGTGGATAAAAGTTGGATTGAAAAAAGCTGGGAGCGTTCGAATCGGTCAATGAAATAATCCCGTTGTATGATGCGTTGACTTTCAAGGCGGTAGCTGAACCGACTTGGTCGAATATCGAGAACTTGAACGTTTCCAAGTAGTTGAAGGATATGTCCAATCTGAAAACGAAATTATGTTCATGTTAAAGTTTTATTCAAGGAAAATAATAATTAGTCCCGGACAATTATCTAAAACTTTGCTAAAACGCATATGCTAGAGCATTTTGTTAACTTTGGTAATACTAACATACTTACTAAAAACAGACCAATTGATATTACATAGCAAAAGCTTATTCATCAGTTACCTCTCCACTCCGAGGGCCAACATTTACGATACTGTTATTAAATAACACAATTTTTGTTCGATCTACGATTACAACCTGTTTCTAACAATACGAATAAACCAAGATAATACGATAGAACCTAAATCATAACTAATTTATATATATATATATATATATATATATATATATATATATATATATATATATATATATATATACTAGCTGACCCAGCGAACTCCTTATCGCCTTTTTAAGAGTTTTTATTTAATTCCCTTTTTTCCAAGTCCCTTTTCCAAAGTTACCTTTGACTTAGCGCTTAATCTCTTATCATTTCAGAGTCTATAAATTATGAACAAACAAACATAGATTTTTGTATAATATTGAATTCCTCATTCCTTACAATATCGGAGACGATACCCATATCGACTTAAAAAAAATCCCGTCCGCCATCTTTGATTTCCTATCCGCCATCTTTGATCACGAAATAGATGTTGTATTTGGATTCACCATCCCTTAAATCATCAAAGACGATACCCATATTGATTTTTAAAATTTTCCCATCCGCCATCTTTGATTTCCCATCCGCCATCTTGACTCACGAAATAGATGCTGTATTTGGATTCCCCATCCCTTTAAACACTGGAGACGAAACACAAATTAATTTAAAAAAAATCCCATCCGCCATCTTTGATCACGAAATAGATGGTTTTTTGAATTCCCCATTCCTTAAAATATCGGAGACGATACTCATATTGACTTTAAAAAAATCCCGTGATTTCCTATCCGCCATCTTTGATCACGAAATAGATGTTTTATTTGGATTCTCCATCCCTTAAATCATCAGAGACGATACCCAAATTGATTTTTAAATTTTTCCCATCCGCCATCTTTGATTTCCCATCCACCATCTTGAATCACGAAACAGATATTGTATTTGGATTCCCCATCCCTTTTAACATCGCAGACGATACCAATATTGATTTTTTTTAATTTTCCCATCCACCATCTTTGATTTCCCATCCGCCATCTTTGATCACGAAATAGATGTTGTATTTCGATTCCCCACCCCTTAAAATATCGAAGGCGATACCCATATTGATTTTTTAAATTTTCTCATCCGCCATCTTTGATTTACCGTCCACCATCTTGGATCACTAAATAAATTTCATATTATTAATCTGCGTCCCGTAAATCTCGAAAACGATACCCATATAGATAGTATCCTGTTCGTTTAGCCTTTTTTGCCTTTGACCCAACCCTCCCCCTTCTCGTTTGCCCATTTTATTATTTTTGTCTGGCCACTAAAAGTTGTGGCGTAATTTTATATAGCCTATAAGCCTTTCGGAATAATTTGGCTATCATAGGCAATAACAATTTTTAAGATCCAACAGCTAGTTCCTGAGATTAGCCGACATTATCTTTTAGCCCTTTTAGCCTTTTGCCCGGCCCCAAAGGGTCGAAGCGTTATGTTATATAGCATTTCAGTATTTCGGAATAACTGGTTTATCGTATACAAAAATAATTTTTCAGATCCGACCGGTAGTTCCTGAGATTAGCACGTTCAAACAAACAAACAAACTCTTTCGCTTTATTATATCGGTATAGATATGCGAACAATTACATCAACGTGCACAATATGACATTATGTAGGTATGACGTGACAGTACTGACAGATATGCGATAGCACATGCGCAGCAATCAATTATCAGCGCATGCATTCTTACTTCCAAGAGGTAAATTTGTTCCGTACAAACTTCTACCCTCCCTACAATCCCTCCCAGTTTAATTTTTACAACTTATGGTAGCCTATATCCGTCTCCATGGTCCAATATATGTATCACTATATTAAAATTCAACAAAATTAGTTCAGCCGTTTTAGCGTGAAAACGGAACATACATACATACACAATTTCGAATTTATAATACTAAGTAGGGATTATCAATGGGTTTCTTCTGACATAAAGCCCGCTGGGCGGCAGCACTGAGACTTCAGGTCCAAAAACCTGTCAAAACTGCCATAAAACAAAGAAGTATATCAACGCGCACGCGAATTTCAACTTTATGCAGCGATAATAAATTACAAATTTACTCTACGTTTTAGTTAGAAAACGTTTGTATGGCAAAAGGAAAAGGGGTGTTTTTAGGGTCTTTCCGGCAATTATTAGAATTTATCTCACCGTAAAAACCATCTTTGAACTTCAACGAACATTTAAAAAAAAGAATTGGCCAAATCGGTCCAGGCGTTGTTGAGTTATGAGCTTACCAACACATTTTGCGATTCATTTTTATATTATGTAAGCGCATAACTCATCTACGCCTGGACCAATTTGGCCAATTCTTTTTTTTAAATGTTCGTTGTCGTTCAAAGATGGTTTTTACGGCGAGAAAAATTCTAATGATTGCCGGAAAAACCCTAAAAACAGCCCTTTTCCTTTTCCCATACAAACGTTTTCTAACTAAAACGTAGAGTCAATTTGTAATTTATTACCGCTGCATAAAGTACAAATTCGCGTGTGCGTTGATATACTTCTTTATTAGATAGCACTTTTGTCAGGTTTCCGGACCTGAAGTCTCAGTGCTGCCGCCCAGCTAGCTTCATATCAGAAGAAATCCATTGACAATCCCCACTTAATATTATAAATTCGAAATTGTGTATGTATGTATGTTCCGTTTTCACGCTAAAACGGCTGAACCAATTTTGTTGAATTTTAATATAGAGATACATATATTGGACCGTGGAGACGGATATAGGCTACCATAAGTTATAAAAATTAAACTGAGAGGGATTGTAGGGAGGGTAGAAGTTTGTACGGCACAAATTTACCTCTTGGAAGTAAGAACGCTTGCGCTGATAAATAATTGATTGCTGCGCATGTGCTATCGCATATCTGTCAGTACTGTCACGTCATACCTACATAATGTCACATTGTGCACTTTGATTAAATTGTTCGCATATCTATACTAATATAAAAGTCAAAGGTAACTTTGAAAAAGGGGCTTGGAGAAAAGGGAATTAAATAAAAATTCTTAAAAAGGCGATACGGAGTTCGCTGGGTCAGCTAGGTCAAAAAATTTTAAAAATCAATACGGGTATCACCTACGATATTTTAAGGGGTGGGGAATCGAAATATAACATCTATTTCGTGATCAAAGATGGCGGATGGGAAATCAAAGATAGCGGATGGGAAAATTAAAATAAAATCAATATTGGTATCGTCTGCGTTGTTAACGGGATGGAGAATCCAAATACAACATCTATTTCGTGATCAAAGATGGCGGATAGGCAATCAAAGATGGCGGACGGGATTTTTTAAAGTCGATATGGGTATCGTCTCCTATATTTTAAGGAATGGGAAATTCAAAAACACCATCTATTACGTGATCAAAGATGGCCGATGGGTTTTTTTTTTTAAATTAATATGGGTATCGTTTCCGGTGTTTAAAGGGATGCAGAATCCAAATACAACATCTATTTCGTGATTCAAGATGGCGGATGGGAAATCAAAGATGGAGGATGGGAAAAATTTTACAAATCAATATGGGTATCGTCTTTAATGATTTATGGGATGGTGACTCCAAATACAACATCTATTTCTTGATCAAAGATGGCGGATAGTAAATCAAAGATGGCGGATGGGACTTTTTAAAGTCGATATGGGTATCGTCTCCGATATTTTCAGGAATGGGGAATTCAATCTATAATATAAAAATGAATCGCAAAATGTGTTGGTAAGCGCATAACTCAACAACGCCTGGACCAATTTGCCCAATTCTTTTTTTAAAATGTTTGTTGAAGTTCAAAGATGGTTTTTACGGCTAAAAAAATTCTAATAATTGCCGGAAACATCCTAAAAACAGCCCTTTTCTTTTTCCCATACAAACGTTTTCTAACTAAAACGTAGAGTCAATTTGTAATTTATTACCGCTGCGTAAAGTTCAAATTCGCGTGCGCATATTCTTCTTTGTTTGATGACAGTTTTGAAAGGTTTCCGGACCTGAAGTCTCAGTGCTGCCGCCCAGCGGGCTTCATGTCAGAAGAAACCCATTGATAATAATTCCTACATAATATTATAAATTCGAAATTGTGTATGTATGTATGTTCCGTTTTCACGCTAAAACGGCTGAACCAATTTTGTTGAACTTTAATATAGATATACATATATTGGACCATGGAGACGGATATAGGCTACCATAAGTTGTAAAAATTAAACTGGGAGGGATTGTAGGGAGGGTAGAAGTTTGTACGGCACAAATTTACCTCTTGGAAGTAAGAACGCATGCGCTGATAATTGATTGCTGCGCATGTGCTATCGCATATCTGTCAGTACTGTCACGTCATACCTACATAATGTCATATTGTGCACGTTGATTAAATTGTTCGCATATCTATCTATACTTGATATGATAAAGCGGAAGAGTTTGTTTGTTTGTTTGAACGCGCTAATCTCAGGAACTAGCAGTCGGATTTTAAAAATTGTTATTGCCTATGATAGCCCAATTATTCCGAAAGGTTATAGGCTATATAAAATTACGCCACAACTCTTAGGTGCCAGAAAAAAATTATAAAATGGTCAAACGAGAAGGGGGAGGGTTGGGTCAAAAGATGGCGGATGGGAAATCAAAGATGGCGGATGGGAAAATTAAAAAACATCAACATTGGTATCGTCTGCGATGTTAAAAGGGATGGGGAATCCAAATACAACATCTGTTTTGCGATTCAAGATGGTGGATGGGAAATCAAAGATGGCGGATGGGAAAATTTTAAAAATCGATATGGGTATCGTCTCTGATGATTTAAGGGATGGAGAATCCAAATACAACATCTATTTCGTGATCAAAGGTGGCAGATAGGAAATCAAAGATGGCGGACGAGATTTTTTTAAAGTCGATATGGGTATCGTCTCCGATATTTTAAGGAATGGGGCATTCAAAAACACCATCTATTTCGTGATCAAAGATGGGATTTCTTTTTTAAATTAATATGGGTATCGTCTCCGGTGTTTAAAGGGATGGGGAATCAAAATGCAACATCAATTTCGTGAGATGGCGGAAAGGAAATCAAAGATGGCGGACGGGATTTTTTTTAAGTCGATATGTTTAGTAACGGGGAATTCAATATATAAAAATCTATGTTTGTTTGTTCATCATTTATAGACTCTGAAATGATAAGAGATTAAGCGCTAAGTCAATGGTAACTTTGGAAAAGGGGCTTGGAAAAAAGGGAATTAAATAAAAGCTCTTAAAAAGGCGATACGGAGTTCGCTGGGACAGCTAGTATTAAATAAACATCTATGTTTGTTTGTTCATCATTTATAGACTCTGAAATGATAAGAGATTAAGCGCTAAGTCAATGGTAACTTTAGAAAAGGGCTTGGAAAAAAGGGAATTAAATAAAAACTCATTAAAAGGTGATACGAAGTTCGCTGGGTCAGCCAGGTCTAGGCCTCACCTTTAAAAGGAGGAATTGGCCTACTATTGGTGCCACGCTGGCCAAACGGGTTGGTATAGGGTTTGTATCAAGCTTTCCTTCTCTTACAGTGCTGTTCTCTGCATACTATGTTCCTTCTGTCGGCTTTTACGACACCCATGGGATGATAATATGACACTTTATCTATATTAATATTATAAAGCTGAAGAGTTGTTTGTTTGCTTGAACTTGCTAATCGCAGGAACTACTTGTTCAATTGGATAATTCTTAGTGGATAGCCCATTTATTGAGGAAGGCTTTTTTAAACTATATAACATCACGCTATAAGCCACAGGTGCGGGGTAGTACTGTAATCGCGGGCTCATCTAGTTTTATAATATGTGTAGCTGTATTTATTACGAATGCTATACGTTATTGTTAGAATAGTGCAAACCTCTTATGCTGCTATCTTACTCGTTATTGTTATTTATACCTTGTACATTAATTTAAAAAAGTATGGGAAAGCAATTATTTTAAGCTACATTTAGGCGCTAATTGTCGAGATGGGTAAAACTGGGCAGAAAACATAGTATAAATATAAATTTTTTTACACAAAGGCTAGATAAAATTTTAACTATATTTAGATTTTCTTCTCTAACAAAGCAGCGTTTGAAAGGGATAAAAACTAAATAACACTGTTTTTTATTTTATGTCTGCAAGATAACATGATGATCAATCTCAGTATGTCTCAATCTCAATCGTGACACGTGCCATCTTAGAACAAACACATTACAAACATTTCAATACATTGACCTGCTATCTACGTTTCAATCGACGCAGTATATTAATAGTAACTACTACTATTATCTTGAAAGATTGTGAGAACGGATGTACGGAAGTTTGTTAATCTGTTGCGCAAAATTGCTGAACGGATTTTGATGAAATTTTACAGAAATATAGCTTACTAGACGATGCCCGCGGTTACACCCGCGTTATTTAAGGCTACTGCTCCGCTACCGTCGCTCATAGCGTGATGTTATATAGCCTATAGCCTTCCTCGATAAATGGGCTATCTAACACTGAAAGAATTTTTCAAATCGGACCAGTAGTTCAACGTTCAACCAAACAAACAAACAAACTCTTCAGCTTTATATATTAGTACTAGCTGACCCAGCGAACTCCGTATCGCCTTTTTAAGAGCTTTTATTTAATTCCCTTTTTTCCAAGCCCCTTTTCCAAAGTTACCATTGACTTAGCGCTTAATCTCTTATCATTTCAGAGTCTATAAATGATGAACAAACAAACATAGATTTTTATATATTGAATTCCCCGTTACTAAACATATCGACTTAAAAAAAATCCCGTCCGCCATCTTTGATTTCCTTTCCGCCATCTCACGAAATTGATGTTGCATTTTGATTCCCCATCCCTTTAAACACCGGAGACGATACCCATATTAATTTAAAAAAGAAATCCCATCTTTGATCACGAAATAGATGGTGTTTTTGAATGCCCCATTCCTTAAAATATCGGAGACGATACCCATATCGACTTTAAAAAAATCTCGTCCGCCATCTTTGATTTCCTATCTGCCACCTTTGATCACGAAATAGATGTTGTATTTGGATTCTCCATCCCTTAAATCATCAGAGACGATACCCATATCGATTTTTAAAATTTTCCCATCCGCCATCTTTGATTTCCCATCCACCATCTTGAATCGCAAAACAGATGTTGTATTTGGATTCCCCATCCCTTTTAACATCGCAGACGATACCAATGTTGATGTTTTTTAATTTTCCCATCCGCCATCTTTGATTTCCCATCCGCCATCTTTTGACCCAACCCTCCCCCTTCTCGTTTGACCATTTTATAATTTTTTTCTGGCACCTAAGAGTTGTGGCGTAATTTTATATAGCCTATAACCTTTCGGAATAATTGGGCTATCATAGGCAATAACAATTTTTAAAATCCGACTGCTAGTTCCTGAGATTAGCGCGTTCAAACAAACAAACAAACTCTTCCGCTTTATCATATCAAGTATAGATAGATATGCGAACAATTTAATCAACGTGCACAATATGACATTATGTAGGTATGACGTGACAGTACTGACAGATATGCGATAGCACATGCGCAGCAATCAATTATCAGCGCATGCGTTCTTACTTCCAAGAGGTAAATTTGTGCCGTACAAACTTCTACCCTCCCTACAATCCCTCCCAGTTTAATTTTTACAACTTATGGTAGCCTATATCCGTCTCCATGGTCCAATATATGTATATCTATATTAAAGTTCAACAAAATTGGTTCAGCCGTTTTAGCGTGAAAACGGAACATACATACATACACAATTTCGAATTTATAATATTATGTAGGAATTATTATTAATGGGTTTCTTCTGACATGAAGCCCGCTGGGCGGCAGCACTGAGACTTCAGGTCCGGAAACCTTTCAAAACTGTCATCAAACAAAGAAGAATATGCGCACGCGAATTTGAACTTTACGCAGCGGTAATAAATTACAAATTGACTCTACGTTTTAGTTAGAAAACGTTTGTATGGGAAAAAGAAAAGGGCTGTTTTTAGGATGTTTCCGGCAATTATTAGAATTTTTTTAGCCGTAAAAACCATCTTTGAACTTCAACAAACATTTTAAAAAAAGAATTGGGCAAATTGGTCCAGGCGTTGTTGAGTTATGCGCTTACCAACACATTTTGCGATTCATTTTTATATTATAGATATATATATATATATAAATCTTGCGTTGCTGACTGACTGATAGAAACTGTTGGCCGTAAGAAGCTGACACAGTGTACCTTTGTATATAGTATATAGGAGGGAAGCTGACATTTTGCATGCATAGTAGGTACTAATAAGCCGCGGGCATAGATTTATATGTACTCATATATATATATATATCTATGGCCGCGGGCGTCATCTGTTTACAATAGAACCTACTTGATATTTAATCGAAAGCCTTAGCCAACGACAACCTAGCCTACTAGACGGCAGACGTAAGGCGAACACATTCTGACAACACGTTAGACTTATACGTCTTACATTAGACCAATCCCAACACTAGTTATGGATTATGACGTACCGCAAATTTGAACCGGCCAATTAGAATGCATTTTTGTAGCCCCCTTCGCCCCGCATACCTCACCGCTTTGACAGAATTGTTTGTTTGTAGAAATGAAAATATTAGGTGTCTAGTAGGTTGGGTTGTCGTTGGCCTTAGCTAAAGTTTAATTCGAATAAAAAGATATTTAAACTTCTAAAGAATAAAGTATTTTTTACTTACTCAGTAAGAGCTGGAATGTTCTGGAAGGCCTCTTCACTAATGTCCCTGATTCTATTCCCTCGCAATTTTATAACCCTCAGATTGTCGAGGCTTGCGAAGGCTCTTCTTTGGATGATTTCTATCAAATTGTCTTCTATAAGAACCTCTTGTAGCTCTTTCAGATCTACGAAGGCATGCTGCACTAATTGTGTGATGTGATTTAGAGAGAGGCAGATGCTTTCGAGTTGGCCGTGGATGTCACCCTGGAAAATGCAAAACGAGCAATTAATCAATCTGAACGAGAATTTTTTACTGATACTGCATAACTGGATTGAATAAAAAAAATAGTATGAGTATATCCGCAGTTTAGTTTGGAATGTGAGCGCGCTATTGACCTGTACACCTTTCACATCTTGCTTGTTGCCATTACCTCTTCCCTGGTTTTTTATGTGTTTTCTTTACAAATTACCCATAAGCTCATCAAAATAATTATGGTATGAATCAAGATTAAGTCAAAATATTTCTGTTTTGACTCACCTGCAAAGTTCCTTTTGAGAAATGGTCGATATAGTTGTCTTGCAAATTCAACTGCTTCAGTTTGTACAAGAAGTGGAACGACGTATCCGGTACATTCTTAAGCTTGTTGTTGCTAAGGTCCAAGTACTTCAGTTCAATAAGAGCCTTGAGTGGTTCAAATGGCAGTACTTTCACATTATCTGCGAGACCATTTGCCATTTTCAATGTTGTTAGACTGTGAAGCTGAAAACAGGAAAATAATAATGCGTCTATAACATTTATTTTTTACGTTATTTTTACAAACTTTTCCAATAATGGGGTGTACGCATAATTGTCATAGACTTATATATAAAGCACAGGAATTGTTTTCTCTACGTTACAGGGCATCATTATTACTGCGAGGTTAGTGTCGAAAGTCATTTAAATTTTCTGCCAAGTAAGCCCTGCAATGTGATTCTGTAAGACTTCATTCTAAACTTCGAATCTGAATCCGCTGTGAGTTTCTTGATTGGAATTCTAAAACTCGGTTGATAATTCAAATCTACACTAGCGCTACTCTTGCGAGCGTGTTTGTGAGTTGAACTAAATTGACTTCTAGATTTTGACATATAAAGTATGAGATGAGTTAATAGTGGCATTCTATAAGGTAATTCCCCCGTCAGTTCGACCCTCACTTCGCACTCAAAATCAAGATCATTTTGAACCTTATGCGAAGTGAGAGCGAATAGCGACATGAAATGCGAGTTTTTGTTTGAATTTTACAGAAACGACGTGCAGTAAAGTATTGCTTATCTTGACAATAGATACAAAGCTATCGCTACTAACAGGAAGAGTATGCAAGTTGCTTATTAGCATTTTACTTAATTCTGTTTGACAGTGACCATCTTATCTTACCTCAGCAAAGGCAAAAGGATCAATAAATTCAATATTATTCTCAGACAAGTCCAAAGTCTTGATAGTCCTGACATGCTGGAAGGCGCTAGACTCGATCCTGGTGATGGTACTGCCGAATATCTTGAGGTCTTCTAGTTCAACACCAAACTCTAGGAAGTCTTCAGAACGGATACTTTGGCGGAGGAGCTTGCTGATCGCGAGGTACCGGAGTGATCTCATTCTGTAACATAAAATCATTACTTAGCATTATATTACAATCTATAAACAGTTACATACATGCAGAATACATTTCCACACGCACAAAATCTCACATTAAAATACAAAATTCATTCACTTTAACATCAAAATATATAAAAATAACTTTTATAGTCTCAAAATGTAAAAGGTACGAGTTTGTCATGCGAAAAATTTTATGAGAAAATCAGATACATTTATTTCATCATCATCATCAGCCTTTAACAGTCCTTTGCTGGACTGGGCCTCTCCTTTGAAAGGAGGAATTGGCCTACAATACCGTGCTGGCCAAACGGGTTGGTATAGGGTTTTTATCAAGTTTTCCTTCTCTTACAGTGCTGTTCTCTGCATAATATGCTCCCTCTGTCGGCTCTTACGACACCCATGGGATGATATGGGGTGGTGACATTCCGTATTCTTAATCCGTCGCCACACGGACGACATACATTTATTTATTTTTGAGATAACAACTAAGGCAAATCATTTTAGAAGACAGTTTGAATTTCTAGCAAATAACCAATGTAAGAGTAGGAAAGAATGTACTTCTGAAACACAAACCTTCTAAAATCTTGCAGGCTCATTTCTATTGAACTGGCTCCACTGATATCCAAATAGAACAGCTTATACTGGAAGTTGATTGATGACGCCATTGCGTACTCTGATGGTGAGGTCTGTGTTAGCTGATTAATATCCACCTGGAAAATAAGCAAATTATGGATGAATTTTCGAAGCAACATTTGGAAAACTAAGAAAGAGTGTCTCAACAATCCTATCCGATAATAGAAGCCAAACCTCTTTGCAATGTTTTACTCGTATTGCGGTAAATAAAGTTTTACAAGATCGTGAAACACTAGACACTTGTCCAGCCGACGCTAATTTACAACGAACTGCGTGATCGATTTCTATCAAGTACATAGGCTTAATGTTTACAACCCTAGTAGTATAAGTCAACATGAGGTATGGAGTATAAAATTACTAACAGGTTAATAATAGGTCTATTTTGTCTTATAATAGTAAACGTCTTCTTAAGTGTTTTTTTTTTGCTAATTCCTAAAGTTCCTACCGGAATTGCAAAGGAGAAGTGAGTCTGGGTCGCAATAATTGTACTACCGATGCAAAAGTACACCTCTTAAATGAATTACGCTTAGCTGAATGTTTCAGTAAAGTAAGTTATAAAGCAAATCTTAAAATATTCTTTCTCGTACCTTATTCTCTTTAAGGTTCAAGAATCTCATCGAGTCCAGTTTGTTGAGCATAAACTTGGATATCATAGTGAGGTTGTTCTCAGACAGGTCCAGGTTCTGAAGGCTGTTCTCTAGTCCAGCGAAGGCCGCAGGTGATAAGTCTACTAGATCGCAGTCTCGAAGCGACAAAGATTTTATCTTGGCGTTTCTAAAGGCATCTTCCTGGAAGCGTGAAAATAAAAATATAAGTGGGGTATTATATACTTTTTTCCTAATATCAGGTATGTGTATGGCCTATTATATGTTGGGTTGTTTCACCAATATTTAGTTTTTTTCGGAGATAAGATTTTTCTTATCTCAAGATTTTAACCAGCCTGTCATATTATTAATTTTAGCACAGTTTAAATAACAGGCCTTCATTAGTTATAATAAAATTCGGTAGACGGTTAATGTATTAATTAATTATCTGTTGCACGATTAATGTATAACATAATATTGATAAGGTAGTTATTTCACTTACTCTTAGTGTGTAAACGGGATTGCCGTCTAATGAAGTTGAATTCAGAATATTGAAGTATTTGAACGACCCAGGCAGCAGATCTCGAATAAGATTGTTGTCCAACCTAGAAAATATAACGAATTAACGTCAATTTATTACTAAGACAAAAACAAAAAACCTTAATTAAGAACTAGAAGCAAAGGTAAGTTTAAAAAATAACACGTTCATATTTTTATACCAAGTCAGCCGTTTCAAAACAAAATTTTGTCAAATTTAACGATTGGACCTTAGTTTAAAATGTTTGTAACACTACTTTACCTCTAAATTGATCACTGACACTAATAACTTGAAGCGAATAATTTCAGCATTCTTCAAAACGAAATTACAAGTCGAGACAATGAACGACTGCCTTCTGTTAGTATAAGTTAGTTAACAATAGAATCGCCACTTACTTCAAAGAATCCAATGACAGTCTCACGCCATTCAGTTCGTGGTTTGGCAAGACTTGCTTGATCAAGTTGTTGGACAAATCCAGAAATCTCAGCTGACGGAGTGGTGATATTTCTTCGTATGGTATGTACGTTAACTGGTTATCGCCAAGTAGGAGCTGGAATTGAGAGTAAAACTATTGTGAGATTCTGGAGATGCTTAGATACGGTCCCACTGCTGGGCATGGGCCTCTTCTCACTAGAGAAGGGTAGGGCCATAGTTCACCACGCTGGTCAAATGCGGGTTGGCAAACTTCACATGCCTTTCAAAAACATTATGGAGACCTCTCAGACATGCAGGTTTCCTCACGATGTTTTCCTTCACCGATTAGCAAGCAATAATTAACAATTTAATACGCACTTAACTCCGAAAAGTCATTGGAGCGTGCCGTGGATTCGAACACGAGACCCTCTGCGTAGCAGTCTCTCGGTCTCTCCACTCGGCTATCGCTGCTGATATGAAATCTTCATCTACTACTTACTTTAAAAGCCTGGCATACGAGTATGAAGAGAGTTAATAAACTACATTTTTATTAAGTTATCCGAATAGTTTTATTTTTACTATAACATTAATGAATTCAATATTGAGAAGCCTGTATCCAGCAGTAAATTATAGCAGGCTGTTAATAATAATGATGATTCCTACTAGAAAAGTAATAAAGAACTCAATCCCTTTAGGTTTTTAATACCTACAGCTAATAATGAATATAAAATATAATTACTTACTCTATTCAGTCTCATCATCCCATCTCGGAACACTCCACTATCGATCACAGACAGATGGTTCCCCTGCAAGTCTAGGGTCTCCAGCATAGGCAAACTGGAAAATGCGTCCAAAGGCAAGTTGGCTATAGAGTTGTCGGTCAGTATCAATGTCTGCAGCGTGTGTTCTAGACCTCGCCAGTTATCGCCAGATATGTCGGTTATTTCATTGCCTGGAATTTAAAAACATAGCAGCTTGGTTATAAAAGCAAGTAGTAAGTGTCGCAGCGAGTATCTTAAGAACAAAGAATGCTTGAGATTTTTTCAGTATTAATAGTAGCCTCTTTCTATTTTGTATTGCCGTTATGCCTACCAGTCAGTCCGCCATAAGGAAATTTAAAGTTACATCCAATGTTGCTGGACTATATCTAACACAAATCTTTAACTAATTAGTCCTGTATTTCTATAACATCACGAAAAATAAAAAATTAAATTATTTTTATACACGAGTACCGCGCAGCTTTTCATTAAGAATAAATGTTTAACGCATAAAGATCGTCAAGGGACTTGTAACATTGCCAATCAAGTTGATACAATAATTTAATTGCTTTTTATAACACCTCCGGGATATCATACGACAGCTCACTTACTCTGGGGTAAGACGTGCATTATAGTTACATCGACAATTCAGACGTTACATCTATTATAATATGCACTACAGTGCATAATAAATAATAATAACGTCAAACCGCTTAAGGTATAGTGCATAGTAATGTTGTTGACTTAGAAATCCTACAAATGAACAACATATCGTGACAGAGAGCTATTGGCTTCGATAAAATGCGTAAAACATGAACCGCAAGAGTATTGAAAACTGTCGTACTGTTCAGATAATGATTATTATAAGAAATGGCAGAATAAATTATAAATATATACTTTTAAATTAAAAAGAAAATCATAAAAGAAAGAATTGCAAGAATTTGGCATGAAAAATTATAAATAGAAACTTCCAAACTCAATAGAAAAAACATAAAAGCAGGTATTGCAAGAAGTTGGCGCGCAAATTATGGGAGTCGCTAAACCAAATAAAAAATGCAAGCGCGAAAATTTTATCCAAACAAGGTAAATCCGTAACCACAAGCGGTCAAGTCATTCCATTAAAACTTTTCACGTCTCGTCCATTATTTTCTGGTCCTCCCCAATTGCTTGTGCAAACTGCAGACGGTGAGGTAAAGAAAAGGCAATAAATCACTTTGTCAGCTCAATGGCTCTGAACTTTTTACCGCTAGTTTTCTTAATCAATTCCCTCGTCTTATTGAAAAAGACTTTAAGGCGATCATCATATTTTTTTCTGAATTCCAGTTTGCCTATTGTTTTTATAACTTCAGTTTTATTAAGAATTCATTCAATTTATGCTATAGCCTCATTTACTGTTTATCCAATTATTTGGCTTCTGAAACCGTGTATCAAAAAAAATTTATAGTCTACTAACGGAGGTCGGTTATGTCCGAAATTACTTTGACAGAAAATTATCATCAAATTTGATCTTCTTCAACGTAACAAACCCAATTGAACATACATTTATCCAATAAAATGTCACCGAAGTTAAATACAACGATATTAAATTACCTATATTCGGTTCCGCCAATTTCGATATTCAATTTCCAAGCCATCATGCGACCAATATTGGATGAAGCAAAACCAATTCAGCTTAAACTAGAAACGCTAAGCATAATCACCTGTCAGATCCAGTAGTCTCAGCTTCTGCAAGTATCTTAGGGACCTGCTTGGCACGGCCGTCAATTTGTCCCGTCTCAGTTCTAACTCCCAAAGGGTGTTGTCGAGTCCATAGAATGCTTCCTCATGGATGCTCTCCAGTGGGTTTTCGTTAATTGCGAGCCGGTACAATCCTGAAATTTATTGTTTGCTATTATGAGAATGTTGCGATAATAATGTTATTTAAATTTTATATATTTAGGACATTGTTTAGCTTCGAAATAATGTTAAAAAGATGATTGACCTATTACACATATTGGCCATAATATGAAATTTTATAATAAGGCTTTTGTATGGAAAGATATATACTAGGTGTAGAAGTTTCCTCAAAGATAGTTTAAGTTAATTAACCATAAAAATATCTTTATTGTGTAAGTTAAAAGCATTATTATGGATTTCTGGTTACCATTATTTTGGCACAATTATTTACCCTACCACAATTGATCCTCGACCTAAATACCTAAGTGTATTTTACTACCCAAATCACGTAGTAGTCCCAATGTTCGTTTCTGAGTCACTTAACCAGTACAAAACTACATCAGAATCTCGTTTACACCATTACGGGAATAGAACAAACGCCTGTCCAAAACTGACAACGTGTACGAATAAACGAACGTCAAGTAGATATACATATTCAAAGGGTTAGCTCCACATTACCGGAATGCTGAGTGGAGGGTTAAGACAGACTAACCCTTATTATATTTACCACGTCACAAGCAAACGGTGCTCAGTCAGCATGTGTCATTGCCGAGAATTTATGTACGCAATATTTGACGCGTGTATTGTGTGCTTGTTACGTATTCGATGGAACAGTGCTAAAAGGAGAGGTTATGAAATGTCTGTTTCTCACGTTATATGTAACGAGAAGATGTGGTCATATATTTTATCAACAATAGAGAGAACTGGTTATACTATCAATGGCGATTGTTTAGTCACCGCTGATTCAAAAACGGCTAACTATCTTGAAAAATTACTGGAATATTTGCATTTTAAAAGAGGAGTCAAGCATATCTTAAAGCTGCTGCCCAAAGTGAAGATGATAGCATTCTGTTTGTCCAAATCCTGGTTCTCTAACAAATTATGAGATAAATTGCAACTGTAAGTAAGTATACTTTCTGTTTTAAGCTGCGCGTCCACAGGATCGGAATCGGAGCGTACGGAGCGGACGGAGCGTCGTCATTTACAAAATGCCGATGGGGTGCGTCCACTGCATTCGGATTCAGCATCGGCAATTTAGGTATTTTTAAAGCAGGAGGATAGTGACGAGGATATTGTTGTAATTAGATTAATTTTCGGAGAATATCATACATTATATTCTGATTTATTAGAAGATGAAAATAGATTTTATTTGCCCAATTTCGTCCCAAATATTGTCTCTCCTAAGTTGATTATGTTAATGTTCATGTTTTAGATTATAAAGTTCTTCATACCTTTCCACTAACATAATTAAAACATCGTCGTTCATCGTGAATAAGTATTTTTGCCTACAGTTTAACGTCGCAAACACGTCAGAACTTGAAACGCTCGGAATCCGTATGATGCGTTCACTGCGGATGACGTCATCAGCCCAAATATCGGTCTCAGGCGCAGAAATGCCGATCCAGTGCACGCAGTTTCATAGAAATTAATACAAAGCAACAAATCCTTCCGCTCTGTACGCTCCGATTCCGATCCGGTGGACGCGCAGTTTTCGTCTACCCTCCGACGAAGAATTCGTGATTCAAGATGGTGGATAGGAAATCAAAGTTGGCGGATGGGAAAATTTTTAAAAATCATTATGGGTATCGTCTCTGATAATTTAAGGGATGGTGAATCCAAATACAACATCTATTTCGTAATCAAAGATGGCGGATAGGAAATCAAAGATGACGGACGGGTTTTTTTTTAAAGGCCGATTCTTCGTCGATACTATTATTGGTATTACCAACATACCTGTAGCTTGGAAGAACTGTGGTTCCAAATCTCTGATCTTGTTGCCTGTTAGCTGCAGTATGAATACTTTGGAGCTGTTGATGGTGGCCGGGACACGTAGGATGGGCACATAGTTGCAGGTCACAATGCCCAGGTCTCCTGCTGGCTTCGAACACGTGCATAGCGCTTGGAACAGGCATGGTGGATGACCTGAGTCCGAGTGAAGCTGTAAAGAAAGAAAACTTGAGATATTGATAAATAAAATTCATATTGACGTGTTCCTATGTCTTTTTCTTTTTCCATTGGATTGAATGTGCTCGATTTCATGTTATACTTCTGCAATCAGCTTTTTCATTTTAGTTCTTTTATCGCCTTTTTAATGAAAGGCATATAGGGCATTTTCATTAATATTAATATATTTTATGAATTCATAAAATAATGTGCTTAATAATGTGCCCGGTAGATGGCAATAGGCTCGCCCCCTATTACATTGGGACCGAAACATAACTGGCGAAAAGTGGGTGTGTAATGCGCCTCTGCCTACCCCTTCGGGGATAAAAGGCGTGAAGTTATGTTATGTTTATGAATTCATGTGCATTATATAAGATAAAAAATATTCTACTTTTTAATCATTCATAATTTTTCAGAAGGCTTCACAAGCTTCATAAGACGCAATAATATATTATAATGTTCGTCCAGATGAATACGCTTAATGATATGCCTCCCTTCTTAATACAGGGGGGCGACAAAACGACTTTGTAACGAACGAGGTAAAAACGATTTAAAAAAAGGCATGTAAAGGTCCTAGTCAGCTGTGAAGAGATATTAAAATCGTACGAGGGTGTGACATCTAGACAAACGGACGCATTTGACGAAATTATATTTTTGACGGCAACGGAATCCAAACGTGGTTGCTTTGAAAAAAATGGGAATGAATCATATTTGGCATAAAATGTATTATAAGTATGCATTTATATTTTGGATATGGTCGAAAACTGGTTCTGGAGAAATTAGGTCAAAGGCCGCATTAAGTTTTTAATGAGTTCCTGAAATACGATCTCTAGAGATTGATTTTGAAAATGGAAACTCGTCAATTAGGTTATAATTATTCAAATCAAGACGACCATTTGGCAATGTTTACTTAGATTTCACATAAACATAGCAATATAATGGTGTAAATAGTCAACCTGACCCTATTAGCGCGCCAAATGATAAAAAATCTCTATATATCAAATGCTTCCATAACTGACTGACTGACAGACAACGCACAGCCAGAACTATCGGGCAAGAAGCTAAAATTTTGCATGCATGTTCCTTGGAGACTGGATTTCCCTAAATTGTCACGGGATGGGAGTGAAACGATAAAGTTAAAAAAAGAGTGTAGTTGTAGCTGCACAGCAGACATCTACTAAACATATAAAAAGTTTCATATAAACCACAAAAACAATACTAGTCTGAATCATCTTTTCTGTAACCACCCGTAAAACACAGGCTTTATTTCTATTGCAGATTGTCTAAATTCAAATTGTATCTGTATTATATCTTAAACAAAACATAATATTAAATAGTATTGTATTGATTTTGCTTTCGCAAGTTTATCAGAAAGTGTCATTACAACGTAAAGCAAAACTGAATCAAACTCTGATTAAGTAACAGCGCAACACGAACGCTCGTCTTAACTTTTATATTACATAAAGAGTTCAAAGTTGCACAGATAGACCGTTGTACGTCCAAACAGTCAAGTGAAGGCGGCGAGATCTTTTAGCTTGATAATTTGTTCCTTTTCCTGCAAAAGATAACTGTATTGCGGTACAAAAGATCCACTTTATTACTGAACTTGTCTACCCATCAATCACAAGACAAATTTGTTCTCTATTGTTATAGCATACTTGCGATTAATCGGGTTAATTTGCGTGAAACTTCTCCTTGTAAGGATCTTGTTGCTTGTCCATCGTAATTTGAAGTTTATTTTGAGTTTAGACAGCGTTGTTTAGATAAGCTAGTTAAGATTAAGAGTCCCGAGTGGCTTCAATTTCTGACAGTTGAATTCCCTCTTGTGATGCCTTGATTTAGTTCGTGACGCCCGAACCCAGCGGAATATAATATTGTGTAGGTCATATTTCTAGGCTTCTAGATATTGCAAACTTTATTCTCAAGAGAAATATCTTAGATTTCAGATTCACTGAAATGTCAAACTTGAACATGAGATGAAAACCGAAAATTGAGTCAAATATTGACTTTAAGATGGTTAATGTAAAAAGTATAAGCAGTTGCTAATTATGATAGATATGGTAAATTAAATTATTGAATGAAAAATTATAATGATTTTCGAATTAATCATACGTCTCAGGAATTGGAAAGTAATTTAGATTTTAAAATGTAGGTTCCAATCATTTTAAAATCTGAACTACTACAACGTGCGGTTATGCCTTTGAGTTCGAATTTATGCTTGTAAATATATTTATTCAAACTTGATTCAAATACCAATACAAACTGCTTCAAATTCCATGAACTTTTACATCGTTAGTTCGGACAACATTAAAAGTTTTACTACAAACAGCACTGTGGATTGTGTTGCCAAACGCTAAATAGTTTGTGTTTTAGTTTTTATATAGTTAGACGATTTAAAGATCCAACCAAACCGAAGTGGATTTTAAGCTTATACTTAATTAAAATGTACAGTCGACCATTTATAAGTTACGTGCTTCTAATTGTGTGCATGATATTGGTTTAATATTTTATGGAGAACTAGAGGAAGCCAGCAGCTACGCCTGCAATTTTTTTAAATTTACCTGTTTTGGCCGATCCCGTGGGAATTTCGAGAAATCCCTTCTTAGTGCACCCCTACTTTCCCCAAGGAACATACATGCCAAATTTCAGCTTCCTGCGCCCAATAGTTTCGGCTGTAGCGTGTCTGTCAGTCAGTAAGTAACGCAAGGATTTTAAATATTAAGGTACTGAAGTAGTGCTATGGATAATTGGGATGATTTCAGTGTAAGTTTTCATTCTTAGCTTACCATCAGGTCAATGAAATTAGATTCGTCAGATTATACAGTAGACACATCTGATTATTTTAACTAATAGTAACAGTAAAACTTTTATTTGTGCTTTTATTTGTTGTCTATATCGCATTATTACTCTTTTGCGTGGCGATAATATGTATATCCCGGTCTATACCAATGCGGTAAAGAAGCTTTTTAATAGTTAATAAATGATCAATATAATTTTGTTATTATTTGAACTTGCTGTTTATAAACAAACTAATACATAATGCTTTTAATATTACTTTAAAATATTTAAAAAATACAGCCGCATATGACGCTGCTAGCACATCTAAGGTATCTACGGAATACAATCAGACGAAGCCAATGCACTGTTGTATTAACTAACCACATAACCGATACGTGGAGTAGCAATTCGGCCACAACCCTTCAGTGTGTGGTCGCTAACCAGGAGGATATGTGACCACAGACTTCCCCATTTGACGGCGAGGAATGTTAATACTGGGGGTGGTTTAACCACAAAGAGTGGATTGTGGTTACGATACTACCCCTTTGTTGAGTAAGCGCTTCGGAAACCAAGTACTTATGTGCTGTAGACAATAGATCCATGCAATGCATGGACGGTGTAAGTATAAAAAGGTTTCTTCGTTATTTGTTTTTGCGATCATGTTTTGTGTATCCCCGAAGGGGTAGGTAGAGGTGTAACATTACACCCACATTTCGCCATGAATCTTAGGTCCCACGTAATAGGGGGCGAGCCTATTGCAGTTACCGAGCACATCACCAGACTCTGTGCTGCCTCTGAGAAATCGGAAAATCCCAGTAACACTTTTGCCCGACCCGGGAATCGAACCCGGGGCCTCCGATCAGCAGTCGCATACGCTATCCACTGGACCATGGAAGCAGCCTACATTTTATAACAAGACTGAATAGTTCACCTTAGCAATTTTATCAAAACTGTAGTTTAAATTCGCAATTCGCTTATACAGTCGGCTATTATGATCCGACCGGAGGCCTTGGAAGCGAAATGCCTTTTATTTAGCATAACGTGGATATTCAGCGTATATTCTGCCCTTTGAAAAGGAATATTGGCTACCGTATAATCCGTGTGAATAACACAGTTATATCCCATTGTGAGGCGACTGCTTATCTATACATGTATGCTTACGTGGATTGTGTAATGCTCTGAAAATATTTATGGATACAATATTTTTTTTTGAATTGATCACCATGTTACGGTAAAGGTGGTATACCATAAATCGTAGAGACGTTTCTTTTCTTTTTTACCTTTTTGTGGGTATTTGATATATTTGGTTATAAAAGGATAAAGAAGTAGTATGGGCATGGCAATGGATAGCGTAGTATATCTATTTGCGTCTCTTTTTATATATGACGCCCACATTGGGAAGAATGTCGCAAGAATTTTGCAAATTGTACAATAATTTATTTTTAAGCCTCAAAAGTTGTCAAACGCAACGCAAATTACATATTCAATTCATTTAGTAGGATGTAGAAGGATGAGTTACTACCACGGTTGTATCAGCCGTATCTATAATACGATGCTACGAGTTTTGAGCACCACTTCATAAGAAAAAATCGTAATGCATCTGGAGCCGGGTTTTGAAATCTCTCAATCAAGAATGTCCACAAAATCTTATTATTACTGACTATATAGCTTTAGGCTATAGATGTTGGTTATCGCGACAAAACGCTTACGTGATATTCTGATATAAGCAGTTTAAGGGCTGTGATTTTTCAATAATTTGATACAAGTCGACAGATCATCGTTGACAAAATTAAATTATTGTATAATTTATTGCTATTATGTAACCTGGCTATATCAGTCAGGGATATTTTTATTTTATTTTAGGAATACCTTTTATTTGATGCCTGAAAATTTCTCGTTAACAAAGTAAAGAGTAACAAACTTCCACACATATTTCCTTTTTTTATATTAAAGACAACTCCCGCATTTGGACTGAATCCTGTGTCGCGGCGGACTTTACAAACGTATAGCTTACGGATACAATGAACACCCCAGACTCGAAACAACAATTTATGACACACAACTTGTTGTCTCGTATGGGAATCGAACCCACAACACTCGGCGCAGTGTCAAGCGGCGAGGCGGCCGCTTAAACCACTACGCCAATCGTGCAGTTCTTCTATCTTCACACTTAAACTGTAACATTTATAATAACAGTAAGATCATAGCTATGTTACCAGTCAGCTGGTGGTAATAACAGCTTTTGCTGAATATTTTTGCCTTTACCCCATGTTGAACACGTGTTTAGAATATCAGATACCAAGCGTTTACCCTTACGTTTTTCATGGCAATACTGCCGTCAACATTTGCTACAGAGAATCAGTTTATATTGATGTCGCGTTCGTAAAGACAAATTTTGATATAACATATTTAGAACACGCGACAAATTCTTATACGGAGAGTTTGGAGTACGCCATGTAGGTACGACTGTATGATACAGCTACAGTCATAATATTACATACATACATAGACTAACGCCTGTTTCCCGGAGGGGTAGGCAGAGACTACGGAACGCCATTTGCAACGATCCTGACATATCTCTCTTGCTTCATTCACTCCCATCAGATTCCTCATGCATGCTCTTCTGTTCAGGGTACTTCTCACCTGTCCTGTTTTTAGGATGTCTCCAATCTGGCCAGAGAACGTCCGCCTAGGTCTTCCCCTTCGTCCTGTCCCTTCCACACTTGCCTTATATATCTGCTTGGTCAGTCTTTCGTCATCCATCCTCTCCACGTACCCAAACCATCTCAGAATACTCTTCTTTTACCCCACAACACTCTCTTATCACACAATTCTTTACTCTGTCAGTCAGAGAGACACCATATACACCATATACATAGACACATAATAATATTAGTAATACACATAAACTCACACGTTTAGACCAGTTTCTGTGTTGTTATAATTTGTATATATAAAATCTTTGCGGTGCTGACAACGCACAGCCAAAACTATTGGACTGTCATGTATGTAGTAATTAAAAAGAATTTGCCGAAATTTTTACGAAATTGGGAAGAAACGGCTATATAAAAAAAATGTGCCCATAGTATTATAATATTCTACCACGAACACACAACACTTTCTAGTTCCAAACTACACAGAACTTCTACTATGAGTACTAGACATAAGACAATGGATTAGGGTACATTTATACATAATAATGTCATACATCGGAACAACCAGACTACCGTCGATCAAGCCGATTTGCCGATTCTGTTACATCGATGATATTTCTTATTGAGAGAAAATGCTAACAACGACTTTCCCGACTTAAAAATAATAATAATATTTTACTACATTCACACAACACCATCTAGTCCCAAACTAAGCAGAGCTTGAACTATGGATGAACATACGTATATACTTTTTTTGTAAATACATAAATATTACACATAGAAACACACAGACCAAGACAAACATCCACACAATTGTTTCACGCACACAAATGTTTGACTTGAGCGGGAATCGAACCCGTGACCTTGGGCGTAGCAGTCGCTTACACTCCCACTACGATCGTCAACAGTACCCAGTAATAAAATACAGTACCTTGTAAAACATTTCAGCAATCGTAACACCCGCTATGTATACAAGTTACATCTTAAGATACGGGGCGTAGACGCTTCGTATTCTTGTACATTAGTAGACCAATAATTTTTAACTGTTATCATCCCTTTGCGCCAAACGAGAAATGTTCGTAACGTTTAAATGTTTGTTGTGTAAAACGCAGGCAATATTACAGTGAGTGAAACGGTAATGTCGCGTGCTGCATGGGCGATTATTAGGCTTCTATTTAGGGAGCATGTTACTTTGTATAAAATACAGTATTGTAAAGTTAAGCCTGCCGTAAAAATAGCTGAAAATAATAATGACTGACGCTCGCATGACGTAGTACATACATAAATTCACACCTGTTTCCCGGAAGGGTAGGCAGAGACTATGGAATGCCATTTGCAACGATCCTGAAAATATCTCTCTTGCTTCGTTCACTCCCATCAAATTTCTCATGCATGCTCTTCTGTTCAGGGTACTTCTAAACTATCCTTTTTTAGGATGTCATGACGTATAGTTTAAGTTTAAGTCGTTTAAGTCGCATCGCCTCTGTAGTACTGCTTCATCTGTTGGAGGTTCGATCTTCTAACGCAATTGCATATCAGCTGCCAGTTCGAGTTCAAGTTTCTACCATTTTTATTGCAAATTCTTTTGAAATGTTTTTATACAAAATCCGGCAAGAAATAAACTATATGGATACTATTTTAAAGAGTATTACAATCCTGGCAGTTATTACTTCTGTAGTTTTAATGCTAATGCAGTCCATCATGGTTTAGGATTCATATCTAGTGCAGGCGTAGACCAAAAATAATAAGTGTTTTTGAATTATAGTGAATAGTGTGGTCGTGTTTCCTCATCTCTAATCCTACCAATACTAGGTCACCAAATACGCAATTCTTTTTGTGTGTGCAGTTTTTAATCAACGCATTCCAGTTAGGTGACAAAGAGTTTTAACAGTAACTATTAAGTGTGAGAACTTAGGTACCCATAACTAAAGTTTGATCTTATCTTCGGTACCAGAGTTCAATCTACATTTATATAGACGGAAACATTATTTTGTAATTGTGCCACGGTAATATTTTGTAATTTAGTAAGTGTAACAATATGAGAATAATAAAATAAGTATTATGTTAGGTTATGTTAGGTGGAATATTAAAAAAGATAATATACTGCTACGTAGAGAGTTTTAAGTTCAAGCCTACTACGGCGCGCACCGCTGAGTATTCGAAGTTAAGTTCTACTAAATTGTTTTTAATTTAGAATTGGTCTTTAATTTTCTCAAAAGACATGTGAAGTATAATACCAGCCCACACTTGGCCAGGTGTGAAAGAGACTTGTGCCCAGCAGTAGGACAAATTGAAAAACGAGGATGATGATTACAAAGATGTTGTCATCAACCATGTTTGTGAGGGAACGCCATTAATAATTGTCAACGAGACACTAATTGTAAATGACCACTAATCTTCTTCTTCTTCCATTTAAGAGCAGTACTCTTGTCGGTGGAGCAACTGCCATTGCCTTCATTTTCTCCGCCCATTCTTTGACCTCTTGATACAGCCTGACCCCAACTTTTTCCTTCAATGAAATAATTAATTTGTTTGAAGTTTTCAAGAGTCAAATCGTGACCATAGTGAATAAATGATTTTAATTTTGAGTTTATATTGCCATGATATGAAGTAAAACGTTATTCAACCTTAGGCAGCCAACACTCAAATAGCAAAGGGTCATTGTGATATTTCATACAGCACCATCTTTTTGTAAGGTCTCAAAATCATCATCGTCCTAGCATTATCTTGGTTACATTCAAAACTTACACGCCTGGGCGCCTGGGAGCCGCTTAGTATAACCAAATATCAGCTTTTCGACTGAGAGACTCCCGTCTGTCTTGCCCAACTCAAAGAAATAAATAACGGTATTCCACAATTAGACTAGTGTCTATCAGTTCGAATAGTTAAAATGAACCTTTGACTTATTGCTTATTAGAATCGTTTGGTATAACAAGCAACAGTGCAGTAATATTAACTTGCGTCTTTAGTTGTGTACAGAAGATGCATTAGTTCCAGTTTCAGTAAATTCTAAATTGCTACCAAACTGAGGCAAACTTTTGACTATTTCACAGTTGAAAACTAGCTCTTGGAAGTTTGAAGCGTTCTGGGTAAATGAAGCAATGAACTTGAAGCATGATTTCATGTTCAGTGCTCAACAGTTTATTGATATTTCTTGTATATAATTATATTATTTGAAAAGTTCTTATGAAGAGTACTTACAATTTGATTGGCACATTAACAGCTAGTGAGGTAATAAAAAAGGCAACCATCATAGACAACATAAGTCATATAGTCTATAATGGTACTAAGTTATGTTAAGATAATGATAGCTTTGCTGTTGTTTCCTAGTAGGTACTTAGTAAATTTGAAACTTGCATTTTTTATCCCAAAGGGTAAAGGAATTAAACAATTTGAAATGTACATTTCACGTTCACAGAATTTTTTTTTATAGGCTCACGCCTGTATCCCCGAAGGGTTAGGCAGAGGTGTAATATTACACCCACATTTCACCATGAATTTTTTAGGTCCCACGTAATAGGGGGCGAGCCTATTACCGTACCGGGCATATTACCAGACTCCGTGCAGCTACTGAGAATTTCCTAACGGAAAAACCCAATAACACTTTGCCCGACCCGGGAATCGAACCCGAGACCTGCCAATCCCACGCGCACATTTATGCCGCAAGACCAACGAGGCAGTCAGTAAAATAAATAACATTTTATGTTAACAGACATTATGCTTATGATAATTGTCACTGCCTAATAACTAGTAGCCCCTTATAATCGACGTTTAAATATTAACTCCAAAAGAACGCAAGGTTTCATGACAAATGATAAATTCATGTCACTAACATAACAAGTCAATAAGTACAGATAAGATTTCAAACGACAAAATTGCAAATAAAACTAAGTCAGGGGTGTGACTTTTCTCCAATACAGATAAAGGAAAGCTTCTCCGACCGAGGAGACGGTCGTCACGAGCTGTGGACCGAGGACAGCAAGCACAACGGCTAATGAAAAAAAACGCTCACTATGTATAATACGATTTCCGCTTCTTTTTCCCAGTTATTGTTTGTTCTATAGTAATCGTTTTCTACGAGGTTTTAAAACACAAACAATCTATAGACTAAGTTTATATATTTTGTAAAAGACAAGAAGAAGTCATTTTGGTGATGCAACATAAATAATACTTCCTCTTCTCTTATAAAAGCGCTTCTATTATGTTATCATGTATTATGTTTATTAATATTTTACGCAAATACTACTGCACGGATTTTTATGAAGCTTTGCAATAATATAGCTTATTCAATACAACATTACTCAGGCTACTTCAATCTAAAGCGACGACCGACACAGACACGGGGTGAATGGCGGGCGGAATCCAGTCTGATTACCTCTGTATAAAATCAAAGTATAATTTTTAAGCTTAAGTTTTAACGTACCTACTTATTTGCAAATATTGTTAGTTAAATATTTGATAAATGTAGAAACCACATAAAAAAATTGTTTTGTTAATCATTACATACTAATCCTTTATATAATGTTTTTACTAAAGAATAAGTTTAAAGATAACATACTGTAATTTTCAGTAAACTGAGGAAGTGGATTCCAAAAAGCTATCCCTCGGGAAAGGTACGTACAAACGTTTATATGTAATGGGTTTCGGATCCTAATATCTTACGGGGCGAAACTTCTTATGCCTTAATATAACTTTTCGAATATCCCTGTTATAATATGTTTAATGTTCAGGCTCCTTAAATTGAGCTTCTTATCTACCTACATACGTATAACTGTGCGAGGACTAAATAATTTTGATCACTTTTTTCATCAATTTGTGTTCCGGTTTTCTTTATATTTTCTTATCGTATCTGTCAATAATTCACCTGCTGTCAATGTAACTGGGCAGGTTTTCAGTCACTTTGATTACGGTTTGCGGCGGCGACGGCGGTTTGATTTCCACCCAGTTCCAACCTTTGGGTAATTACCTAATTTTCTGAGCTGTTCTTGTTTGTGATATTCTATAATATGTATGTAGGTATGTAACAATATGTATTAAGTATGCTTATCATATCAAACAATATGCTGTATTGAGATGAATTTGTGTGAATTGTCTATAATAAATTATGAATAACGAACTTTTTAATAATAAGAACAAATAGGTCGAATTTGGAACACCGGACAAAGACAAATATTACTGCATCATCATGTTTATACTTTTATAACGACTTGTCTGATGATAAACTAAACTGACGGACTCATAAACTGCATTAAAGTTCAGGATTACTTTGAAATGATTTTTTTTAATAAGTATGCAAACTTTTTAGATTAAATTATATAAATATGGAGAGACTGGCTCAAATCTTAAAAAAAAAACACAATTTAAAAATAGAACTGCAGTAAAACAAATGAATATAGCCGGTTAAAGAAAATTTACTCGTAGTATTAGATTTGCGTGTTATTTAAAGCAAAATTTTAAATTGATTCGCATTGATTTTTATTCTTTTGTCAATTGAATTATTGTTACCAGCAAAATTGTTGGGTTAGTTTTTTAACTCATCGAGAGTTTTTGAACCATAATATGGATACTTCGTCTGAACAAGTATCTCAAATTGTAGCACTGGTGCGGGAGGGCTTGGATCAACGAACGATTGGTAGAAATTTAAATTTAAACCAGTCTTCGGTTTATAGAATATACAGAAGGTTTGTGGAGACAGGTTCTTACAGAAGGAGACGTGGTACAGGCAGGACTCGAGCAACCACCGGTCGTGATGACCGATTTATTGTTACAACTTCCCTGTGAAATCGTTTCCTCACGTCAGTTAACATCAAAACAGAGCTTAATGAAGTACGTGGAGTAAATGTGAGTGCACAAACAATAAGAAGAAGGTGAAAGGAAGCGGATATCACCCCTTTTAGACCAGCAAATGGTCCAAAGTTGTCAGTTGCTCACAGACAAGCTCGCTTAAGATTTGCGCGTGATCACCTAAATTGGACAGAAGAGCAATGGGCCTCCGTATTGTTCACGGACGAGTGTAGGACTTGTTTATATGGTGCAGATGGTCGTAGAAGAGTCTATCGTCGACGTGGGGAGCGATATGCTCAAAGTTGCATTGAGGAGCGTGTTCCTTTTGGAGGCGGTTCGTGTATGTTCTGGGGTGGCATATCGATGAACGGGCGAACAGAACTTATGTTCATAGACATGGTCCGTCAAAACGGTAATAGAGGGGGTTTGACTGCACATCGCTGCATAACAGAGATCTTAGAAGATCACGTGGTGCCATACATGGGATTCATAGCCGAAAATTTTACTTTAATGCAGGATAATGCCCGGCCGCACGCTGCTGCACAAGTTCGACAATATTGCGAAGAGGTTGGGATACGTACAATGAATTGGCCAGCACGCAGCCCGGATCTTAATCCTATTGAGCATGTTTAGGACAATTAAAAAAGAGCTGTATGCTCTATGCGAGAAATCCTGTGCCCACGACAGTGGCAGCACTAAGAACAGCACTTTCAGCAGAATGGGACAATATTCCGCAAGATCTTTTAATAACCCTAATAAAATTTATGCGGAACAGATTAGAATCCGTAAAAAGGGCACGTGGAGGTAATACACCTTATTAAAACATAAATAAACCATTGCATAAAGTTTGTGTCTATTGTTAAAACCAATTTTTTTATTAAACCAATTTTCCTTAAATTTCTGTTTTTTCTTAAAAAAAGCCTTAAGGTCCTTTCCAATACACAAACTTAAACTTAAGGATATCACCCTACGCTGTTTGAAAGTTCACAAACCAATCTAGAGGTTTCAATTTAAATCTGTATAGAAAGTTTACATACTTGGTTAAAATATTTATTTCAAAGTCGTCTATTACTTTGATGCAGTTTATGAGTCCGCCAGTGTATTTTATACAATATCCTTTTGAACTCTAGCTAGTTTAAAAGAGTAAATTTTAATATCCATTTACTAATAACTGCAGAAATTTTAAAATTAGTAGATAGGCAAGGCGAGTTGTTCAAAGAACGTTGTTTAAGCAACAGGAGATTGTGTTTGCATATTTAATTGTCTGTACAGTAATACTAAAATTCTTTTGTTGCTAAATATTCTTATCCCAAAAATATATTTTACTGGTAGATATTGGAGTACGTGATATTCAATTACATTTCTATTTTCTTTTCCTATTATTAGTAGAAGTGTAAATAGAGTTCATATTTTTACTCCAAGTCAATTACCGTTGGTGCTGCGTACCAGTCATAGATGAGTTTTTATTTTAAAGCCAATACATATGTCAAAACCGTAATTAATACTTACTAACTACTTAATAATCTCGTTGGTCTCGCGGCATAAATGTGCGCGTGGGATTGGGAGGTCTCGAGTTCGATTCCCGGGTCGGGCAAAGTGTTATTGGGTTTTTCCGTTAGGAAATTCTCAGTAGCAGCGCGGAGTCTGGTAATGTGCCCAGTACGGCAATAGGCTCGCCCCCTATTACGTGGGACGTAAAAATTCATGGCGAAATGTGGGTGTAATATTACACCTCTGCCTACCCCTTCGGGGATACAGGCGTGAGACTATAAAAAAAAACTTAATACTTGACAAAACATTAATTCGATAATTCTAACTCATTGGCCATGGGGCCTAAGATCATCATCATCGTCGTCATAGAGTCATACCAGTTGCATCTAACACCCTACGCATCGGAGCCCGAGGCTCACTTACTAATCTAAATAGATATGACAGAATATCAGCTTTATTCTTAAGTTTTGGGGCCTAAGACATAATTATGATGAAGTTCAGACTCAATTTCAATTGAGTCGCTGCATTTCGAGATGTTGTCCAAAATTACAATTATACTATCACATATATTAAAATATGCTCTATACTCACGCCTGTTTCCCGGAGGAGTAGGCAGAGACTACGGAACGCCATTTGCAACGATGCATGCTCTTCGATTAAGGGTACTTCTAACCTGTCCTTTTCTTAGGATGTCTCCAATCTGGTCGGAGAACGTCCGTCTAGGTCTTCCCCTTCCTCCTGTCCCATTCACACTTGACTTATATAACTTCTTGGTCAGTCTTTCGTCATCCATCCTCTTAATGTGTCCAAACCATCTTAGCATACCTTTCACAATGGTTGTCACTACATCATCTTTTACCCCACAACACTCTCTTATTAAAATATATGTATTTCAAATAGAGTTCACAAATCTCATTTTAATTATAAACTTTTCCGTAAGCTCATGTATGTATACGTCGCAAGCTCACTATGCCACATAATACGGAGAACTCAAAGCGTATAGTTACCTACTTCATTACCGGTTCCCGAAACTTGGTGATAGAACAAAATGGTATTATGCAAAACTGTGGCGATACTAGTTAGAATATAAACCGGTACCTTTAGCACAAGTATTTGATAGCGTCTACGAGGAACGAAGTTTTCTTGAATGCCTCTTAGAGATTGTTTGTGAAGCGAACGGCAAACATTGTTTTTCAGTGTAAAACTTTCGACTTTTGCTGGACCAATAAGTTGGTGCCTCGTGTAACTGTAATTGGAAGGGGATTTCCTGGAAATATTTTTGTGTTAAAGCGTTTGTTAAGTTTAAACTGAAGCCTCGGCTTTCCGTTATTTTTGTTTGTAGGATTCTTAGTTAATCATGAATGATAAATTTTCAAGAAAATTGCTTTACAAAGTGGTCACAAACAAAATGGTTTGCATCGGTAGGTAAGATTTTTTTTATAGACTCACGCCTGTATCCCGGAAGGGGTAGGCAGAGGTGTAATATACACCCACATTTCGCCTTAAATTTTTAGGTCCCACGTAATAGGGGGCGAGCCTATTGCCGTACCGAACACATTACCAGACTCCGTGCTGCTACTGAAAATTTCCTAACGGAAAATCTAATAACACTTTGCCCGACCCGGGAATCGAACCGGAGACCTCCCAATCCCACGAGCACATTTATGCCGCGAGACCAACGAGGCAGTAAGTAAGATAAAGAAATGAAAACCATAATATAACAAGTTGAAAATACTGTTGTCAAAATTAAATGTCTAATTAACACAGTGTTACGTAAATTTTTAAAGCTTTATCACGATTTTATGGCAAAATTAAATAAGGGCAAAGGTAATAAATTTTGAGTTTCTTAAAAGCTGTGTACCTCAGAGAATATCTGACCTAACCTAGAAATGAGGCTTTAAACTTAAGGACCCTAGGGAACACTGTTATATTTGAACATAAAATAATAACCACCATAACACTATGAATGGTACATATTTTTAATGTTTTGGACTGAAACATCGTATATACTCTCATTTGAAACGATTTTTTTTTAAACGGGTTGTATTTGTAGGTTTTTGATATTAATTAGATAATATAGATAAGTATATTTTTGTTTTGAATATTAATATTAGTAGCACCTTAACGCACCACAAAATTTAATGCATTAGTGATCTTATGAATCATATGATTGTAACTTCACAATTAATTATGCAATGAATGTTTTTATGTTTATCTTATAATTTATAATGAATAAAGAAACAAAAGAGCTCCATCGGCTTCTTGTGTGTGATACGGATTACTTTAATGTAACGTAATGCAGACGAGGATTGATTTCGTCCAGCAGGAATTCACAGATGAATGACTTCATGATTATTCAATGAAGAATCATGATGAAGCAAGAGAGATAATGTCAGGATCGTTGCAAATGGCGTTCTGTAGTCTCTGCCTACCCCTCCGGGAAACAGGCGTGAGTATATGTATGTATGTATGATTGTTCAAAAACAATTTTTTATGATTGAGCATAGGGTTGCATTGGGTTACCACCAAGAACTTATTGTCCCAAGCCAACCTCACCTGCAAGTGGTGCACCTGCCGATCAACGGACGAGGCTCTGGCAAACAAAATATCCCGTTAAGCGGCAATAGGCTCGCCACCTATTACGTGGGATCAAAACACTGGCGAAAAGTGGACGTTTAATATGCCTCTGCCTATCCCTTCGGGGAAACAGGCGTGAGTCTATGTAAGTACTTTTTTATGAATATTTTCTCCTTCCTATTAGCAGTAGCAGTAGCGGCAATCGACTAAATTTGATTATTTTGTACGCACAACGACGCGATCGTAAATTAAATGCAAATATCCTTCGCAATGATAACATTCTAATACAGGGGTGCATAAATTGAATACTCACATCCAGAGCCCTTGATAATGAAGCCCATATCATGAGCAGAAGCGTCACCACCACCAGAGCGTAGCCGAACTTGATAAACGCCATCAAACTCTGTAACAAAAAGGCAACATCGTAAAGATATCGTAAAATAAACTACCTCGTAAAAGTATTATACCGATCAACGACTTTATTTTTGGGTGGATGTTTATTGTGGTGATTATTTATTAATCCGGGCAGTTGTCATGTCATGAGAAAATAAGAGCGTTAGATATAAATGTTTAAGGTGTAGGAAAGGTACCAGAAACGGCAAGTCATAAAGAGAAAAGAAAAATTAGGCAAGTGCGAGTCGGACTCGCGCACGAAGGGTTCCGTACCATTATCTATAGAAGAAAATCACGTTCGTTGTATGTATAATTAAATACTTTTTAAGTTTCTACCTGTTTATTAAGATCGAGTAACAAATTGCTTAAAAATTACGTTTGTTGTATGGGAGCCGTCTTTATTATTTACTTGTTTTATTTAACTATTTATTTTGAAAGGTAATATACAACTACATATTCTGTGAAAATTTAAGCGTCTACCTGTTACAGTTAGTAATTTTGAGCAAAAAATACGAAAAAAAACACGTATTTTGTATGGGACCCCCCCTTAATATTTTAATTTTTGTATTTTTAGTACTTGTTGTGATAGCGGCAAACGAAATTAATAATTTGTGAAAATTTCAGCTTTCTAGCTACCACAGTTTATGAGATACAGCCTGGTGACAGACAGACAGACGGAAAGACAGACAGACAGACAGCGGAGGCTTAGTAATAGGGTCCCGTTTTTTACCTTTTAGGTACGGAACCCTAAAAAAACGGTCAAGTGCGAGTCGGACTCGCGCACTGAGGGTTCCGTACAAACCTGTAGGTATATAAGTAAAAGTTCACCAGTCAATTTTTATTGCCAAATGAAATCCATAACATTACAGTATGGAAAGCTGGAGGAGCATTAATTAAAGAAAAAGGGGTCTTTGTCGTTTGTAATCAGTCATCCTTTACTTTATATTAACATATATCGCTTATTTGATAATATAACTTAAATACCAGCCTTGCAGCAGCCTTGCAAAAGTCTGCTGATGAATGATGATAATATTTTTTATCAAAGTTATTGATTTACAAAGTTTTTAGTGACTGTTAGAAATCTGTTACAAAAATACTTATCAAGTACAGACTAATTAGCAAAAAGGTTTGAAGACTATGTAATTATTTGAAATCTCAATCTTAATCAGCCTATCGCAGTCCACTGCTGGACATAGGCCTCTCCCAACACGCACCACAGCACACGGTCCTCAGCCTTCCGCATCCTATATCTCGGCTATAAGACGTTGCTTCGTACCAAATTTCAAGATTTTGAGTTCACGGGAAGTTTAGTACCCTGTAGGTTTTGATTCCCGTGTGAGTAGTCGCGAGTTTAAAAATATTATTAAATTGCTCTTTCTTTTGATTGCGTTGACATAGAAGCTTGATTTTGTTGCAGCCTTACGGTGTTATACCTGAGTATTTGATATGAATTTCAATTTAATACCTCCACGCGTTCAAGAGAAAGGGGTAGTAACTTTAAATTTATTAAAAAAAAAATTTATATGCTGTAACTAATAATTTACGGATTTCGCAATTTTTCCTTCATATGTGATATAAGACGTTACTTCGTACCAAATTTCAAGATTTTGAGTTCACGGGAAGTACCCTGTATGTTTTGATTCACTTGCGAGTAGGCGCGAGTTTGAAAATATTCTTATATTGCTCTTTCTTTTGATTGCGTTGACATCGCAGCTTGATTTTGTTGCAGTCTAACGGTGTTATATACCTGAGTATTTGATATGAATTTCAATTTAATACCTCCACGCGTTCAAGAGAAAGGGGTAGTAACTTTAAATTTATTAAAAATATTTTTTTTATATTCTGTAACTAAAAATTTACGGTTTTCGCAATTTTTCCTTCATATGTGATATAACTCGTTACTTCGTACCAAATTTCAAGATTTTGAGTTCACGGGAAGTACCCTGTAGGTTTTGATTCACTTGCGAGTAGGCGCGAGTTTCAAAATATGCTTATATTGCTCTTTCTTTTGATTGCGTTGACATAGAAGCTTGATTTTGTTGCAGCCTTACGGTGTTATATACTTGAGTATTTGATATGAATTTCAATTTAATACCTCCACGCGTTTAAGAGAAAGGCGTAGTAACTTTAAATTTATTAAAAATATTTTTTTATATGCTGTAACTAAAAATTTACGGATTTCGCAATTTTTCCTTTATAAGTGATATAAGACGTTGCTTCGTACCAAATTTCAAGATTCTGAGTTCACGGGAAGTACCCTGTAGGTTTTGATTCCAATGCGAGTTTGAAAATATGCTACAATTTGCAGCATATACGGCTGTATCTTTTGATTGCGTTGGATTAGAAGTTTGATTTTTTTACAGCTCTATGGAACCATAGATTCAAATATTTGGTATTAATTTCAGATTGATACCTCCATGCATTCCTGAGAAAAAGGGTCTTGACAGACGGACGGACAACAAAGTGATCCTATAAGGGTTCCGTTTTTTCCTTTCGAGGTACGGAACCCTAAAAAGGGAAAAATACTATTAAATATATAAAGATTATATAACAAATCAGTAAGTAGAAACCGGTAGAAAAATAGGATTTATGTAAAATAATATTCATTTAAAAATTAAAATTAAGACAATAGTCAAAAGCAACAAAAACTTCAGTGACAAGCCTTTCATATGACAAACCAAACTATCAACATTCTTATCTATATTAATATAATAGAACTGAAGTTTGTTTCATTGGTTACACTTGCTTGTTTCAGGAAGTTCTGATTTTTGTGTTATATGTCCCATTAAGCGAGAAAGACTATAAAACATAACGCTAAGGGCAAATAACGCGGCTAAAACCGCTTGCTCACCTAGTTATAGATAAAAATAAATAAAGTTGAAAGAGCTAGGCTATTAATAAGAACTACCGACAAGACAGGAAAGGACGTTCTGAGTATATTACTAATACATATTTTATATCTATAATCAAATAGGTCGCAATTTGGACGTGACAACGTTGTTTTTATAGTAAAACCTTCATGCCTCATAGAGAACGGTAAGCTTTCGAACTGAGTTGTTATATTCAATCTACAGGGTCAAGAGATCTTCAGTGAAGTGAAATATGGAATTTAATTTGGCGTGTGACTTTAAGTAGAAGGTTCTAGGTTCGTTTATTTCTCTTTAGAAGGAGAGGGTACATTTTAGGACATTGGCTGTCCTTTTCATCAAATTTAATAATAAGGTTCTTTATTTGATCACTGAAATTACATCATCTTCAAATTAAATGTTACTGCTCTCTTGTTGAAGTAGTCTAGTGGAGAGAACACTAACAGAGTACTTCGCAGACAGTTCCACACACAGAAGAGTTTTCACATCCACAAGGAAAATTTCATGATGAAACGCATGTCTGCAAGTTCTATGCTAACCCGCACTTGGCCTGCATGGTGGAGTATGGATTTACCTTTCTCACAGTGAGAAAGGGCCCGTGCCCAGCAGTGGGACAGTTTATATAGACATGAGGCTGATAATGATGATGATCATATCTTTATACGTATTATACGAAAAACCGTTAGGTATATAATGGTGTACACGACATATGCATCAGTCAAAAGTTTTGACCGAGAGGCCTAACTGTGAATCCAACCATCCCATTTAAATCAAGAAAACAGAATTCTAAACTTATGCAAAATACTTTAAAAGTATAATTGGTTAGGATGAATTAATTCAAAACTCCCAAAGCATTGACATGGGTAATCCCAAAGTATATACCTATATAAAACGGGTGTACCGGATATGGAAATGTCGTAGTATTTGGATATGCGTTATGCTTGACAGGTTGACCAACATAACAAAAATTAATATCCGGGATGTCATCAACAAATAATTTTCGCGTACATGCGTAAATTTTAGTTTGACAAAGGCTACATTTTTGTGCCAGCATGTTTAAACATTAAAGGTCATGACACACTGAACCGCTAACGAAACAGCGCAGTGTAAGACGACGTTTCGAAGTTGTTCGCCGACAGCAAGCACGCTGACAACCTGTCTGGTCGTGTGTGAGTACCTTGCGCGACGTAATGCGTAGAGATCATAGAGATAAGCGATGCGAATGAAATGTCAGTGCCCTAGTAATTTTCGTAGAATCTCACAGAGACAGATTCTTCGTAGTGTATCGGTTTGCGTCTAGTCTTCACAATTCAACGTTCACGTTCCTACCTAAGCGACGACTAAGGTAAACGGCCCAGTAGCCGTGAAATTCTGAACTTCGCCGACTTTGCAGGTCTGCTATGTTAAGGTTAAAAGACTAACAACAAAAATTAAATTTACGGAAGTTTATAGATAATTTATTCTTGTTTTCGTGCAATTTTATAGCTTCTGATATATATGATGTTAAGAATACTTTAATTTAAATAAAGTTTGAAAAGACCCATTTGTACCAGTATCCGGTAGATTGAAATTAAACTACAGTTTACGGATTTTATCGCGTTATATTTTATCCAATATAACGCGATAAAATCCGTAAACTGTAGTTTAATTTCAATGTGTAACATCCGCGTAAACCCAAGAAAATATTATAGTATCCGGTAGATTTGTCCTAGTAAACGGTAGATTGTCCCAGATACCGGCAAATTTTAACCGGGAATTTGAACCCTATTTGCTTAATATTAAACTTTTATTTATAAATATTGTGTAATGTAATTGTTATGTTATCTAAAGGGGACAAAGAAAAGATTTTTATTGAAATTTATTTCAAAGGAAATCACAAGCAAGATTTAAAATTGTCGTATGCAATACTATATTAAGGTATATCTTTTCAACTTTTTTCTAAAATAAAGTAAAACAAACAAAAGTATACCTACGTCACATTATCTTTGAACTATTAAAATTACTATAAGAAGTGTATTCTTACAGTAATTTTCATTGGCTTTAAGCTAAACAACAAAATTGTTTTGTACTTTTCTGAAAAGAGATAGACGATAAAGTCTAAGATATAAAACAATTAACTACGGGTACAAGAAAATATCGTATGCGCTTGGTTTAATTACAATTTAGGTACAAGGTTTAACTTTGCAAGGCCTTTTCACGCACTAGGGATAAATCCTGTGTCGCGAGAGTCTTTACCAACATACAACACTAGTGCCAAGCTGCATGGTGGCCTCTTAAGCCACGTCTTTGTTTGCCGAAATGGGGTCTTCTCTCTAAGACTTGTCTGCTCCATCGGTCGTCGGTGCTTCGGGAGCTAGCTCTGTGCCACTTCACACTGCTTATACGGCGAGCTATGTCGGTGGCTCCAGTTCTCTACCTGATGACCTCGTTGCGAATTCTATCCTTTAGAGAGACTCCGAGCATAGCTCGATCCATAGTACGCAGAGCTATTTTAAATCTATGGACCAGCACTACCGTGAGTGTCCAGATTTCGACGCCGTATATCATGACTGGTAGGACGCATTGGTCGAAGACTTTTGTCTTGAGGCTTTGCGGGATAGGTGACGAGAAGATCCGTCGTAGCTTACCGAATGCTGCCCATACCAACTGAATCCACTTATCGATTTCCTTCTCGAAGCTTTGTCTACGTAACTGTATTACGTGCCCCAGGTAGACATACTGTTGCACAACTTCGAGCAAGGAACTGTCAATGCAGATCGGTCTCAACACGACGTGTTCATTGAATATTACCTTCGTTTTAGCCAGGTTCATGCCAAGCCAATCCACCGGGGAGGCTTCATTAAGGTCGACAGCATTCCGCTAAGCTCTCCCAACGTCTCTGATATTAGGACGATGTCGTCAGCAAATTGAAGGTGTGAGATGTACTCGCCGTTGAAATCCGTTGAGCCCACTCCAGTGTCTTGAAGACATCCTCAAGTGCGTTGGTGAACAGCTTTGGAGACATTACATCCCCTTGCTGGACGCTCCTACGCAACTCTATGGTGTATGTCTTTCTGTCTAGGATCTGAACGGTCAGGATCGCCGTTCGATTTCGTACAAATATCTTAACACCTCTATATGTATATCGCCAGCTAATGCGTCATGCAGGCTGTCAAGAACTGCCTAGGTTTCGATAGAGTCGAAGGCTTTCTGGTGGTCCACGAATGCCATACACAGAGGCTGGTTGTAGGTACTCGTGGTTCTTCAGTATGGATGTGGTCCACGGAGATGAAGCCTTTTCGAAACCCTGATGGCTGGAAGTCATCCAGTCGTTTGTTACAACTCTCGAGAACAACTTGTAGATATGGCTCAGAAGTGAAATGGGTCTGTAATTCTTCAATAAAGTTTTGCCACCTTTTTCTAAGAATAGAGCCACCACACTCCCGATCCAGTTTTGAACCTTCGTGGATGACGGTATTGAAAAGACTTGCTAGGTCTCTCAAGGTTGTGTCTCCACCTGCTCTGAGGACTTCTGCAGTGATTCAGTCATCACCAGGTGCTTCGTTTTTACTAAATTGCTCGAATGCCATCCGTACCTCGCTCTGTTCGACATACGGGATAGGTAACTTCGGTGAAGTAGCTCGTGGTCGAGGGCTCTGTGGTCGTCCAGTTGGTCTGTCACGTTGAACTCATGTTTCAGTGGAACTCCTCTTTCAGTTGAACTCAACTATGATTTGAAATCTACTTTGAGTCGAAGTCAACTTTGACAACGCATCATCAAAATCTGGTTGCCATATAAGATCAGAGTATTCGTCAATACCATTGAAACGAGCTCAAACTCGATGGGCTTGTGTCGTTTTTTTGCGGAGTTCCTATGGCCACTTGCCGGCTCCATCATGCGAGTAGCTCTATACAAATTAAGAAATGGGAGCAGAGCACCGTTTTTTTATTTTATATTTCATTATTAATAAGTATTTATACCTCGTAATAAAATACGTTTTGAAATATAAACATCAAGTCCTTCCATATGATATGGTTTAGAATCAAGTGGTGTACGTCTCAGCATCAGGCAGAATATATAATATTATAATACTCTACTATTACACTACTACAGTTTCAAAGGATAATGAGACTTACTGCAAGGCACTAAGGTGCAGTAACGGGGTCCGGTGCAACGGGTAGTAAGAAGTCAACTTGTGTACCAGTATCCGGTAAAAAAGAGTATAATATTGCCGGGTACTGGGTCATGTAGGGGTTTCTGAGTCCCAGTTAATGTATTATACCAAAATACTTAATATTTTATTAAATTCATCCCATCTTATGGACTATATCGCTAGATTATTAACTCAAATATTATTAAACAAATAAACACTCTCACTGTGCCGCTATTCGCAGCAATATGATAAGCAAACCAATACAATGTGGTGGCTTCGTAGTTTAGTGACAGAACCTCGAAATTCCACAAAATTTTCGCACACCACACTTTCATTGTAGTATAGTTTTGCAGCCATTACAATTATTGAGCGGCGTTAATATTATAATTATACGAAATAATATCAAGTATGTATTGCAATTCATTAAATTTAATATTTTTTTGGTAGAAACCTACAAAATGATAAAAACCGACTAGTTACCGGGTACCGGGACACTGCCGAAATTACGTACGTTTACCTTAGGTGTCACGTATATCGTTGCCCTTGTGGAGGATTAATATTAATTAATATGGACGATTGAGGGGATGAAGATGTTAGAAACTAATATGTTTAGCCATTTTGCTAGTTTGACAGGTTTTGAAGCATTTGTATTTTAGCAACGACGTTGGGGTTTTAACATAAGCTTTGGGTATATGTTATATGGATATTTGTTTGCATTCACACTGTTTTTAATGTCCAAGCCGAACAAACATTATTTTTCCTTCAGATCGCATGTGTTACACTTCCAGGGTACGTGGGTAAAGTACACTGGAGTGTTTATACACTACCTTTACAAACATTCCATTTATTGTAACAACACATAATTGATTGCATGGTAACATGTTGTTGTTATTGGCGACACACAAGCGTACGTTATTATTATTTTACGCATAAATATATATAAAAATATATTCTGCCATAAGCAAGCTTAATTAGGCCTTTTCAAACAGATTGCAATTTTCAGAGCAGTTGATACTGAGTCATCAATTTAGTGTACTTGTCAATTTGATTTTAACCTTATTTATAAGCTACTAAAGTTAAAATATGTTGCTTATTTTGCGGTATTTTCCTCATCTTGTAGGCCTTATGAATAGATATCTGGTTTACTTCGCAATGCGGAAGCAATGTTATTGCTAAGTACATAATACTGGTAGAAATAAATCAATATAAGGGCAATTTTCCACTTCAGTACATATTATTGTAAATTGGCATAATAATTGTATTGTTACGACGTAATAACGGTCGCAGTTGATTCAGAATGTAAGCATGGGCAGACACGGGAGACCGAACAAAGGAAAAATATAAGTTTTTTAAATAAAAATAAAAATACATACATACATATGCTGACGCCTTTTTGCCGTCGGGGTAGGCAGAGACGCTACTCACTTCTATCCTTGCAAACCTCACGCGCTTCCTCTACATTCAATACTATTTTCATTCATATTTATTTCGATTATAAAATTAAGTGCACTTTTCGTCCTGTGTGTGTCTGTATGAACGCGTTAAACTCAAAAACTACCAAACGGATTTTTGTACGGTTTCAGGAATATTATTATTTCGAGGATACCTAGTTTGATACCTGAGAAAAGATTAGGTGGGTACACGCGGACGGAGCCGCAGGCGAAGTGTAATTTTAGCTATAAATAAAAGTAGACTCACGCCTGTATCCCGGAAGGGGTAGGTAGAGGTGTAATATTACACCCACATTTCGCCATGAATTTTTAGGTCCCACGTAATAGGGGGCGAGCCTATTGCCGTACCGGGCAAATTACCAGACTCCGTGCTGTTACTGAGAATTCCCTAACGGAAAAACCCAATAACACTTTGCCCGACTCGGGAATCGAACCCGAGACCTCCCAATCACACGCGTACATTTATGCCGCAAGACCAACGAGCCAGTCAAAAAAAAATTAGAAAAATAAAAGTATCATCCCCATATTTAAGAGCTACCTCATTGCTGGGTACAGGCCTTCTCACCACGAGATGGGTAACACAGTCCACCTCGCTGGCCAAACGCGGGTCGAAAGACATTTGTGAAGTCATATCACTTCTCATGTTTTTCGAGAACATTATAGAACCTATGTCTATAAAAAGATGACATTGATTCAGCCATATCAATATAAGTACAAACTTTAAAGGTTAAGGGTTGTCTGTAACTCACAAATTTAGAGAGAGCCAATGCGTGGCTGAAATCGATTTATGATGCTATTTATAACTTTGGTTCGAGAATATGCCATTTTTTTAAATTCATTTGAAATAATTATTATTACCGTATTTTAAATTACTTGAACTTGTTACTATTAATTTATTACTTGGCTAGTAAGGGCTGGAGGGCAAAACTAGGAGATCAGGTTTTGTGATGAACCCTGGGGAAGGCAGGTAGCAGGAATAAAATGAATGGATGCTAAAGTCTTTATAGCTAAAACATCTTTAAATTTTGCTCGCGCGTGTTTTAGTTTAAATGTCTGTTTATGTCCATTTACAATACAACTTTGTCAACTCAGCAGCAAATCGACTGCACGGTTGGCGTAGTGATTTAAGCGGCCGCCTCGCCACTTGACACTGCGCCGAGTGTCGTGAGTTCGATTCCCACACGTGACAACACTTTGTGTGTAAATTGTTGTTTCAAGTCTGGGTGTTCATTGTGTCCGTTGGTTGTATGTTTGTAAAGTCCCCCGCGACACAGGATTGAATCCTAGTGCGGGAGTAGTCTTTAAAAAAAAATATTAAGTGTTACTCTACATGTTAATTTGCTAAAGCAACTGCACACTACTTTCAACTTTACTGCAGTGTTAATTACATTAAAATAAAATAAATATTGACACGATTAAAGTACCACAACCTCGTTTTAATTGGCAGGCTGCATATACGCACAAACAGGTTTCATTTCTAACTGAAACCACAAGCACTCACTATCTTATTTTATTTAAAGTTGGTAAAATGGTTTTATTTATTTTTTAAATTGTATTTCACTGTGTGATAAATTGCAGCCAAATACAATTGGATGTTTGTAAAGACTCTCGCGACAGTGACTTTCAAAATAAATGAAATTTTACCCAAACTCAAAGTTATCCTTATTTTACCCCACTAGATTGAATTGACTGTTGCTTTTTAGACACTCGCCTGTATCTTACACCCACATTTGGCCATGAATTTTTAGGTCCCACGTTATAACGTGGGACCTAAAGGCGAGCCTGTTACCGTTATCGGGCACATCACCAGACTCCGTGCTGCTACTGAGAATTCGGAAAAAAACCCAGTAACACTTTTGCCCGACCCGGGAATCGAACCCGGGACCTCCGATCAGCAGTCGCATACGCTATCCACTGGACCACGGAGGCAGTCTGATTGTTGCATTTTGTCAATTTAAGCACGCTTAATAAGAATTTCAAATCTTAAAAAGTATTACCCCATATTACGGGAATGGAACTTCTCGTGCCAACTAATTGTTTACTAAACTAACACTGGTCATTGTGATGAAAACAGAAATTGACAAAGCCAAAAAAAAATAGGAAAAATGTGGTTCATCATAAGTATGTAGTGTATTGAATCATACATAATTAATATGTAATTATTAGACATGCAGAAGTTGAATGCAATGAGTCCCGGGTACTGATCATCAGTATTTCAGATCATCGAAATTTTGCGAGTGAACGATTTGTCATTTGACAACTGGCTAAAGATACGATACATCCTAATTAGTTGAACGACTAATTATTTTGATAAGCCAAGCTGACGGAGTCTTACTTCATTGGTCTCCTATTTTTAGTTGGTCATTTTGCAAGGTTACATGGAAACCTAACATAACGAGTCGAACGCCAGTATGTCTTATGAATCATGTTTTTAAAATCAATAAATATGTGTTAATTAACACTAAGTACTGATTCATAAAGTAACTATGTAAACGTAGCTACCATAATGAGATACGAGTTTAATTCATTCTTCACGACATGTGACATTAAGCGCCACAATGGATTACTCATGCTTGAGTAGAAATATTTAAATTCTTCTGTAACCGTACATACCTATTAATATATAACTCATGTACATGACTAATACGTGTTGAATTATACAAGGAATTTTCCTATTTTTTTCTGACTCACCCATAACTAGGTATATTTTTATTTGTGTATATTTAGACTAGGTATAACTACTATTTACCGCGCCTTGGAAAACATAATGTGGGACGTCCTAGATAATAATTTATACCTGATATTAAATGAACACATTCTGCTATAATATCACACTGGTAAACTGTCAGGAATAAGTATTGTGAGAAATAAATGAACAAATATTAGGATACAATGTATCGTAACAGTGAACTAAGCCAGCGTTAAGTGCTAATTCATGTTGGGTCAGTTCTAGGCAATTTCCTAGAACATAACCCAGCTCTAAACTCATTTGCCCCCAACATTATACCTATAAAAGGCTTTATATCCGCTTGTGAATCAACTTGCTGCATAACTAACCTCCATACTGTCATGTGAGGTACGTAAACAACACTGGCACAAAATAAAAAACAAAAAGTTTTCTGTGGCGGCAATAAAAATAAAAATAAAGCGGAAATACGAGTAGAAGAACAATTTTGTTTCAAACAACATTACAGTCTGCAGACAGATATGGCGAAGTCTGTAGGCTATTTAATTGAGCTTAGCAAACGGATTACTGACGTCATAAGTAAAATATACTGGTCGATCACAGTGTAGACGACTGGGACGACATCTATCTGTAAATTTTAATAGGTGAATTAGTTCGCCGTATTGATACTGTGGAGGTACTTTTATTTACCTTCCCAGTGTTATGAAAAGTATCTGCGTTTTAAATATTTAAACTATTTAATAGTTTATTTAATATGGCTGGCGTATCATGTTCAGTCTGGTTTTATAATGTGTCCCACTGCTGGATACTGACCTCTTTTTATTATGAGGTCCTCTTTATTATTTGGTCAAACCCTTTAGGCCATAGTCCAACACGCTAGCCAAATGAGAGTTTGAGGACTAAACTCTTCATTAATGATAACAATATTTTAATATTATTTAACTACAATTTTGAATAGCACTGCGCCTTGGCGATGTTCCAGGTAGACGGCTTATTGAAATAATAGGCTCCTTGGTATCTGACAGCTTAAGCAAAAAATTATTTATATAATTTTCCTTGTACAGAAGATTCTTATATGAAAGCAAAATAGATAATTATTATACATAACCTATTTCATGAGTGTGTCAATTTCTATGATTGCGCGCGTGTCATCGATTGTACCGAATTAATTGGTGTGCGTTTCAACAGAATAAGATGAAATAAGAAGTCGTTTCTGCACAATTAACTCCTTTATAATTTTGCTAATAATAAACGCCTAAATTAGTTAGATAAAAGGGATAAAAAAGTCTATTTCATCATATTTTAGAATGAATATCATCTCACAGAAAACTGTCATTGTTGGAATTACTAGGTACTGAATGTTTAGCGTGAACCTCTTGGCATAATCTTGTAACCTTAGTCCAAGGAATATAACAAATCAAGTAACAAACATCTTTAAATAATGCAGGCAATTAATAAGATATTTGAGTTCATCAAAATACCCTTACTTGTATCTCTTGCTATGGGTTTTTATGAAGGCTAATTGCGATTTACTATCAGAAATAAAGCTGGAATGACATAATTATTTGGGTCCTTTAGTAAGGGTGCGCATGTTCCGAGCTCGATATGAATTTCAAATATTTACTAGGCGTGGAACTGTCTAACCTAAAACACGGATTAGATTTAAATTCTTTCTCTTTCACACGAAGCTGCTTCACATCGCCAGAGTCTGGTGACTTAAGGATCCTGGTATCCGTTTTCAAATAGACATGCTCATCAAGAGCACATTGACTCACCTGTAATTAAGTCTTACAACATTCACATAAGGCTTATTATCACATGAGCAATATCTGTATTCAGGTACGCTTATGTCACAAAGGCTCTTATTACAGGGTACTAAAACTTAATTTCAATTAAGCGCAAAATTTAATTTGCTCTCCGAGACTCTTTATTTGAACAAACAGTTGCAGTATAAGTGAATTAACACTATGGACACCACATTTGATAACATACCGACCTATTTGATGAATGCCAATTTGGACTATAAAATACTAATGTGTTCTTGTCATCTAAACGAGTTTGCGTTATAGATCAAGTTTGCGTTATGATCAAGACATTAGTGCAATGGACAGGGTTCAAACCTCTTTTTTTATATTATGTAGTCATACATGGCATGGCAAACGATTTTTGCACCAATTTAAGGTCGCTCAGCGAGCTATGGAGAGGGCCATGCTCGGAGTTTCTCTGAAGGATCGAATTCGTAATGAAGAGATCCAATAGAGAACCAAGGTAAGCGACATAGCTCAGAGAATAATTTAGCAAGCTGAAGTGGCAGTGGGCTGTTCACATTTGTCGCAGAACCGATAACCGTTGGAGTAGTCGTGTTCTAGAGTGGAGATAGCGCCTTGGCAAACGTAGTGTAGGACGTCCTCCGGCTAGGTGGAGTGACGATATACGCAAAGTCGCTGGCAGCGGCTGGACACGAAGAGCCGAAAATCAGGCTCAGTGGCGTGCCATTGGAGAGGCCAATATCCAGCTGTGGACTACGGCAGGCTGATGATGATGATGATGATGATGAAGGTTACCTCTCAAATGAGTACCCGTGTTAAACGGTTTTAGAGATATTGCATTAAATTGAATGTCAAATTATTTAATGTACATTTATTTATTTTAGAAGCTGTTGCAGCTTCCAGAGTACCAGATTAGTGGCGGCGACTAAGTAAAATAACCGAGAGTTGATTCTCAGTAATTTTATAGTAGATTACAGAATGCCCGTAGCTACACACGCATATATTATTTAAATTTCGGGTAATCCCTGCTTAATGCACCCCTACGGTCCCCAAAGAACATGCATGACAAATTTTAACTTCTTGCGCCTAATAGTTTTGGCTGTGCGTTGTCTGTCAGTCAGTCAGTAACGCTAGAATTGTATATATACAGATATGCCCAGTTTTGATAAAGAATCTGTAAGTTTTCCTCACCTTATATGAGACAGCAGAATGAGACCTCTGTTACGAAGACCAGAATATATAAATTTTATGTTTTATTATATAATATTATGTAATTCGATTAGGTACTGTGAATGAACTCAGCTCTAACGACTGCGTTGATTTTAAATTTGCCTATCAAAAAACTTCTCATAAGCAACATGAAAGCCGTTAAAATATTATATATATCTTCTAGAGTTGCTAGGCAAATCAAGACTACCTGTTTTGTAACCGACATCGACAGAGATAATACGATTTTTTCGAGCGACTCTCATCTTAATGAGGCTTTAGTCATCGCTCGTCGCAGCCAAGACTAGTGACGTAGTAGTAGTCTATGCTTGGTCAAGGCCACAAGTTTTCAACGCCTGTGTAAGTGATTTGCATACATGTATAATACAAACTAATGCGAAATACGTATAAAAGTCATCTCTTTCTGGCTATATTTTTGTACAGTGTATCTATTTTCGGTAGTTGTCGGTTCAATTGATTATAGATAGCTTTGTGTTATATATAGATACGTATAGATAGATTTGATTATATAAACTATGTTACTACAAGTTTCATGAAATTTATAAACTATTTAGGAGAATGAAAAGTTCATCCATTTTTCTATGCTTGTGAGCTAGTCAGCTGCGTGTCTACTATTTCACAAACTACCTGTACCTATATTATTCGAACAATGTAGGATTATATGGTATCATATGATAGAATATTCTGTTACGCTATGCTTGTTAAGACAAACTATGAAGACGAGATGATGAAATCAACTAATCACATTGAATACAAAACAATACAGAAAAACCCAGTATTTGGCGCGAAAAGAAACAGGTTTTGAGTCTCGTGTTAGTTTTGCCTAAGACCGCTAAATCACGTTTTTGCTAATTCTATGTTCGACCATATTCAAATTTCTCTATTGAGATAAGTTCACTGTTCAAGGCTGCTAACGTATTTATATTCAAGGTTAAAAGGATTGCCAATATATAATCAGTTACATCATTTAGAAATTTGGAACAAGAAGAAAGAGGTGAAATATTAAAAAAACATACGGCATCTTAAAGTGCACTTTACATTTTGAGCTGAGTCTGCAAAGCCAATTATAACAAGACATTTAAAAACGATAGTGCCAAAAATTTGGAGTTTTATTTAGTTGCCTTAAACCTTTCAGCCTGCGATCTGACCTTTCTTGGCCAAAATGGTGATAATTTTCCAAAGTTTAATCAGTTTTCTGATAACGAAAACCTACGCCGTTTGACGGGTTAGCCGTTTGAAGTGAGGTGAAAAATATTTATGGCAGTTATCAACTTCACAGGAACGACGTCATCTCTACCTACCAAATTATAAAATTTGTGTTTGAAAATTGCCTCAGGAACTTTAGATTTAGCCTTCTTTAAATTTTATGTATCTATGAAAATAGCAAAAAGTACATTTTAGTATATATGTATGTAGTACCTACCTATCATGATTTGACTAGGTACAAAAAACCAAATGGAGGCATATAATCGTAAAATATCTATAGTTATGGTCAGATATCTTATTTCTTACGGTAGAAAGCCTCCACGCTGTAGGTATGGACAGATACTTGACATAAATTCTATTTAAAGCTGCTATAATGCATCGCAACCTCTTTATTTTCCATCTGAGGCAAATGATAAAATATACAGGTACGTTGCAAATGCGTTGCCAACGTGTGCTTTCAGTTGAATTGTTTTATTTTGTCATTTTGTACACCGTGTTTTATCTGTTCTCTAAAAGATCTCTGCGTTTTAAGATCTTGTGTCCTTTCCGCATGTTGGAGATGGCAGTAGTTGAGGCTCTATTTCTAAATAAGTTTATATTCTTTGATTTGGTTATTTAGCCATATTTTGACTATGATGTAATTCTATACAATTAACTATTAAGGTCGACGACATTAGTCACTACCAATTTATTAAGTTTGAAGATAACTTCGCTTATAGGTATTTTACGATATTAAGCTCTCCTATTTATAAATAATTGTCATAATAATCTTAGCGACGTCCTTGTTGCAATCCCAGACCTAGCCTTGGAAGCTATAGAAGATTTTATCTGCCCAAATATACTATCGAGTAACGAAATCGAGGGATTTTTCTATTTCGGACGGTCAAGCATTTGCAATCTCGTAAGACTAACATGTAACACTGTCTGTATGTATAAAATATCAGGCTTAGATTTCCTCTTTCTGTCCCAAAAATGTAACTCAATGAGATAATTCATACTTCTTATGCAATAGGCAATCCAATCGTATTACGCTGATTTACACGATGTGCAATTCGTATGTTTATGTTTAAGTTGTATCCAAAAGCTGAAGGCCACAAATTTCACTTAAAAAATGGCTCTGAAGAACAAAAATGCTTGAAAATAACTTCTGAATATTCATCGATCTTATTTTAACGTAGACGAGTAACGTCTACCGGGGCGCGTATATTCTCTTTAGACACAGATTTGTGAGACAAATTTCATAGTGGATATTGTGGGATTGTGAGCTCTCTGCACGGGTTTTCCTTGAAAGGAAAGATAACGGGTGCAAGTTATATGCTTTATTGTGTTTTAGTGGTTTGTTTGAACGGAATATTGCTGAGTGTACTACTTATAAATTCACCCTGTATTTGTTTTATTGCATCTTATATTTCTACTTAATTAATATGACCTAAGGATAATATAATACCATAGATGGTAGTAGAATAGCAAAGTGGGCTTCACGGCTTATTAAACTAGGATTTTGAAGCGTGTGTTCTAACCACGCTTCAATCTAGCCGGTCAAGTTTGAAATAAATTATCGGTATCTTTCATCATCATCATCATCAGCCTTTAACAGTCCACTGCTGGACTAGGCTTCTCCTTTGAAAGAAGGAATTGGCCTACTATACCACGCTGGCCAAACGGGTTGGTATAGAGTTTTTATCAAGTTTTCCTTCTCTTACAGTGCTGTTCTCTGCATAGTATTTTCCGTCTGTCGGCTCTTACGACACCCATGGGATGATATGGGGCGGTGACAATCCGTATTCTTAATCCGTCACCACACGGACAATCTTTTAATATTACTTAATTTGTTTTGAATACTTTTTAAACATTATAATTAAAACAATTCTTCAGCAATTGTTCCCAAAGTTTAACGTAATCTTGCAATCGATAACCTGTATGTTTCATATAATAAATCTATGTATCTCTTACTTGAACCAGACTTAGACAAATAACGGTACGCAAGTAATACTAGGTCCATAAAAATGTTTTATACAACAACCGATTTTTTTAAAGACATTTACTAGCTATAGAAGAAAAGCGCTTATTTTCTCTTAAAAAGGTTTTATTTTACCTCCGTGTACAATTTATCTTTACTTAACTACCCTTAAGGAAATAAAACAGAGGGTCCAGACATCTTTACAGTTGAACATATTTGAAAGATGTTTTCGATGAAAAAAGTAAGCACACTTAGGCTCAAAATTGGCCATGTTTACGATAAAAAAATACAGGATTTAAGAGAAAAGTGTCTTGTTTTTTTTTTATTTAAATGTTATTATTATTACCAGGGTAATCATTATCAGACTTTTGTTATCTACTGCTGGACAAAGGCTTCGCCAAATTTTCGTCCAAATAACATTGTGACGCAATATGAAGCTGGCCAGACGCATTAGTATAGGGTTTGATGTCGGGTCTCCGCCTCTTCCCAAGATAATATTTTCGAGTTTTGTCCTGATCGCCTCATGCGAAACTCACGAAATAAAAAAAAGATTCCGACGAATTGAGAACCTCCTCCTTTTTCTGAAGTCGGTTAAAAATGGGGTAGTGACACTTCATTTTTTTTATCCGTCACCACCAAATACATTAATATAATCTGATAATAATAAGTACTGGATTTGCAATGACAATTTTCATTGTCCCCATTGCACATCTAGTATTTTAATTATTTAAAGCTGCTGTGACAATTCTGTCGAAATATTCATCGTATCACGCAATTTTATCCCAACTAATGCAAAACACGCAATATACATTTATATATTAAACCTTTTAAAAACCAGCGTTTATACATATATTTATTAAATAATATAAATTCTGTATACGTTTTATGTTTTACCCTATATGTTTATGCACGTACTGTTTTCAGAACAGCCTGAGGTCGTACATATATTCGTGCTTTAAAATTCGAGATAAATTGGGTGAAATCCGTGTCGATATTTCCATACATTTTATCCTTACGGGACATTACACCTCTGTCGATATACGTGGCATTATATTGGCTATTTCAATTTGTTCATGTTTTCCCTTCACGTATCATGTTCGCGTGATATGCATTTTTTTGTGGAAAGTATTCAAACGTCGATGTCAAACTGAAACTGTTGATCCGGAGCTCAATCGTTACGAATATAATTTCGGGTTAGAAATTAAAAAGCGATTCAAACGGTTAGGACCAGGTAGTGGTTTTGATGATACGGATTAAGGTAAGTGGTGAAGGAAAAGATACGAAAAGGGAGAGGAATAGACTGCGTGAAGATGAACATAAAAGAGAAAGAGGTGAATGATCGGAATACGGGCAGCAGAAGTATGGAAGCGAAGGACATACTGTGTCGAACCCAAATAAATAGAAATACGGCAAGAGGTCATCCTCTCGGCAATGGTGAAATGTCAGATATAGGTAAAATTATTCGACCAGAACACATGATTATATCATATGTACTAAAATAGAAACAGTCCGTTCCTTGTTGATATCTTGTATTGATATTCAAGTAAGTTTACCGGAATATCCAATTCAAGATTGTATAAGTATTGATGTTTATACAAGTAACAAGGCCCCTGTCTCAGTACACCGCATGTACATTCGATTGTAAGTCTATACAAAGACTGTCTATAGTTTAAGTTAATAATACAATGTACCATCCGTAGGGAACCTACTACTATTATTGTATCACAGACAGTAAGGCGTCAAATACCAATTTACATACACTTCTAGTAATATGATTACTTGGTTCGTGAAATGTACTACATGTATGGATTTGAGTGCATTTTCCACTTTAGATCATACATATAGAAGCGAGCACAATTGTGCTCTACTTTTATAAAATGTACTATAACATCTAAACAAAGAAGATAATAAAATCTATTTTTTTTAAGTAATTGATCTTGTGAAACCAAAATATTGTTTTTTCTCCAAATGTAAGTTCATTTCTCTGTGTAGGCATCTCAAATATCAATATAAAGATCATGATTAAACTATTTCAATTTTCAAGATAAAATTTAATGAATACCTCGGTTAAACCCGACCATCGGATAGGTAGAACCCTAGTTACAGCTTTAGCTCATAGAGAAAGATTATGACGTACATAGTAGCATAAAAGTGCTAGGCAGGCTCTGAAGGCTCAACGGATCACAAACTGCGAAAACGGCACTTTAAATATACTACCCAAATTCAACAGCGAAGGGTCATTCATTAATGGTCAGTTTCAAAACGAATACGTATCCAAGTAAATTAAAAATGTGACATTATTCGCGTAATATCATAACAATGGCACTTATGATTTCAAAAAGAAAAAAAAGTGTAGTACATCTGATATAGTCCACGCGGTCAAAGTCCTTTTAACAAGCCAGTAAATAGATAAAATAAACAATCAAAGCCTAGAGAGTGAGTCGTCGCAATGCTCTGAATAGTAATAGGATTGTCGCTCAGCTTATTACAGCAGCCTTACATAAATGCGAACCACTGCCCTCAATGTTTTCACATCGCCATTGTCTGTTTGTGAAGCCTGGTATACACAGGAATACTAACACATGCAGTGTTCTTGTGAGGTACCTTTTCATTTTACTTTTACTGTACATTCTATTAAAGTAAATTATCGTATTGTTTGCTTATGAATAATGTTGATTGCATATTAGCTAGGCTTCATCCGAGTTCAATTATATTCTGTAAGAGGAAGAAACTCACCAGTATTAGTTACTCGGATCTCTTAGATTGCAGCTTCATCTTACTGATAATATATTTCCTAAAGATAATTAAGAAACTTATATATTTAAGAAACTTAAATTTATGTAAGTCTCAGTATTCAATCATGATTAAAATTTTAGGAGTAGTTCTTAACTATTTGAAAAACATTAAACAAAACATGTTAGAAGTATTTATGTTATGCAAAGAAACGTTTACTACGCTTCATCAGCCTCTAACTGTCCACTACTGGACTAGTCCTCTCCTTTGAAAAGAAGAATCGGTCTTCTATACCACGCTTGCCAAACAGGTTTTTATAGCGTTTATTTAAATTTTTCTTTCTTATTCATTGCTGGTCTCTGCATAATATTCTGTCCTTCTGTGGGCTCTCACAACACCCCTGGAATGATATGGGTTGGTGCATTCCGTCTTAATCCGCCATCACACGGAAATTAATATTAACGTGATAACACAAAGTAACAAAAGAAAATTTGATAGTAATAACATTAAGTATTCATTATTTTATAACACACTAAAAGAATAAATATGAGGAAAGGTAGAGAAACAATGAAAGCAGCAAATGGAAATCCATTATCATTGGTTTCGTTTTTACTTTTGTTTTCTAGGAACATGCGATGGAAATGAACCGTTTTTATTAACTTTTCTAGCTAACTTAATCCGTGAGTTGGAAGTGGATTCGCGTTTGAGGTATTGTCTTATACATTATTAACATCTTTTTATAAGAATTAAGTACCGAAGGCAATTATTGTACGTATACCCTCCAATGTGGAAACAATGAAGGGGGATTAGACTATAATTATTTCCACAACAGTAGATTCAAATATACAACAAAGCTTATTTGAATGTTGTTTTCAGTGGCGCGATAAAATAAGGGTGTTTACAATTGAAGTCGATCTCGATTTTAAGATGCAAAAGTATTTTTCTGACAAATAATATTAAAGTTTGTAAAAAATATTTTTCGTGCAAGTGATAAATCAAAAGTTTACTGCAAAATTTACAGTAGAAGTAAAGGAGCTTTTTATGAAGTACCTAATTGTATCGCTTGAACAAAGCACCACTAGAAAAATTTGAGACAGGCACCATGACTTCAATTAGTGACTAATTACAACGGTTTCCGTAAACATTTGGTGTATTTTGTATCATATTTCTCTACGATAAATTAATCTCTACGTGGCACATGCGTGCAAAATTGCCAGCGGCACATTCATAAACAACCTTCATTAACGGCCAACGCTTAGCTGTATTTTACAGCATCATACATGATGCACATTCGATTTTCGTATATCCCGTATGAATATTTGCCCGTTCATTTTCAAAATAAGCTACTTTCATTCAGAATTCCACGTGCACATGCTTTATTTCCGTCAACAGGCGACCAATTGGAACTCAGGAAAGAAATTTTGTTATGCAAGTACGTCTACCAAACATATTTATAACTTTACCTTGTTGACACAAGGTCGAAAGTCGGTTGCTTCCAATAATATTTTCCACGATTCAATATAGTTATTTGTTGTGGAAATCGAGGCGTGCGGAGCGGTCGCCATATTTTCCCATTTCCCCACGGGATGTGGGGGAACATTATGTATTTGTTAAGAATTACCCATGCCAGCCAAGTCCGGTATGTCGCGGGCAGTTTATGGGTCACTTTAGAACGGCTTTACGGAAATATACGACGGACTTTTTAATATTGACGTGGCCGGTAATCAATTTTACGCTCGACTGTTAAGGTCGTATAGTTGCATTGGTTGATTTCAAAGTAATAGCTGGCACTTAACTGCGTAAGGTTTTATAGATCATCCGGGAGATCCACTAATACGTATATATTAGTATATAGGTTTCTGTGATAGATTTGTATTCTTATGCTTCAAGACAAACTATTAAACAATTTAGAGTAGGCATAACTTTATGTCAGTTCTATTTATTTAAGAAGCTAAATATTCAAGTCTATACCCCAAGTCTCCCACAATGCGGTTCACTGTTAGAGAAGTGATGGTCGTGCAAACTATATTCGATCTTACAGCTATTTAAGAATTTGGAATCTTCATTGTTAAATATTGTATTTTATAAAATCATTTGATAAGTCTGCCGAGCAGAGTTTGAGCAAATGATTGTTTAATTATATTGAGCTTCCATATAATTTAACAATCATTTGAACATCATATTTTCATTCAAAATCGACAAACCGATAATTGGTATTCTATTATTGATTATATGCTGATGTTTCATCAAATAGAAGCATCGTTAGCATTTTCAATACAATTAAAGGTGAAACCAGAAATAAAATGGAAAATTTCCTCCGTGCAAGAACGAGTAATAAAACGTTGTATCGTAAAACCTTTTTACTTAGCTAAGGTGAAATTAAAAAGGAAACGGTATGATTTGCGCTCGGTATTTCCGTACTGCTTTTTTTTTGAGAGTGTAATAGGATTTTTTACGGAATTATTGGTGGTTTGAGAGCAAAGGTGGTTTTAGATGACTGGCTGGAATGATTTTTTTTTCTGGAATATCGAGAATTGGAAATGGGCGTTCTGGTGTTTTGCAAACTCGGCTGCAGTTTTGAATAACTGTTACGAGATTACTATTTGTACGTTGGTTGTGTTTTGACTATAGCAAAATTTTCTAAGATTTTCCTGACCTGAACTTTTACTACGTTGTTTTAGTTTTGACCGGTTGAACGTAATAATACGTCAATATCTGTTTCTTATTTGTTTTCAGTACATACTAATAAAGTACTTATTTTCTTACTAAATGAAATTACTTATTCGGAACGTGCCTCTGGCAAAATAATAAGCAATATTGGGGCATATGTTCCTTATATGGCAATAAGATATATCTTGCCTATATGACTGCGATTGTATTTCTAATTCTACAACTATACAATCTACAAAACATGCTCTATTCAAATACTACGGAATACAAATCTTCAATACATTCAAATCAAATACTTGTTAAAGCGCAAGCTCTTTGCATTTGTCGGTACAGTCTTGTAAAACTCGGTCAGAAACAACTTTGGTACAATGAAAGGAAACTGCAAATGACGTCTTTCATACAACTTGGTCTCCGTGGAACAACTTTTGGACAGTCAAATAAGAGTCTAAACGGTGTCTCTCGGTCGATTGAACTACTGAAGAATGGATACGAAGTCTTTGCTGTACTAACAATTTGCATGCAACGTTATTACTCGTTTTAAACCTCTTAGAGGCTGAATGCAGTCGGTTTTCTAAAAATTATCTGTTCTGTAAGTCAAGATTATGTTTTAATTTTGTATGGAACTCAATTGTAATATTTCTAAGACCAAAAGGTTTTTTGGCAGTCATAAGTCTAATCAAACCGTATGAATTATTTTTGTTCTTTCGATGTTTGCTATTTTGATATAGACTGGGATATTATCAAACCTTTATAAATGCTCCAAATATAAACATTATTGAGGTTCCTCTAATCGATAGACGAAAGCGTCTCGACAACGTGCAACGCTGTGTCAGCTCTGTATATTTTACGTTGCGACGATGCTATGCAATTTGTATTCAAATAAACTGCAGGGACTCTGCGTCACTAACCGACTCTCTAATTCTTGGGTCTTTGACGTCTTTATAATTATTTCTGACTGTAGAATCACTCTATCATCATCAGTATATAAACGTACCGACTACTGGGCACGAGCTTTTTCCAACTATGAAAATGGTTATGACATAGTCCACCACGTTGGCCAAATGCGGGCTTACAGACATCACATGGTTTTTAAATACATTATAGATTGTTCATAGACATGCAGATTTTGTCACGATGCGTTCCTTTGCTATTTAAAAAGCGATAATCAAATAAATAGCATATACAAGCTACATTCACTGCTCATTTCCACTTTAGCTTAACAGTTAACAGTGCTGGCATAGTTTTGAACCCAAGAACATTTGCTTAGCAGTCTGTTGGTCTACTACTACTTCTACTAAGTCTATAAAGAGACTTACAAGAAAATCACTACAATCAAGCGCATCTACTTTAAATCCGTCCACATAAACACTTACCATGTTTCAGTGAGTAAGTGCACTTCCTCATAAAAGCCGAACATTTGGGTCACCACAGATTGTGAATATTCACAAATAATTACAATAAACACACATTCACTTCACATCCAGTCCATTTACGCAAGAGTTTGCCGCTGCAATGAAAATGTTTTTGATTGATGTGCCTATGCTTTTATTGACATAGTAAAATAGTAGTGAACTAGTTCCGAAAATATAATTGGTACGTACGAATTTATGAATCGGCTATCGGTTTAGTAGAATTGCATCCAACTTAAATGTATGCTTTATGTATGGATTCCATGTAAGAACCAAGCTAGTGTGGTCTTTGAAGTATAATTTTAGACATCATATTACAACAATTTTGTATAAGAAAACCACTTTAATTTGATCGTCTGAGATTTTTAACTATGTTTTGTAAGGATTTGCCGGTAATATCTCCATACATTAATAATAATATAATTAAAATATTAGTTCAATTATCGAATGCCTGTTTTGTATTACCTACTCATAATGACTACAAGAATAATGAACCCCACCACGTATAACAATATTGACTGTTTCTTCCATTACCGTAGCCGCCTTCTTAGAAGTGCTGCAGGCAACAGCCAATAGGACGACAAGAGTCCCAATAATTTTATACCTGGAACAATAAGTAAACACAAGTCAAAAAATGTTATTAGTTTCACAAACAAAGAAAACAAAAACATTGATTAAAAACAACTAAGGGTACACATATAATAGAGTAACTCTATATGTAAGAACAACAAAATTGGCAATCATAAAAATATATTCCTGCGGTATTTTGAATTAATTAATTAAATTCAAATGCCGACCCGCAATCAACCTCTGGCATTCCTCTTTCCTCCTCTTTTACATTTTAATACTAGTGTGTCCGCTGATAAAGAATGTTTAAATGAAACAAAGGATGCGTTTTGCTTACAACCCCGCTGGGCGTAGCTTTTGTTTTAGAAACCGGATAGGGGTTTATTTGATGTTTTAGATACTATGAACAACAATTTAGCTAATTTTACACGGTACTTTTATAGGTGAAGGAAGAGCAAATCGTATGAAAGATGGATAAAGAAAAGTGTGTGTAAAGAAAATGAGTATTTATGAAAATAAATATCGGTAAAACGCTTGTCAATATCGGTAATTCTATAGTTATATTATATTGCTGTGATAATATCAAATGTTTTTCTTAACACATTTCCGCAATAGAGCAGAAATGAACAATATTTTTAATTAAGGTAGCATGAAGAAATTCATTCCCATACATACATTCATAAACTCATATTACATTTTGCTCCTTTTTGACCAGTCGTTAGAATTTTTGTATCACACATTTCTGGGTCGTGTCAGTGGGCCATAATGGACGTCCTTTTCCAGGAATGTTGTTCTTTGTTATTTTACTCCCGCATTACCAGAAGATTGACGCCGCATTAATATTAATAGGCATGTCTATGTATGTAATAAATTACAAAAGGTTAATTAATGTTAGCAGTCATCAGCGAAATTACGAGTACATAGCATTAATTAATGTTATTACATTATCTGTTCCGAGAGTACGGTATTACTTTTTGAAAACAACGTTGGCTGTTGCTAAGTTAGCAAGCTTGCATAAGAATACATACATACATACATACATAGACTCACGCCTGTTTCCCGGAGGGGTAGGCAGAGACTACGGAACGCCATTTGCAACGATCCTGTCATACCTCTCTTGCTTCATTCACTCCCATCAAGTTTCTCATGCATGCTCTTCTGTTAAGGGTACTTCTATCCTGTCCTTTTTTGAGGATGTCTCCAATCTGGTCATGGCCTAAGAATATCCATGTTCTAATTTAGAATTTACAAAAAGAGATTCGTCGACGCAGGAAATTATGACCACTCATTCTGTTATTTACAGAAGCGAGTGGCAGTATTATTTCCAAAACTATTTTCAAAAGCAGAAATTCATCAAGTACTCCCATTTGAATCGCAAAAGACACTTATCGCGTTTATATCAATAGTAACATTTTAATTTTACACTGCACTCTGAAATCCATTATCGAGCATACTTCAGCAATGTCAAAGTACCCTATTTTTCGTAACGGCCATTCACGTCACTCAGATTCAAAAAGAGAACGTTTTAAACATAGCAAAATGTCGGAAACGGCGGACCGAACCGGCCGGTATTGTTCTTAACACTCACCGGCAAAATACGAAATATATTGCGTTTTATTTTAGTGCCTTGCCGTTGGAAGGTGTTAGTTTATTTCCGGGCCAACTATAGAGCGGGGATGTGTGCCCACGTCACGTGTCAGCTCTTGTTACAATACAATAACATGTCTAACCTCAAGTTGGCGCTATATGTAGTATACAACATGTTATATCTTATTTGAAAGTTTGTTGTGTGTGTTTCATATTGATTCGTGATTTCTGCAATTTATCACCTGTATATATAAAATTCTTGCTTTACTGACTGACTGCCAGACAACGCACAGCCAAAACTATTGGGCGTAAGAAGTTTTAAAAGTGGCATGAATGTTCCTTCGGGACCGAAGAGCCGCTTAAACTAAGGATTGTCCGAAATTCTCACAGGACTGGACAGAAACAGTTAAATAAATAATCAATTATTAAACCCCTTGTTAAGTCTTATTTAACAGGGGGCTGACCTAAAACATTCACACAGTATACAGCCCTGAAATATTTCCGACGATAAAACCGATTCACCTTGCGGAAACCTAGTACATTTACAGAAGTTCTACATAACTTTGAAATCAAGATTTTTCGATAAGCCTGCAGTCCTTCTTACTGCAGAAATCGCATAATCATAGCAATAAATCGTGATTCATTTAGTTCAATGCGGATGAGTATATTATGGGTCATTAACGACAATGGTCATTTCTGACTCAAATAAATGATAAGATATTACATCATTATCGGTTATGTCTTAAATGTCCAGGGTCTGGATAATCGATATTAAATTATGTTAATGGAAAAGTAATTACTAACTCTGTAGTCAAACAGTGTGAGTAGATTTTGATTGCTTCCAAGTCAGGAATATTATCAAATACTTTTAGGTATGGATATTACAAGTAATTTTGAATTTCAAAGGTCAAATATATGTAAATTTAGACCTTAATATTTGCACTTAAAAGACACGTATTTATACAGGTATTTCCAGGAAGTTCAAAAATGTGTTGTGATTGTGTGTATAACTGGTAGTACTACATCAATGGTACCATATTCAATAACCCAACTGATCTGGGTATTATAAGTATTAACCATTTTCATCAACTTTCCAAACTTAAACATTCCAGCATCGTTTTAATTAATTTTAATTAATGAATTACGAGCATTTATTTTCCATTATGAAAACATAAAATGCAATATTTAAATATTGTTCAGCTATTATTTTAACAAAAAGCAGACGTGGTTTGTTCATTTAATGGGCTATAAAAAATGAAATTTTGGGGTAAAAATACAGGGTAAAAGTAATAGTACATAAAAAAGTATTATTGTAATGGTAGGCGGTAGGAAAAGCATCCCATCAAAGTTTTAAAAAAATCTACGCGGTAATAAGTAAATAAAAGTAATTATGATATAGGTGATGACAAAGTGTTCATTGTGTTCCTTAAATATAAAAGCCAAGAGTCAAAAGTGGACTTATACGTATGCTGCGGAACTACCTGAAATAAAATATATTATAACTCATTTGCCTCTTTGGAGATGTAAACAATGAAGTAAGACACAAGTTAGTACATTTAAAATGTACTTCTAAAAATTTAAGTCAGATTTCATATTAAAACTCCATAACAAATTTTAAAGCTCTATCATGAACAAAACCAGAATCTTTGTTGTCTAGTCTGATAAAGGTGGCAATTATTGATCCTGAGTCGAAAGAAACACGTCAATATATACCTATTCACCGTGGTGTCTTTTATTCAAGAGGGACAATGACTGCCGGCCTCCTAATGACATTTAAATCGAAATGGTGTTTTCAATTTCACATTGAAGGCCGGGTTCATTAGTTATAATAATAAATTGTCATCAAGGGGAAGCTGGTGCAGTGGAAAATGCGCATCTATTTATGTCTGCCATCTCTTGGATAGACCACGACATTTTTTATTATTGTTTTAATATTTTGATAGCTAAACAGGTTCATAATATTATTCAGGCTTTCAGTTAGACACGGATAATTATTATGACCCAAAAGCGCTTTCGACTATATGGAAAATCTTTTAAGGTTATGGATGTTAAATGGCACTCATTTAGAATTCGCGGCTCCAAAGGAATAACGTTAATCTAGACTAGATGTAAACAATTTAGTTAATTAATGAGGACATCTGCGAACAAATTTTGCATAAAATCACTACGCAAAGGATCTATCTCTACACCGATTCTCGTAACAAATACTAACATCTATTCATTACCGATGCCAACTAGTACAGTACACATAATTGCACATTGCAACACTGATTTATTTTACCCACCTTTATGTGATAGTATCAATTAGTCGTTATATTAACGAGCTGTTTTATCGAATATCTGCCAACACTCATTAACTCATCTAATTAACAACGAAAATACCTTCACACAACGTGTTTTAAATTTAACCCCTTAATTAATTTGTCATGAAAAAATCTTTATATATCAAATTTACTGACTGACAGGCAAAACACACCCCAAACTATTGGCAATGAATACAGATTTACATAGAAGCGCAGTTCTTAGGGATTTCGTCTGCCGATTCCAAGTGGGGACTGTCTCCAGTATAGTTGGCGGCGCTGGCATCATTCTCCGTCTCTCTTGCTCTCGTAGAGACGCTGTCACAGCGCGACTGCCACGCCGCCAAGCGGCAATTTGGGTCACATAAAATTTATCTTCAGAGCGCCCATAGGAAATGCGCCTCTATGTAAATATCTGAGCTCTTTGCTATTGGGTGCAAGAAGCTGAAATTTGGTATGTATGTTTCTTGGCACTAAGAATGTATTTCTCGAAATTCCTACGGAAAACACATACATAAATGGATAAAGTCCAATTGAGAATACCCTCATTGTTTAATTCGGTTAACAAGTGACCTTTCCTATAATATAAAAACTACATACAAAAACAAAGGAACAGACACGCCATACATTCTAATTATACGGACAACAGAAAACCTCTCGACCTTTGTCCTAAAAAGTGAAGGAAGCCAATCGATTCAATTTATCCTTTAATTTAATTAAGCCAGTTAGAACACATTGACGTGGCCTACGCCAAAATGAAGCGAGGCCTCAGTGAATCCGGATTAGGACATACCAAGTCGAAATTAGGTCGTTACGAAGACTTGGCCACATCGATTTTGTTTTAAACGTTCGTACATGTCAATATGGTTTCATATCTGTATTTTATTGACATATTTTTAACAAGCTCTCGGTGTCAAATGTTGGATTGCGAATGGATATTTTATTTTTTCGACATTTTGGACTGGGTGTCATAAATTATTTGAAGATTAATGGATGGTTACGTGGACGAAAGCTACGCCCCACCAGAGATCAGATTTGACCTTTTACTTTATGAGTTGAGTGGAAATTAAAATGTAATTATCGTTTTAATAAGGGAGGAAAATGTGACCGAGAGTCCGTTACTACGCTCGTAAAAAGTATGAAGTTTGATCTCAAGTTTATATCATATTTGCGCCTTGTTATACAAGTTCTAAATGTGAGTCTCAATTTGGGGCATTGTGATAATACTTTTATAAATGCGATTGTGTGGGTTGTAAAATCATTACTCACATTATGGTTATCGTTTCTTAAAACCACACGACTCCAATAATTTTGTGAACATATCATAACCATACATTTCAAACAATATTGACATGGGAGATTTTCAAACCATTTAAGCACAAAATACACCCAGGTTCACACAGAGTGTGTGGCGATCGAACTCATAACAATACTGCTTGCTATAACCGCGTTTAAATTTCTCTGACGTGTCGCGTCTGACGCTCTGTGTCATTATGTAAAAAATACCTAATGAGCAATTCTTAAAGCTCATATTTGAATTACGACAGAGAGCTTCAGACGCGACACGTCAGAGAAATGTAAACGCGGCATAACTCTTTTAGAGCTTTTCTAAGGTAATATAGTCGGGGATGTATTGCACGTCTAGCAGAATGATATGATTGATGGAGTATGTACAAAGTTATTCAGGATAGAGATTGATACGCAGATAATAATATAAGCATCACTGATTAAATTTAAATTCTATTTGTAATGTTTAAACCCTTAACAGAATATTAAATTAGAAGCAGAAATAAAAGATTTTAGAACAACCGATTTTACCAAAATGTACCTATAGTTTGGTTATCATTCTCCTATTGTAATCTGCAGCCGTATTCCGTACTTCTATCGAACTTGATGCATAGGCACATATTAACCGTACTTATTATCGAATAGCCTTCATAAAGAGGCGGTTTTTCATATTTAAAAAAGGAATACGTTTATTTACACTTTATACACTCTGCAATTACGCTTTCCTTCATATATTGCTGCAGAAAATCACTCATGGCTTTACAATGACAATCTAATTGGACATAATTATGTCGAACCCTATGACAGATGGTAGCAGTCCTTGTGCTTTTGCTACGCTTGTCAGGTGAATTAACAATGCAGTAAATAGCCTGCAGTAATGTCTTGACGACAAACATATTAGTTCCTCCATGCTACATGGGCCATGGTTCAGCGTAATTCCTTATGTCATCTCAATTTGGCGTAGTGTAATTACTGAGATTTTGACATAATTCTATGAGGCTGTTGACTCTATTTATCATCCAATGCTATTTAGTTGGTAGACGGGATCAACCAAAATAAAATAAATAAGTTGAATGATCTTCAAAATGACACTGCTTATAATCACGGCAATAAAATATGTTACTAAACTGTCTTGCGAGTTTTGCACATAAAATCGCCCAATTACTAAAACGCCTCGAAGCCTCTGAAAATAGATTTAGTAAACAAAAGCTTGTAAAAGAAGTATGAATTCTATATAAGTTTTTAAGGTTACACTGTGCTTGTGAAATACTTTTGGATACCACATTATATAATCAAAACATTCTTAATTCGCTTTTGGCATCAACTACATAACCTGTCATTGTAACAAAACCCCAAGTGTCATTATGCCCCATTCTAATGCGCAAATAAAAGCTATTCACACAACAAAGCAAAACGCCAACACAAGAATAATTTAACAAAAAAAAGAATCTTTAAAAAAAGGTTGCACATTATACGAAAAGTGGAGCAAAAAATTTACTCGCTGGTTACCCTGACCTGCAAGTTTCAAGGCAACGAAAATTGTTTGCCAAGGTTTACATTTCGTGATGCTTTTTCTACTACGTGTGGAGACGTTGCTTGTATTGTTGGGACAACTCACTTTGCTCGAGTTGGCGATTAAATTGGGTCACTTTACTCGAATCGGCGATAAGGATGAGGCGTTTTACTCTGATGTGCAATTGGAGTGGTTTTGGCAGTCGATTCCTGAGTAAATTTGGAATTTAAAATCACTGGCCTTTCTAAAAACATTATCATTTAAGGCTTTGACAGCGCTACTTTTTATTCATAAATGTTATTATAAAACTCATTACTGAAATGGCTTTACGCTATTTCCAATTTAATACGTAACAAATAGCTGGGCGCAATATCATGAGCACAAAATATAATTTTCTCAGAAGAAAAATCACTGATATATCATCCGAAGGAAATAAAACAAGCACCTACGAGATACGTTAACAAATGATTACCCCCGGATTTGTTCATAGCTTTCTCTCTTTTCGCCCTAATCCTGTACGGGTTACACCAAATCCCAATTGATCCCCTCACTAAATCGGTACAGAAATCTCACAACTCTGATAGGTTTCTTGTATTACGACTGTTTTCGTGACTTTCTACGTTCTACCAGATTTTATGTGGATACCTTCGCGCTTGCTATCTTTATTTTATGTATAGAACTATTCACTAGCGCTATAAAGAGTTTAACAGTCTACAAATTTCAAAATCAATCAGAGAAAATAGTGATTCGGGTGGACGTTTCGCTTTATCGAAAGTTTGCTGTCCGTGAATGTGCCGAGAATACTATATAATAGTTGTAATGAATATTCAGTGAAGTAATGGTATTATGTAGAGTGACAGTGAGATAATTGCCAAGGCTTGGCTGTGTTGCTTTGTCATTGGACAATACGGATTGTGGCAGCCTTGGTTGTCAAAACTAGGAATGTTGAGCCTAAAACGTAACAGGCATTATACATGTTTATTAAATTTCTGTCTAGTCAGCAAATATACATTTATACAGGTGTATGCTCTAATTCCTTATTATGAGTAATATGCGACTGTCAGAGTTTCATTTTATTTTTGCATATTATCACTCCCACTCGAAGTTCTTATGAAGTATGACAATGTTATGGTGAATTATCTTTTAGTGTGAATAATTAATAATCTCTACAAAAATAATTTTGGAGCTAATTTAGAACATCACCGCTGTTTGCATTTGTTTTTGTAATGCATCCGAATTCATTGATAAATAATTAAATATTGTCATAATTATATCAGAATCTTTTACTTTACTTCATATTCAAGGTAGGCTAACTATAAATACATATTTAATAGTAAGCATAACATGATACCATGAAAGTTACGCTGTATAATTTTATAACCTATTCTAGAAAATTTATGGACTTTTATTACAGTATCGGCACTCGATAACTCTTGTAGTATAATTTCACGAGTATAATATTCGGCGGTGTCACGCGAATCTCCCATTTCCACTTTTTCCACGGGGACATTTTAGGAATTTACAATATCGTACCAGCGCTATTTAACGACTTTTATACAACTTTGTGAATTATAAAAGGTAAAGTTGAAACAAAGTGGGTCAAGTTTGTGTTCTCCGCAAACGCGGAAGGTAATTTTGGTGTTCAATAGATTTTTTCCGTCGCTCCCCACTCGAACGTGAGCCAATTTGAAATCTAAGTAATCGTCTATTAACACAAAATAGACCCTATTTCCTCGTAATAAGGTGTTGTTTTATTAGCTCGCAGTACGGCAGTAAGTAAGAGTTAGGATTTTATTCCATTAGGATCTTAGTTAACAATCTATTAAATGTTGTTTGGTTAACTTTGCAGGAAATTTGCGGTCGGCCCGGGGCCTAAACCACTATGTTTTCCAAACATGTCCACAGTTTATCAGCTGATTTAATCGTCATCGAATCAAACATTCATATTTGTTAGTAATGCTATAACGGCGACGAGGAAATCAAGGACGGCAAATATTTAACCAAAAACAGAACGTGAAATTTTCTAATTTATGTTGCCAATAATCGACGACATAGAAAGAAGTGACTGGGTTTTACTTGAATTGAATAGATAGCGGCGATAGCCCAGTGGTGTACGTAACGGACTGCCGAGACGATGGTCTCGGGTTCGATCCCCAGGTACCCCGGGCACACACCTATGACTTTTCAAGGTTGTGTGTGCATATATAAATTAATTATCGCTCGCTTATTGATGTGCCCAGTAAATGGCAATAGGCTCGCCCCCTATTACATTGGGACCGAAACATAACTGGCGAAGTGTGGGTGTGTAATACTCCTCTGCCTACCCCTTCGGGGATAACAGGCGTGAAGATATGTTATGTTATGAATAGATAGGAATACCAAACATTCCATAACGATTGCATCTCTTATGAGATGTCATAGCAGAACCAGAATGCATGAGCACATAAAAGGATTCTTAAATATAGTTAGATTTGGTAATTATATTTACCATGGTATGTATAATGTTTCTTTGTCGTACTAGAGTTGCAACGTTCTACAAAAATATTTTTATACGTACAACATAAAACTCTACAAAAACAGCCTAAAGTAGTCACTGCGATACCTCAGAAGTCGACAAGCTTAAATCTTATAACATCAGAAAGGTTTCATAATGACGTACACCTCTAATGGCCATTTTTAATATTCGAACTATATATAAATAGATCTGTAGATTTTAGATTCGTGTTTGATATATTTTGTATGGAGCTTATGTCAAAAACGAATCTAAAATCTACAGATCTATCTATAATTTGAATATTGAATTACGTAGTAAGTCAACAAAACAAAAAATGAGAAAAATACATCGAGCTCCCACTCCAATAAAAGAACAAATTATTCAAAAATATCAAGAGTCGTTATTCAGCAGTGAGTGTAAAGACAGAATCCAACCTCAACCATTTCAAGACGATAACGAACGCTAATGAATAAAAGCCCTGACATTTTAGTTAACCATTGCCCTTCCCGAAACATTTTAATATGATCACAATTTGCTAAGAATTACTTGTTTACCAATAAACTCTGTTTGGACAGGCAATTATACATTTTGACAGCACTTTGGAGAGAATTTCGATCCACTATATTTCTTCGGTTTCAATTATTTATTTGAATACAGCGGTGTTTCGTACACATGCTGTATAAAATATTTTCTATTCGTATCGTAGAGCACTTTTAAGAATTAATCCTGTGTCGCAGGGGACTTTACAAACATACAACCAACCTACACAATGAACACCCAGACTCAAAACAACACTTTATGGATCACACAAAGTGTAGTCTCGTGTGGGAACCGAACACACAACACTTGGCGCAGTGTCAAGCGGCGAAGCGCCCACTTAAACCACTACGCCAACCGAAGGCTTTTAAACCAAACAGTTTTATCACGATCAATATATTATTATGTGCATAGAGACTAATTTGTGTCTTATTGATTAACCTTTCTCTCTATCAATACCTGTACTATTTTTGTTTGATCATAAGTTCAGTGATATACGGTAAGATTGACGTATTCATGTGAATAAAAAACTTTTAACAAAATTATAGTAGAAGGCTATGGTTCCCACCAAGAACTTAGGGTCCCAAGCCAACCTCACCTGCAAGTGGTGCACCTGCCGATCAACGGACGAGGCTCTGGCAAACAAAATATCCCGAAAAGCGGCAATAGGCTCGCCACCTATTACGTGAGATCAAAACACTGGTGAAAAGTGGGCGTTTAATATGCCTCTGCCTACCCCTTCGTGGAAACAGGCGTGAGTATATGTATGTATGTATAGTAGAAGGAAGGAGTACCGTTTCCAGATTAAAGTTATAAAGGATTATTAAAGGATTAAATCGCACGTGTGTTGACTCGTTAATTTCATATTTGCCAAAATGAAACATGTAGCAACTATCCGTCTTTACAAATTACTTACAGAGACGCATATGGTCGACTGAAATCACACACATGTCACATGAAAATAGGCACTTACAGACGCAGACGTGCGCAAACAGTGATTTTGAATATAGGCACTATGTTTAAAAGAAAATGAATAATTTTACATGATTAAAACATCAACAGAAGGATCATTACTCACCACCTACACAATCGACCCTTGGCCCTAAATAAAGGAAGCATAATTATGTAATTATCAACCACAACAATACACAAACGAATATTCGCCGTAAAAGCAAAATTATTTCCAGACAATTACCGTTTAATGACACTTCAGAATATGAGAAAACCTAAACAAAAAATCCTAGAAGACGTATAATTTAAACGCTGTCATTTGCGCAGCACTGTGAAAAAAAAGACTCGAATTATGCTGACAAAACTTTTCTGCTAGAGATATGTTTGTATATACAAAAATAATGGACCTTTAGTAACATTTTTAGCATGTTGTTCTGGCTAGGTGATTTAAAATGTACGAGGCAGGCATAATTGGGAAATGCTAGCCTTTTTAAAAAGCATTGTTCCCTGGTTTGTATTTAGCAATGCTGGTGCATACTGCATACATAATTATTTTTGTAATTTGGTTTTAATTGGTATATCTTGTACTGCTTTGTACGGATACACTTCTGCTTTTAGTAACTGCATACGTGGTGGAGTATAATATGTACAGTAAAATATGTATAACTCTATTGGGTCTACGCATTCGTTTACGGTGATATGAGCTAGATTTTGAGAGAATAAACAGAAAAGCCAATACATTATTAACACAAACTGTACTTTATTTCGTCGTTATTTTGATATCTAAAAAAAACCTGTACAAAGCCAAATTTGATCCGATGCCGACAGTCTTCTACTCATACTGTCGTCATAACAGCAAAAGTCTTAACTTGGCGCTTCTCCAGAATGTCACCGATTTACTCTAACAATGTTCGTCGAGAAAAACATGCAGTTACATAACATAATATAATTCCACAAATAAAATCTCACTTCCCGATCAACACACAAATGTACTCCGCATGTAATTGCCAGAGAGAATATTTAAGGAAATCACGAGAAAATACTTCGTATCATTTTTGATTTATTCTCTCTCAGCGCACACGTTCATGAATTTTACATTGACAATCGCATTATAAAATGTAAGTATACTGATTTTCGAAGTGCCTTTCGTTTGTTAAAGCACCTTGGCTTATAAGAATACCTAACGAAAACTTCTGCAGCCTTTTTCGAAACATTACTTTTCCCAGACAAAATGTTTCAATTTGAGGATTTAAAATAGAATTCTTAGCTATTTTGAATCCTCAAGTATGTTTTGTTTAAAATAAACTTGTTCATTATCATTACATATTTTAGGCAACACCTATTTGTTATGTTCTATTTTTAGCGTACTGTTTTTTTTTTTATATTGCACATTAAATTTGTGTACTCTTCATCACGTACTTTCTCTTTAGATCTCCATCTACCTCAGCTTTTCCGAAAGTACTTCTCTTGTTGTGTTTTATTTGGAGAGTAAGGATTTCAATCTGCTTCACTGCTTATAAAGTTTGTATATCTTTTATCTCTGACTTCTTTCTTCAAACCTTTTTAACTTTCTGTATCGAATTTTTAATATCTTTTACCTTCGACAAAATGAACGCCCTCATACTTCGTGAATGCCTTACATTAGACGGTCAAGTAGGGTCTATTGTTTTCTAATACTTAAACAGGAAGGTTGGATGAACATGAACTGAATACGTAATACCTAAGTTGGGGTACATACAAAGTGTTAATTAATAAATCGTCCTACTCATTAATTATTCATGTGCACTGTCACAGTTCAACGTTCGCATTTCCTAAGTACAGTACTGGTGAACACATAGGGATGGGTAATTTGGTACTAATTGGGAATGTAGCAATTTGTCTTGGATCGTGTATGGAATATTGTTCTACGCCTTTACGATTTGGGGTCTCGTTTTCAATGAAATTGACGTGGCTGTGAATCTGATGTACGCAGTTTTTTGGTGACATGCTCGTTTGCTTCTTCTAAATGATGGGGTAAATTCATTGATTATTGTCGTATCGTGTTGTTATTCTCAGTTATTTCTGTTAAGCTTTAAATATTCGTAGGTAACGCATTAATTATTAATAAGATACAATACGTCTTTTCACATCCCTAATGAGTGAAAAGTCGAACTTTCTTAGATTTTAACAAAATATCTTAATATATAAAACCCTTGCGTTACTGACTGACTGACAGACACGCTACAGCCGAAACTATTGGGCGCAGGAAGCTGAAATTTGGCATGTATGTTCCTTGGGGACCGTAGGGGTGCACTAAGAAGGGATTGCCCGAAATTCCCATGGGATCGGCCAAAACGGGTAAAAAAAAATGCAGGCGTAGCTGCTGGCGTCCTCTAGTTACATATATAATATTTAAAAAAAATGTTTTCATTGTCTTTTAAGTTATTCTATGTTGGAATCTAAATATTCTAAGTTGTAAAAATTTGGCATGTATGTTCCTTGGGGACCTAGGGGTGCACTAAGAAGGGATTGCCTGAAATTCCCATGGGATCGGCCAAAACGGGTAAAAAGAAATGCAGGCGTAGCTGCTGGCGTCCTCTAGTTACATATATAATATTAAAAAAAAATGTTTTCATTGTCTTTTAAGTTATTCTATGTTGGAATCCCGACGATATAACATTGTAAAGCATTAAATAACAATTTAATAAATTAAATACTACGAGTAGAATTGAGAAATTGGTCCTTTTTGAAGTCATTTGAAGTAGTCTCTGAAACTATTTATGTGAAATATTTCCTAACATTTAACATAACCGCAATATGCTTTGTTATTATTATACCGCAGTTTAATAAAGGTTTATATCGTTAGTAAGGTCACCGCGATCGTTCCATGGGGTGTAATTTATATTTGACCTTTTAACAGCACGTGCTACCACTGTGGCTAATGAATTGATTTTTGAGAGCGCTAATGTGGAACTAAGCCAATTGCACAAACGTCAATATATTTTGGAAACCTAGACCATTCCGTAGGAAATAATTTTGAGCTTTGAAATTACTATAGCAAGGGCAGCAGGCGCTCTTCGACTAGTTGAAGTGAGGATATACGCAAAATGGCTGGCAATGGCTTGTTATGAAGAGCGAAAAATGAGCTAAGTGTCTTTGGATATAGGCCTCCCCAAGCCTATATCCAAAGAAGACCACAGATAATACAATAGAATACCCAGGCTTATAATGATGATAATAAAAGACTGTTAAAGAGTGATAATTTCTAAGCCATAGAATAACGTTATCCTTTAGGATTATGGAGATTAGACGGCAATCGATCTGAGGATAAGCTAAACATACTTAATTCAAACCTAGTCAAACTAGAAAGCAGGTGAATTTTTTACTACTTTTTAGTTACTACCGGGTAAACGTTAAGGTATGCGTATGTGATAATGTAGATATACCTGCTTCCGTTGCATGTGATATTGCACAAAGGAAATATTGATTGATAACTCGACCTTAGCCATTAGGGTCAAGTGTAAAGCGACATTTAATTTGACACCGGCCTGTATATTGAAAGGCATTCTCCAAAATCATTTAAAAAGTGGGTGACATTTTAACGGAAAGTATATCCCCGAACCGAAGGCTGGTTTGGCACCTCAGTTTCAACGTTCAATGTTCAAATATAATTATTACACATAGTCTTTTAAATGTCACAGACTCTTGATAACTCGTACATGATTTCAAAGGAAGATGGGAAACAAACAAGCAAAAACCGTTTTAGTTACTCTTTTGAATACGGCATAAAAAATGGAATACGGATTGTCACCACCCCATATCATCCCATGGGTGTCGTAAGAGCCGACAGAGGGAGCATATTATGCAGAGAACAGCACTGTAAGAGAAGGAAAACTTGATACAAACCCTATACCAACCCGTTTGGCCAGCGTGGTATACTAGGCCAATTCCTCCTTTCAAAGGAGAGGCCTAGTCCAGCAGTGGACTGTTAAAGACTGATGATGATGATAAAAAATGGTAGACCTGGAATCGATTAACTTTTCAGAGTGCAGTCAAAAGTCATAGCTGAACTAAACTTTGAAACATTACATATTTATCTTATTTTTCCCTTTCTTTTATTCAGTAACAAGACAAAGAATGGATATTGTGTTATTGTATTCTGGATAGAAGATGGCCGCAACTACGCCCACAGTAATAGATTTTATAGCTTAACCGATTCTTCTCGATCCCTTGATAATTTCAGGAAATTCCTTTTTAGTGCAACCCCTACGATCGCCAAAGAACATACATGCCACATTTCTGCTTCTTGCGCCTAGTAGTTTCAGCTCTCCGTTGTCTCCCAGTCACTAACACATGAATGTTATATTCGTGTAACTACATTGACTTGATACTGTTATTACACACAACAAAACACAATGAACCTTTTTAAATCACTACAAATAAGACAACAATCAGAACGAAAGGTTAGCAAATAAAAATAAAATGCATCGCATCCCGGCATTCAATTGACTGCGCCTTGCAACGCCAATCCCATCAATTGGATGTCGAGACCATGACACGGCAACACGGCTTTGTTACCAACTACGAATGGATACTATATGTTTTGATCGCTGCGTCGTTTGCATCAGATTTGAAAAACTGCACAAAACTGGTTTTCGGTAGTCAACTCACTAGTATAATTCTGGAGAAATGGTTTTGGCAGTAAAGCTTTTTGTAGAAGCGTGATCGATATGCATGTAACAGGAAATGAAATATAAAATAACACATTTTACATATTAACACGTATCAAATGGACATAAAAGAGTTTTGCCAACTGAATTTCTTTCACCGCTTCCTTTCAAGGAACTCTTTTCTAAGTTGGAATAAAGTTTAAAACAGAGGAACTATTGAAGAAGGAGCTTATCCATATTCCATGGGCAAGGCTCTCTAAGTTACCAAAGAACTGCCACGGATAATGCTTGATTTCATACCGTTTTGTGTAAATCTATGCAATAACAAGTTTTGAATATGCACTGCACAGGCTCTTCTACCCTGAGTTTCAGTGCACTAAGTATATACTTTAAAGTATAACTTGCATATTTCTTAGATGGAAGTAACGTTCAAGTAACTTGTGAAAATTTTGTTTAGTTACAAGTATAAGTAGTATATTGAATCCAAGCAAAGGAATATTAAATAATCAATGTAACAACCGTCTCATAAGCATGTTGTGTTCACTGCTACAGGTTGGGAAGACAGGAGAACGGCGCAAAAAAGGAGAAATAATATTTTGGAGAAATAAATTATAAGCACAAATAGGTTAAGAGAAAATAGAGGCAGAGAGAACAGAATACAACCAAAAATTCAGTTTACTTTTGACATTAATACCAGCTAAATATTACATCAGGATTAAAAGCGTGGCCGCGAAGTATAAACAAAAACCAACTCTTAAATTTATTACGTTTGAACACTCATCCCTAAAATTGGTTAAAAATATGTTTATTTTAGCTAGTCTAAACAATTTTTGCGTACACATAAAATATTACGCCCCGCGTAATTGAAACTGACGGCAAAAACAAGCGAACCGACAGCTCCCAACATATTTAATATGTGTCGGTGTCATATACCTATAATTGTGGCTTAAGAGTGTGACGTGTGCGTGTAATGTGCCATTGTTTAGTTTTGTAACGGAATATACGAATATTGCGTGACTATAATGAGCTTAGTGTGTTTTGTTATGATCTATGTTTAGTATTTTTGTGCAGATTGTTTTATTATGTTGTATACGGACAAGCTCTCCGTGTAGCCAGGCTGACGTGGCAATGGGCAGGGCACATAGCGCGAAGAACCGATGGCCGCTGGGGCAGGCGGGTTCTGGAGTAGCAACCACGTACCGGACGACGCAGCAGAGGTAGGCCTCCCGCAAGGTGGACCGACGATCTGTTTAAGATCGCGGGAAGCGGTTGTATGCGGGCGGCTCAAGATCTGTCTGTGTGGAGAACCTTGGGGGAGGCCTATGTCCAGCAGTGGACGTCTCAAGGCTGGCATGATGATACGGACAAGCTATTTAGATCTTTAAACAAATATTTTTACTTACTTCCAAATGCGTTACTAGTTACTTGTAGTCTTTAAACAAGGATCCTTAATAAATATGTTTAGCCTTTCGCGATTTGTACAAAATTTGAACAGAACTTTAAAGGGTCTCCATTGCTTAAATACGGCACAAGCAAAGTTGAAATACCTCCTATTTGCCTCAATTTTTTTGGTTAAGCTTACCCTTACGAGGGGCGTTCAAAAAGTAATGAGAATGACGTGGTGATAGGGGATACTTGAAAAAAAAAATATTGTCACGGAAAGATTAGGTCTTTGTCATAATAACCTCAAATAAATAGCTTTTTATCTTGTCTGTGTCAGCTGCAGTAATTATTTGTTTGTGACATGTCGACAGCTCTCGCTAAAAATTGATAAAATTTAAATCCGTGCGGTGATAAAATACTTTTCGTTGAAAAATTTTACTACGGAACAATTTTTTTTAGATTAACGTAAGACATTGGGGGAATCTGCTCCTCCATATTCCACAGTAGCTCGGTGGTGTGCAGAGTTTAAACGTGGTAGAACACCGGTTAAAGGTGTCAGGAAATGGTCGAAAACGTCGAAAAAAATTGTTCTGGATGATCGTCGTGTAACAGTCCGGTTTATAGCTGAAGAGTTGAAGATTTCAACTGGTAGTGTGCATAGCATTTTGCAAGATCACTTAGTAATGAAAAAGGTATCCGCGCGTTGGGTCCCAAGACAAAAGCAAAGGCGACTCAACATTTCAAAGAGCTCATTGGAACTGTTTCAACTAGATCCTGAACTTTTTTTGGCTCGATTCGTTACAATGGATGAAACATGGCTTCATCATTATGATCCAGAAACGAAACGGTAGTCAATGGCCTAAAAAAGACCGTCATCTCCCACACCAAAGAAATTCAAGACTCAACCATCTGCCGGTAAGATCATGGGCTCAGTTTTTTGGGGCAGCCAGGGGTTGATAATGATTGAATACCTTGAACATCGAGCTACTATAACAGGAAATGTCTACGCAGAACAAATAAAAAAATTACGTCAGGAAATCCTTGAAAAGCGACGAGGAAACGTCGTGAAAAATGTTTTGTTCCATCATGACAACGCGCTGGCGCACAAGTCTGCAGTTGCCACGGCAGCTATCCTAGATGCTGGCTTTGAGATCCTCGATCATCTGCCATATTCCCCGGACTTGGCCTCTAGTGATTTCTACCTATTTCCGTGTTTGAAAGAACACTTGAGAGGCACAAAATTTGAAGATGACGAAGAAGTGAAAGCCGCCGTAAACGATTTTTTAAGTACTCAAGATGAAGATTTTTTTAAAAAGGGAATTTTGGCTCTAGAAAAAAGATTTGCTAAATGTATTAACCTAAAGGGTGATTACATCGAAAAATAAAATAATATTAAATAAATTCATTTTCTAACATAGCTATTCTCATTACTTTTTGAACGCCCCTAGTACCTTGGACACAGGATGACTCCAATCATCAGAGCTCTTTATGTCAAATCGGAGTCTTTCTTTGCCAAATAATGTTAATATAAAAATAGTGCCAAATAGGCTTTCGGGTTGAAATTAATGTATTTTGATACTTCTGTTAGCTAAGCACTGATACCGGAAAATTAATAAAAATAACATAATTATAGTAGGTATATCTTCGTCTCCCTCTGTTCCCAGATAGTGACGTATGTAGTTCACCGCTAGCAAAGTAAAACGTCTGTACACATCAGTGCTATAGAAGATAAATCCACTCATAATAACGTAAGTGCCTTCACCAAAGTTACTGTGAATAGCGAGTATTATGGAGATATCCGTCTAAATCTTCCACTTAAAACGTAACGGTGTTTAGCATAAGATTAAAGAGTTATGTATTTCGCTACGGTTTTAACTGAGTATTCAGATTTAATATTACTCGTAAGATGAGAAGATCTCTACCAGGGTTATCCCTACCCCTCTTGTGTAAAAGACTAAATTCAGAGGTCAAGGATCCGCTTTCTAGTCTAATAAGATTTGCCATAGCTATTAGCTTTTTTACAGAGCGCCTATGACTGACAAGCGCAACGGATAAGACAAGTATAGTAAAATGGTACTTTTTTGTATTTTATTTGTGCCCTCGTCATACTAGTCAGATCAAGGGATGGTCAGAAAGAAATGTTAGGTACTTTATGTATTACTAGATGAGCCCGCGGTTACACCCGCGTTATTTAAGGCTAGCTCCGCTCCCGTGACTCATAGCGTGATGTTATATAGCCTATAGCCTTCCTCAATAAATGACCTATCCAACACTGAAAGAATTTTTCAAATAAGTACGACTGGTAGGTAGTTCCTGAGATTAGTGCGTTCAACCAAACAAACAAACAAACTCTTCAGCTTAATGTATTTGATTAGAGATCAGATTTTAGCTTTGCAGTAGGAATATCAAGGACACAGCAACGTTCAAATAAAGGTGGTACGAGAAGAAATACCTGGCTCGCAGATCCACGTCTCAAGAAGCGCATACATTTTAAAAACTAGCATAGGTTACAATGACAAGAATATTCCGTCTGCGTAATAACAATAACTAATCAATAATACAACACAACATATCAACCTTTAATCATTTGCATTGTTTATTGACTGTAGTAAAATATTATTATTGTTATTTTTACATTATTCTAATATATTTACATATATATAGGCAACGATAGCCGAGTGGAGATACCAACAGACTGACAGGGTATCGGGCTCGAATCCACGGCGCGCACTGATGACTTTTCGGAGTTATGTGCGTATTGAATTATTAATTATCGCTTGTCCCGTGCCTCGGAGAGCACGTTAAGCCGTCGGTCCCGGTTGTCATGAAGATCTTTGACAATCGTTACAGGGCGTCGGCGTCGGTACCTTCTAAATAAACTGACACTAGTCTAAACCGCGGAAATTCGCTACTCCTTCGGGTTGCGGAGGTCAGACAGGCAGTCGCTCTGTAGAAAAGCTAATATTCAGCCAATTCCGGTTAGACTAGTAAGCGGACCCCGATTGAAACTGGGATAACGCTAAGAGCATGATGACATTATTCTAAAATTTTTACAAGAGATCCAATGACTGTGAATGCATGTCTTCATAGCAAAGTGATCAGCCCAATAATCTATATATTCGCGAGGTAAAGCGCGTTCGTCAGCGTCTCTTTTAGTGATGGGTAATCGGTTATTAAAAGTCATACTCATATGCTGCTTGGGGAGGGATATGTTGTATTGTCTGCATAAACAATAGACACGTGTTTTCTACTGTAAATGCATCCAATACTAAAACAGTAAAGCAAAAATACGTGCGTTGAATATAAGGTCAGTAATTTTTTGCAATCTAGAATTAGAATGCAGTTGTCGTCGGTCATCTGTTGTCTACATCATAAACAGATTTTCGTTAATAGATATAATGGACGTTTTATGTTACTTAATTGGTAAAAAAAATTAGCGACATATTAAGATAAAGTCTTAACTAAGTATATACTCTGTCTACCCATTGATATTAGATATAAAATAAAGTTCCCGCCGTTTGTCCTGTCTTTTGTATGAACGCAATAAATTCAAAACTACTGAACGGATTTTTTGCACGGTTTTCATCAATAAGTAGTCTGATTCCTGAGTTAGGTTTAAGGCGCCGAGTACAGCTACTGAGTTGAGCTGTTGCTGTCATTGTCGGATTGTATACATAAGAAAGAGAAGCGCGACGACGACGGGACGTTCAGAACTTTAAAAAAACATGAAATAAATTAATAACAGAAAATGTATTGATTGGATTAAAAAAATAAAACAGTATTTCGTTAGTATATTGCTTGTTGAATAATTTGTCAAACAATCAGAATGATTGTATGTATTTTATTATGGTTTTTACTCGTTAAAATATTTTATTCGAGGTATCTTTGTGATTTTTTTCTATCGATTAAAGTTAGTTGTATTATGTTTTCAACACAGTACTTAACTAGATTATATCCTGAAGAATATCATATATTTTTCTGATTGTGCTAACTGCATTGAATCATATACTTTAAAGCATTATAAAACTCGCGTTTAGCTCTTGTAGCCCCCTTAAGTGTATAATTCACGCGGGCGGAGCCGCAGGCGAACTCTAGTTTTATTTTTAATCTCGTCAATATCCGTCCGGGCGCTGTGGCACCAGGCACGATCGTTACGTCTAGTTACAGCATTATCTTTCCAGATGGAAGAATGCTACACGATTGCTTCAAATAAGTAAATCCTTATTATCATTAAAAATTATTTGTTATCCATCCATGACAATAATTTTAAAATATTTGTCATATCCGTTTATTTATGATGCTATAACGGACACATCCATCAATGCAGCTAGAAATCGTGTCACTAGTATGAGCCAAGGTCCTTTAGTACATGTTACAGCATATACCTAGTGATTGTTCATTACAGCAATCTAGCTTTATACCTACGATATTACCCGATTATAATCATATCTAAACAGGTTATACCAGCTCATATAGTTATTATAAAGCGCTGATATTTATTAAAATACAATTTAACATGCAATTTACATACATTTTAGCTGTTAGTTTTATACAAAGAACGAGGTTGCTGCAGTTTATATGAGAGTTGCAAGTTTTTGTATCCTTAGTTTTGTATCTCTGATAATTTATGCTTATCAAGCGAATGCTCGAGGCCTCACCTATGTGATTTTGAACAAATGTCACGTATATGATATTAAGTTTAAACTAATGTGCGTATGTAAATCATATATTATGAACTATAGTATAAGATAATTAACTTAGCTAACAACCTTAACTAATCATACCTCTGCACCAAAGTTCACTCCCCAGAGAAAAGTTCAACATACTGTTTAAATTCGTCTCATTAATTACACTTCAAATACTTGTCTGTGAACTAAAACTTTTCACCGTTCAATATTGACCCAAGTTAGAAGAAGTAGTCGGAAGTGAGTGAATATATCAAATCATAAACTTTTCTAACTGCAAACTTACAAGTAGGCATGAACAAGCCTGCAAAATTAACTGTAACTTACGCCAGTTCTCTTTAAGAAAACATTTCTCCGTCGTATTATTAACATAGCGGCAACTTAACCCTTGAGGTGCGATCAAACTAAAGGCAAAGTGCCACAAGTGCGAAAGGTCATGTTGCTGCAAATTTTCATTGGCATAGGTTACCGGAAAAAAATTAATTATGACACCTTAATATAATTATATCACATAAATTGCATACCATTGTGTTGGTTATAAAATCAGCTATCATAATTATAACATGAATTACTACTAAATACTCACTTTTCTGGCAAAACAAGCTTACAAACTTAGAGGTTTGTTTTTTTTCACTCGTTCACACAAACATTTCATCACATATTAATGAATTTCATTACTTGTTTGGTTCATAAACACAAAAACATTGTCACATATACCTTTAGGTTTTCACACAATACATTATTTATTTGTAACAAACGAATCTAACGCCACTAAAAAAATTATAATCCGAACGCGTAACAAAAAGTTCACCGTGCCAGGCAGCCATGTTACTGTTACGCATACTGTGGCTGTGAATTATTTACCATTTGAAACACGATAACAGTGAAAATGTACAACAATGCTAGTATTTAGTGGCTAAAATATGTTTTCAGATAAATAATCTGGGTACTTTTATGTCTTTCATAACTATTAAAAGAATATTTATCATAAAATAGCGAGTTTCAAGAGTAGAAATAGCCCTTCTAAAAAGTGTTTGCCTTTTATCACTGTATTTCTTGTCTTTGTCACGAATAATGTCACTTCACAATTAATATTTATTTCTTTCTGAGTAAATCTATATAAGTATCTTTATAAAATATTCACCGGTTTCTTCCACAAGACAACTTTTATTATAAAGATCACGGAACAAAACACAACAATGGCGGACGCTTTCGCAACTGAGACACAGATAATTATATTTCAATATTTTTTGGCGCGTTTCGTTTCCCTCACCCTTCTAAAACGATTTAGTTGCATAGAATATGAACTATTCTAATAGTTACTACTTTCGTTTCTTGGTTTAAGTAAAACAAAACGTGAAAATATCGCGACCAATAGAACGATTTTTAATTGAGCACGACCGTGCGTGCCTCAAACACTTCTGACCCCCAAAATTAGAGCACGACCGTGCGTGCTGCAATCACGTGGGGGGTTAAGACCTCACATTTTCCTCTGACCAAAATTACCGGCTAGGAGTGACAACATGTAGGTAATTTACGAGTATTAGACCTAGGCTTGGGATGTTAGGGTAAGGTTCTAATGTAGGTACGTCAATGAAGGCCTTATTTTCGGTACCATCTTCACGTAAGCCGCGTAGCGGATTCGGCTTAAGTAGGGTATTTTTGGCCTGTCAGAAGTTTGTTCGATGATAATAGGATCCTATAGATAGAAAATGTTTGCTCCTAAAATAGTTTATTTATGAGGAACCTTTTTGGTATAGTTTGTATTCAATGTGGAATAATATGGCGCTGATACACTTGAGCATTCACCTGTAATGAGCATTCTCGCGAATGTTACAAAACAAATGAGTGTGTTTTAACGAGCATTCTCACAACCGTTCGGGCGAGCTTTAGAATATAGATAATACATAGAATACGCGCTACAATGGCGGTTAAACCCAATATATTTACTTCACTTTGACTTATGATTTTAATCTTGAGAAGAATCTTCGTAGTTTGTCACTAATTTTAACTTGACTAGTGATGGGCTTACTCGGAATAAATTTCGATAAAATATCGATAATGTTTACAATAGAACCTTAGATTTGGTTTACTTAGCATTAATTTCAATAAAATGTTGATAAACTCTCGATGTTGATAAATAAATTTGAACGTAGGAACAGACACTTGTGTGATTTATTAAACCTGTTCAAATTAAAATGTGCATTTTATTATTTAGAAACGTCATTTGTTTATGTATCTTACATTTAAAGTGTTCGCTAGAATTATCATGAAAATGTTCGGTTGGACAAAACAGAAAACGGCGAATGCTAGCTGTTTTGTTACAAGTGAATGCTCAGGTGTATCAGCGCCATTAGATAGAATCAATATTGTGAATGCTTAGGCGATATAATTTAATGTGACTATTTGTTCGTATTGAAAAACCGCAGTGAAATATCAATATTTTTGAAAGCTGGAAAACATTGCAATTTTATATGTACTCGTTTAGTTTTAATTCAAATATTTCTAGCTTGCATGTCATAGTATTCATAATAAGTTATGTAGAACTGAATGTGATCTTCATAAGATTTGAAGTCGTTACGTTGTATAATACGGGATAATATATAGGATACATTTGGTACATTATAATAACCTCATACGTTTCATTCTTTTTATCTGTTGATGCGCATCCGAGTGCAGCATTTGGCACCTGACAATAAATACAAATATAATTATACTAGTCGACGCCAGCGGCTTCGCACGCACATATTTTCGAGTTTCCCGTTTAGCCCGATCCCGTGGGAATTTCGGGAAATCCCGTCTTAGTGCACCCCTACGGTCCCCAAAGAACATACATGCTAAATTTCAGCTTTTTGCGCCGCGTACTTTCGGCTGTAGCGTGTTTGTCAGTCATTCAGTAACGGAAGGATTTTATATATTAAGATGTCTTGTAAAACATATTAAACTATTTTGATATTTTGCAACGAGACCTTTAGAAGACGGTTTCCCGCCACTGTGGGAGAGGGACAGCAAACCGAGTGCAGTTTTATGCTGAATCACGTTCACTTCTCGATACGTTGAAGTTTTTTACTTGAAGAATACAAAAACACTTAGTATTATTGTCAGCAGATGGTAGTCAATCCATTAGATGACGTTACTTTAAAAAATATATGCTCTTTGGAATGCTGTGGAAAAGTTGATATTCTGTCATATCTGGTTAGACCAGTAAGCGGACCTCGGGCTCCAGGGCGTGTAAATCTTGGATGCAACCGGGATAACGCTAGGGCGATGGTGATGATGCTCTTTGGAAAGCTCTGTCATTTACCAAGCTAGTTCGTTTGAAGTTTTATATATAAGCATAAGGCTTAATCATCCAATTTAATTTTTAATATAGTTTTAATATTGCTATCATAATCACACTTTCATGTACTCAGAGTTTGTGATCTATAGGGGAAAGTGGGGCAGATTCATACAAGGGGCACCTTCATACACTAGATACACCTGATGTTAGGCGCACATTAAAAAAATGATTTATTCGTGTGTGCGTAGTTTACCTATGAGTGTGGTTGCTGACGTAGTTTGACAGGGCTTAGCGTCAAACGGGCGACGCACGGTGTGATACAAAACATGATTCGGATAGGCGTAAGTAATTTTATACCCTCACTTTGAACGTCTTTATTTCAATAAACGCTGCTCCTTAGATTATTTAGTTATATTTTATTTCAACGATAATAGGATTAAATTAGTGAAATGAGTCGCAAATTATTCTTTATTTAGTTAGCTTTTTTCTAACAATATTTTTATTTCATTTTCTTGTCATGGGGTAGATTCATACAGTAGTTTACGGGTCACATTCATACTGTATGAGTAATGGGGGCACATTCGTAGAGTATGGAGTTAATGAACAAACATTAATAAATAAGAAGTAAATAAGGACGAAGATGTTGATGATGATGAAAGACGAAGATACTAATGGCTAGACTTAAATAGTAATGGGACTGATCATAAAAACTCATTAGCTTAGTTCCCTTGGTGCCTTTATGTTGTTTTCTTTTGCAAAATATGTTTATAAAAACGCTGCATCCCTATATTTTGATACTTTGATTTGGAAATAAATAAATATTTAATGCACAACTTGTGTATTTTTTCACTTGTAATGAAAGTGCCCTGCATGTGACATTAATTCATCATCATCAGCCTATATAACAGTCCACTGCTGGACTAGACCTCTCCTTTGAAAGGAGGAATTGGCCTACTATACCACGCTGGCCAAACGGGTTGGTATAGGGTTTGTATCAAGTTTTCCTTCTCTTACAGTGCTGTTTTCTGCATAGTATGGTCCCTCTGTCGGCTTTTATGACACCCATGGGATGATATGGGGTGGTGACATTCCGTATTCTTAATCCGTCACCACACGGACAATGACATTCATTCATACATTTCTTTATTTTTATATTTTATTTTATAAAAAGCCGTACAAGTGTATTTATAAAAAATCATGATTTTAATTAAAAGTCAGATAGTGAGACTATTGATTTTTGATGAATCGATATAGATATCTATACCAGAGAGAACTCTATAAGACTAAACATAAAATCTATATTATGAAGCTGCCCCATCTTCCCCTATTATTGACCAGGTACAATCTTTTTTTTTTGAGAATTGGACTGTCAGTTTCAGAGATCATCATTTTGAACATTAATTATGTTCGCGGTATTAAAATTTGAGCATGAAGAGAATTTAAACTATGAAAAGAAATTCTACTAAATCCGTGGTACATTGGACCATTCTTTAATTTAGTCTACACTAAAATTATGAATTGCATAATTTAACATTCTAATAATAATATAACCTTTCCTTCTCTATTCATAAGATATGCAATAACTTCTTCGTAGAGACTACATATTCAATTCTCGCCAAGAGTGGATATTGCCTTTGGCGTAACATAATTCTGTGTTAGTTTATGCAAAACGCAAACGCCTCACTCGCGATGGAGCTCTTAGTATCATCTTTGAGCATGAAAATTCCTTTTTACTAAAAATACTGGATGATCAAAGATTGGTGTAATGCATTAGGCTGTGGCTTGTTGCCAGGCGCTCACGAGCCCACACCGCAACCATACTGCTCCTTTTACAAGAAAATATATGTACGACGTTATTATAGGTACAATTTCATTTTCAAGTCAGAGAGGAAAACTCGCGTTCTCGGAATTATACTCATTAATCAGATGCTAAGGGCCACTAAGCAACACAATCTGTCAGAAAATAATACCATATTAACATACAACATTGTTTAAAGTATTTTAAAACAATTTTTCGACTTCAACAAAGTATAGCGACTTAAAATGTAGGGGATCCACAAAAGTTGTTCTAATGACTTAACGACAGTGATAAAAATGATTTATAAGATGGTAATTAGGGGAGACAAGTAAGCCGTGAGCTTCTTAAGTTTGTAATCAAAAGAAGCGGTACAGGACCCCTGACGACGGTGAGGGAAATATGATTTTATCGCTCGGCAGGGTTAACACGTAAAGTTATAGAAACGGGAAACAACACTAATGCACCGGGACGTTTAAAGAGATATTTAGTTGAGATTTTAATGGAGTACGAAACTCGTCATCTACTTAGCTTGTGGAGTATGCTTGGGTTGGATTCTAATGTAACTTAAAGCGGTTGATTGCACATAAACTTTAAACTTTGGCTAGAACTTGTGCAGTTCAGACTGTACGAATTCCAAGATGAGAAATGCAAGCGACGTCAAGACGAATGCTACGGGCAAGAACGCCCCTAAGTTATGCGTCTTACGAGCATGTTATTGTTTTTAATTAAGGGAAGACATGGACAGATATATTGAAGCCTAAGATAATTAAATTTTCCATGTGCCTTATGTGTTTATACAATGAAGCCTTTGATATTAATAGGTACATTTTGATTTGGGATCTTGTTTTGTATCCGTCTGGGTAGCCAATTCCATTTCGCAAAAACAGATAAGCATGGCTTTATCATGAATGCTTATTTTACTGTTTAGTGTATTTCTTTAATATATTATGAAAATAGATCGATCTTATAGTAACGTAAAAGAGTTATTCTGATAAATCTAAAAATATATTCCTCTCTTCTACAGATCAAACAAGATATCTTAATATAAATCACGGCTATGAAATAAAGCTTGCCTTAAAGTAATCCTCGAGATGTAAGATCGAAGTTTCCAAGTAGCAACTTAGCATTAAGCTGGCAATGGCTTAAATCTGCTGGAGGAATATGGAAGTTTCTCGTATGTGTAATGAAACTCGTCGATATCTTATGTTATAACTGGTAAAATATAAATGTTCGTACGTTCGTAGAAATTTTATTTGTTGTAGAAGGGTTGTTTTAAAAGATAAAAATATGTTATAACATACTCATCATCATTATCATCATCGGCCCTGTATAAACTGTCCCACTGGTGGGCACGGGCCTCTTCTCACCATGAGAAGGGTAAGGCCTTAGTCCACTACGCTGGTCAAGTGCGGGTTGGCAGACTTCACGTCTTTCGAGAACATTATGGAGAACTCTCAGACATGCAGGTTTCCTCACGATGTTTGCCTTCACCGTTTAGCAAGCGATAATGAACAATTTAATAAGCACATAACTTCGAAAAGTCATTGGTGCGCGCCGTGGATTCATACCCGAGACCCTCTGCGTAGCAGTCCGTTGGTCTCTCCACTAGGCTATCGCCGCCGACGAAACTTTATTTACAAAAGCAAAATACAATCTCAAAAATCACATTTTATAAACTTCACTAACTTCACAGCTATTGAAAAAGGTGGCTGGGATTGAACAAACTACATGCGGAAGGTAGAGGACCGTGTAGGTATTATGGCGCGTGTTGGGAGAGAGTCCTATGTCCGACAGTGGACTGTGATAGTCTGATTGATTGATTCATTGATTGATACAGCTGTTGTTTTGTTCATTTAATCAAATTGCTACTAGCCGATCCTGCAACTCCCGCCTTATTTTCGGCTCAAAGCCTGATGTTATATGATCTTCCTCAATGAATGGGCTAACCAATACAAAAACAATAATAATTATTCAATTCGAACTTGTATTAGCGCCTTCAACAAACCAAATAAATAATATTTTCAGCTTTGCAACCTTTACAAACAAACAAATAAACTTTTCAGCTTTATGACATGAAATATATGTAGCTGTATTGATTAGTTATAGGTATATGCATGTCCCTATTATTTTTAGACGGAACTATCGCGTCATAACCAGTTTTTAATTCCAGATGATATTTTAGTAGATAAAGCTGACCACTCCTATTGTTAGACCTAAGTTATTATTAATTTAGCGTTAAAATATATTTTTAAGATCACAAATATCAGAAACTGTTTTCTTATTCTTCTATTAAACTGTAAAAATAGTAAAAGCAAAAATATTCAAATACATTTTTAAGATAGCTTTTAGCCTATTATTCTATAACCTGAGGCTTTTTCTTTATCGCAGCTTATTTTCGAAAGTTTTTGAATAAGTAAATTATGACAAATTTCCTCTTGCGTAGCAACAGCACAGGCACATAATTATAACCCTAAAATTCCTTCAAAGTTACACCTTGTCAAACTGTTTTGTCGCACCATAATTGTTTGTCAACACCAGAACGTGCAACAAACACAATGTTAGTATAATCAGAGAGCAGAGAGAGCAGATCTGAAAATGTCAGTCCAAAATACAACTAATGTCTTATAACATATTAGGATATTTTACAAAACAACAAATGCCCAGAATGGCAATACAAAATGGATCAATGGATTTGAGGACAGAAAGAGAACAATCTAATGAAAAGTGACATAAAGACATATTTATTTCTGCATTTTGGTTGTTGCAACACTTTTAAACAAGTCCTTCCGAACGTTGACTACCTTCGGAAAGACTTGTTCAAGTGTTTCCGAACATAGTCAACGTTCGTTGTATTATTCGTTGTCTTTAGTTGGTAGTGACTATGTCACCGGAAAATAACAAGATCCGAAAGTTCCTAGGAAATTTATAAACTTACGGATAGGTTAGGTTAGGTTAGTTTATAAATTGCCTAGGAAATTTATAAATATCCGGTTCTCGTTTTTGCCGGTTACAACTACATTCGGAAATATTTATAGCGTTGAAGTAGGAGCCTACCACAGAAATCTTAATAGTATTGTAATCGCAGTTCATTACAGAGCATTAAGTATTTTATACCAATGAGAGTCCAGTCATTTTCTACAAATTGACTGCAGCCGCATAGTTCGTGCCACACAGCCTCACAATCTTCCTATTGTAAGCGTCTTGCCTAATGAAGTCGTGAACTTGTACTGGCATAGCTCCACAGCTCGCTTTAAAAAAGAATCTTGCAGACGAGAGTGACGTTATTACAACGTACAAACAGCTACTTGCATAATGCCAGCGTGTCTTTTGCGACGCCAATATTTACTTCAGAAAAGGCAAATTTTAAAAACCAGACTGTGATACGTGACCTATTTTTTTACTTCGTGATAGTACAATACCTAGTCTTCTCGTAGTGATAATTGTGAGATTTTTACACACTTGCCTATACAACAGTCTAATTTATTTTATAATGTACGTGCTTATATAGTAGACAAGACATTATTATATTCAGTCATCTACAGCACTATGTTTTATCATAAGCTAACTTCTTTCAGCAGCTTTAATTATACACCTACACCTATAGAAAGACGCGTTAAACTCCGTTCTGCAGTTTTTGAGATTTTTGCGAACAGACAAACATACATGGCAGGGTTTTGTATTATGATGCTTCTTCTTCACATTATATTAAGTGTCAAAATATTACCATTTCTTCTGAACTGAGATGACGGAATACCAATCAAAACTCGGATTTAATTCGTCTTTTACGTGACAGAACTGTACTGTGTAATAGATACAAGTAAAATGATGTTCCTCTTTCAAATTACTTATTGGTGTTGCTTTCCTACTCGTGTAGAAAACTTATTATACGTATCTACATTACGTAGCTAAGCTGATTATTCCGCATCACCCAGTTTTCCTATTAAAACATTTCCTTCGCTTAGTATAAGATCTTACGATCTTATATTTGCTCAAATAGAAATATTACCCCTACATTGATACGCCGAAGAAGAAAAACTACATAAAAATAAACATTTGTACTAACATTTTATTGTTCTTGTTGAAAGCAAGTATTTGCCTTTTATATACTAGGCTACGTAAGAAATAAATCGTCCACATTACATAGAAGGATGTGTAAGCTCATATATTTTTCTCGGGGGACTAAACAGAGCAATGGAAATTGCGAATATAAATATATTACGAAGAGTCTATTTTCAACAAGATTTTTTTATCTTTATGGATCTTTGTCTGCGTTACATCCGATTTACTGAAATAGTTAGCACAAAATATATATAAAATTTAAGTAAAACTTTTTTGAGTTCTCACTCTAAAGACAAGCGAATTTCAAGTTGGACAATGGTACTTATTTAAGGAATAAAGGAACATGAGGCAAACAAATAAAAGCGTTCAATCATAATAAAGGGATCATGAAAAATGGGAGACCACAGAGATTTGAGACATTTTACAAAGCTTCAATTTGTAATTTGTAGGCAGCTGAAAATGCAGCTTTCTAAGCCAATTATTTTTTAACTGCTATACTCGCTAATGGCCGGTTTCAATATTCGATCTATACATGGATTTGGAGATTCGTGATCACATGACAAAGATGAATCTAAAATCTAAAAAAATACAGACATTATTTAGCTTCTTTATCATTGTGTCAGTGGTTCAGATGTTCCGTTCCCGAAACTTGGCTACGGTGACGGCATTATTTAGCTATCCCGTGTTTTCAACACGAATTTAAAGATGACCTCATATTTTCCGCCAAGTAGGTGTATTGGCAGAAAATGCAAATAAATCTGACAGCAAATACGTTCGCAACTACAAGAAGTCCATTTGCAAACTTAAACTCACAAAACAAGGCCAATACCGCCGCACCTAGTTATTCATAAAAGGATTATACCCCGCGTGCTTGTCATAGCAGAACTTATGCATAATATATTATATCACAGTTACTGTAATACACAATATAATATTATTACGTAGTAGCAAATATGCTTGCAAGGCACAACTTGTGGCAAATTTACAAATAATCACTTAGGCCATTAGATGACGAACGCGCGTTCGCGGTGGGAACGTTTGCGAAACCATTATGCGATACAACGTTAATGAGTATTGTAGTATTAACTATTCACAAGATACGTATGTAATGCTTTATGTAAACATAATTTTATTAACTGGTAATGGAACGGTATATTCCTACTGATTTATCAGCTTAGCAAACATTTGTGACAGCAGAAGATCGACTGTTGAAAATAATATACCAAGCTTTCGTTTAACCCAGGTGCGATATTTCTTTGTTTACATATTTTTTGTGTTACTGACTGACTGGCAGACAAGGCACAGCCAAACCTAAAAGGTGCAAGAAACTGAAATTTGGCATGCATGTTCCTTGTCTAGTATGTTTATAAAAGAGTATGTTCTGATATCAGTACTTGCTTCATTTCTGAGATCCAGGAAATAGTCAACGAAATTATCCAAAGAAAGCGGACTCCGGGTTCTAACTGTAATAACGCTCAAAATGATTAAAATTCAAAAATCTCTCAGTTAGACCTCTCTTAAGCTTAGACCACAGAAATATAAATTCACTTGAAACTACCCAAATTCGTTATAAAACAACCTACACTGCTCTTCATTACCAAATAACAACCATACATTTTAGTCGACTACCCAACAAAGTTAAACGAACAATTTCCAATAATATACATTGTAATGTTGCAATAAAGTCTGCTTCACTGAGCATCCAGTGTTCGTAGCAATTATATATTATCGATACATTACAACAGCTTAATTTTACGGGAGCGGCCCTGCATTAAGGTCAATTTACAAAGGTCGTACAAGCACAAGGGCCAGACAGAGGTTAAACCAGTTTAATTTAGATTTTACGGACCAAACAAGCTTACGTGGACTGTATCTTAAACTTTATTAATTAGAAATTGGACTCAACCAAAGGGAAATTCTACGAGTAAGGGATGCGTGTAAAAACGTTTGATTGAGATGTAGGCTGTAGTGAGGTAAGTACGTGCGTAAGGTATTAGATGATTTGTAATTATGGTTAACTGTATACAAGTAAGGGGTTTTGTTGATAATTTGACGCCCAAAAGCCAACGTGGATACGTTTTTACCATGCTCTGCGGGTGCCAGTCTGACAATGAATCTCTCAACGAACATGAGTAGGCTTATAGGTTAAAGAGTCAATGGTATTGAGACCCTGACAAATAATCTCAAAATATGTATTATCTATGACAGTATTATCTTCCCACATTTTCTGTTCATAGACGATTAAAATCCAGAGTATTTATGTTCCCTTTGAATCCACTGGTCTCTTAAAACATAATAAATAGTTGATTGCCTTTGCTTAAAAAGTCATATAAATACGATAATTATACAATAAATCCACTGCACTGTGCGAGTTCTCGCGGAGTTGAAAAGCCGCGCGAGTGATCGAGAATAAAAACCAGCGAATTTACTGACTCTCTATGAGCTGCCTTGTTGCAGAAAATGCAGATAGGCAGTCGATATCTTGCTTATAGATATACGTGTACTTATTACTTAATTCATCCAACATCCATTTCAGTCTACCTCTATTAAACAGAACATACTCTATTTAAAGACAATTGTTTTAACCTACCATCGTCGGTCTGACTAATCGCAGTGACTGTTGCAGTTACACATGCCTGTGATTACCGTTTCGAAGGTCTTAGGGTCGACACACATTTGACGAAAGTTCATATTAACGTCTCCATACATATATGTATATGTATGAGAAATATCGCGAATGTACAAACAGACAAGAAATAAGTATATAGAGAGTGACTTTTTTATTGACAGAAGTTTTTGTAATCTATTTTAATGTTTTGCTATTTGTATACATCATACAAAGAGTTTTTCTGCCCGCACGCAGGTCGCCCGCAACCTATTGTTACATATACAAGGTACGCTCGTTCTTTACGATCACGATATCCGTGTATACAAGCGAAGCACACATGAGCTAATGAAATGTCGTAGGTTCAATTTCTGGATACCAATAATTGCTCATAATTGCATTGCGACCCTAACACTAAATCAAACATAATAAATTAATTACTTTACAAATAATATGACATCAATAAGCGTCATATTATTGTAAAAAGGTAAGAATTTTGATTTGTTGTTATGTTCTGTGTTTACTCGGCGTATCTTCGGCTAGTTCTGACTCCATCCTTACTCCGTACTCCGCCCATTGAAGTACCTCTATGAACCGCTAAGGAACCATATGACTAACTCATACATGCAACATTAATGAGCCCTAAGTGTGAAAGGTTAAGTAATGATGAATGTTTAACGGTATTACGAGAGTGTTTATTTGGTGGCTGGGATGTCGGGAAATGTTTCGTAGTTATGGAATTTGGGTGGAGGCACGCAGTCAAGAGGTGTAACTTGGAACATATTGCTAGTGGGGGCAATTAAATTGTATGTATTACTTATTGCAGTGATGTGCTGATAAAGCTTTGTTGAGTAGGTTGTGCATCAAATCATTTAAAATCTAAGATTTTAAGATTTACTCTTTTGGAACGTCATTGACACTAGGAGCGCGTATGAGGGCCTACCCCACTTCTCCATGAAAAAGACTCTGACAAAATACTCTATTCCTCCTCTACTCATTACATTCAGTAACAAGCAGTGCGCAAAAAACAGCTGTGAATAGTTTTGCTTGTACACAAAGACCCGGCTTGACTTTTATACAGTAGGTACATTCATACAATTAAAGTTTATACCTATAGTAAACAAGTTTGCTAAAGTGTTCGCAAGAACGAAGTAAATAATAATAGTAGGTACGTATTTATTCTAGAAACCTGTAAAGACCACAGTTCATGTCCTGACGGCTACACAATATTCCACTCGTTCGACATGTCATCCTGTCCTCAACAAACAGTTTAATCATAAGTATTGTCAAGCAAGTTAAATTCTCTCGTGGGTTTTCTATTACCGCAACTATTATAGTACCTAATGTACGTAATTCATCATAACAACACACATGTTAATGCCACATCAACGGAAAATTGGTAAGAAAACAAACAATGTGTAGGCAGAGTGAATCAAACAACAATAATTTGTAACCTAAATAAACACACTACACGGTCTTCTATGTATACAAATATTCTATACCTAACATCTTATTCTAAGAGGCACAGTTCTGTTAGTTTTTTTTTTCGGTATATACTTCTAAGATCTACTATAAAAGTAAATAAAATATAAAAAGTAGAGCACAATTAGTGCAAATGCCAGTGCAGAGAAACTAAGCTGCTATATGTTTAGGATTTTCAGGGTCATTTATAAGGTAATCTAAATCTTGCAGAGGGTATTATTTTCCCAGTGCTAAGAATCCTTTTTAGGCCAATAACATCCAAACTATAAGCCTTAACACTGTTTGAACTGTAAGCACTTACTATTTAGCCAACCGTAAGTAAGCTTACCACTTAGGCAGTATAACATTGTACTTAAATATCATTCGAAATTTTGCCGATTCCATTGTTGTAAATATTTGGACCTGAGCAAGCATTGTACGAATACGAACAGCTCTTGGCATTTGAATTTTTTATTGACATGTGGATTACCCAACAAGTACTGGCAGCCTCTCCTTTACTGTTTTGGGCGGGTAGGTGAAATATTTACGATGTGTACGCAATTTAAATTGGCGTACCTCGAAGTGATGCATTGTAACACAGGGCTTGGATCACAATAGAATAGATAAAGATGTTAAACAAAGGTCAAGGGCATACGGACAGTCTTCGCGAGGTCAAGTTTAGATTAAACTTTTATAAATTTCTTTCTTTTTGCTTAAGTCTGTGTTGTCTGGGTATAGGCTTGTCTGGCTCTTAATACTAGTGTAGTTTCTAATGGATCAAGCTTTTTGTTACATATACCAGTTAAGTAAATTATCATCCAAATTTGCTGACGGAAAAGTTGATAACAGGATGCACTCTAGCAAATGAGAAAGTAAGGACTTTCGCCTTAGTGGCTGACGTCCACTCTTAAAAAAAGAATTCGAAATGTCTATAGCTATCTATCCATAAATCGCCAATTATAATAGCTTTACTCTGGCTGCCAGATGGCTGTGAATCCTTCATAACAGTTATACTCATTCGAATCTCATCTAACCAAAAATCCAATCGCAATGTAATTGAAAATAATAAATCTTAGACAAAAACAAGAAGGGCAGCTTGATAAATTGCCTTTTTAAAATTAAATAAATGTCTAGTCAAGATTAGAAACAATTTTTTCGTTATAGAAGTTTGACTTTTTTTAGATTCGCGTTTATTTCTTGAGAGGAAATCAATCAAAAAGGATTTATGTCTTGTCACATCTTACTTTAAGCATCTTATAGAACAATCAATCTAACAAAGTTCTATTTTGTATTTATAAAAGCCAGCTCTAATAATAGTAAGCAATATATTTCATGAAATTGTTTAGATGAAGTGCCATCAAAATTTAGGAATTGCATTTTCTGCTTATTCCGAGTATGGGAGGAAAGTTCAAAAGTATATACATATTATTATATTTAAGAAGCCTCTTAAATATAATAATATGTATATACTTTTGAATCACTGCATACTAACTGAATTGTAGTACTTCCCGAAAAAAATAAATTTTGGTTCCATCGCTTCCATCTAACCAAACGCTGGAATTGAAAGTGAAATAACATGGTAAGATCCTTCCGCTTACAAATTAGCAAAAACGTCCAACAAAACACTTAGCCTGACCTAATGAATAAACAAGACACCATTCAATTCCTTGCTTTAGATTTCGGAACAGTCTTACTCAACTCAATTACGAGAGGATTGTTCCATGTTTTCCTTTACCAGAGACGACAAAAATCAATACGTCCCTGATAACACGTCAGCACGTAGTGTCAACCGCAGGAGCAATTATGTGACTCACGGTACATGACGTATTACACAGTTTCCTTGTAATCTAATTAATGCCTCAAGAATTAGGTGCGGTGTGTTCATCGCTTATCCAGACAGTAATGATGTTACATGGGAATATTACCAGCGGTTGTGGGTTATTGGTTGGGAGTAAATCGTTAATGTATACGTAACTCGTCACTTTGTACTATATATTTGTGATTTGAATTATGTATACCTCTAGCATCGTGAGGAAACCTGCATGTCACAGAGTTCTCCATAATGTTCTCGAAAGACAAATGAAGGCTGCCAACCTGCACTTGGCCAGCGTGCTGGACTATGGTCTTACCCTTCTCATAGTGAGAAGAGGCGCGCGCCCAGCAGTGGGACACACTGTAGTGGGTTATATATAGGGCTGATGATGCCGATGATGATGATACCTGTGATAAATTAGGAGATAGGTCTCTCCAGCAGAAGACGATGAAAGGCTGTATGTTCTATATTTTTATTGTGCGTTATTTAGGTATCAAATAGGCAGCATGACAATAATGCGCTATTGTATGAATGCTTGAAAAAGATTATAACCTCAAAACGAGAATTGCTGATCGCGACGTACAAACGTCGCTTCTTGAGCGAATCGCACTCACCTAGTTGAAAAGCATTTGAACCTCGTATTGAGCAAAGAGTAGGTACCTGCAAACACACATTGCGATATAAAACTAGTAGAATAGGAAATAATATTGAATCATTGAAGAAGCCAACTCACAAAACGTAATTTAAATACACACATAGTTGTTATTGTCATCTCAGTCTGTCGTCATAGTGGTCAAACTCGTATTAATTGATAAAAATAACAATAGTGTTTGTTTTAAAATAGTGCGTCACTAAATATGATTCACATATACTTATTATTAAATGATAAAAGTAATTTGTGCCTCGTATAAGACATTGACAAATACATTTTTCTAGGAACTTATTGCGGTATTATTAAAGTATCCCTGCAGAATACTTTAATAATACTGCAGAAATGAGCAATCACATTTGAATATATTGTAAAAGATATATGTATAAATTGCTTTATTGTGTACCGCGCAATCTAAGACTTAATAATTTGCAAAATACCAAAAATAAGGTAAACTAAGCTTTACAAAGATAACTATGAATCGCCTAGGCAAGAGGGGGACTTTAAAAGCGGGACAACATAACCCAAAATTTTCTGAATTTTTTGGTAACTTTAGCGTACGGTTGAAAGGTCTCCTATTATAGCAGGAAGGGAGGTGCGGTAAAGTCACTTTAAAGTAAGCGAAAATTTCGGCTGGGCGGGTGCTGAGATTGTCGCTTGGTTTAAGCCAGGAAGGGACTTCTAACGATCTCAAAATTACCTAGACGTATAAAGTAACGTAAATTCTACGGAGATTCTCAAACAAACATGGTTCAACCAACCCTGTAGAAGGTCAACAAACATTTTCTGCTAAGACTAAAGAGCTAGTTAAACTGCTAAAATGAAGCTCTCATAAATCAGTCTCTTTCTAATTAATAGTGGATTCGTCTAGTCTTTCAGAATATAGCTAATAACACTGCGCAATTTTAGGTCTGTATTTTGTGAAGGAGTTAAAAGCAAAAGTCAGATGAATACAGATTAAATTTACATAGGTAATATACAGCTTTACTTATATTTTAGCTTTAGTCGCTAGATGTTTACTAACTAGAGTAGACTGCATTCTGAGAGCAACGCTCGCTATAGCAGTTCTATAAGGACTCACTCACACAAGATCTGTAATGTTCTTCTTGTCTCATGCTTTCTTTTACTAATCGCTTTTGTTAGAAGCACAGTCAAGCTTGATATTTACAAATTATTGCATGGTATTCATTACAAGAATTCAAACCACAAATAACTGGTGAATTCATCTTGAATGCCAGTCTACACTAGTTTCTATGACCTGACAGCTCAAGATTAAAATCCTTAGCAAAAAACCGTAAGTAGTTTAAAGTCAGAAATAAATATAAATTGAAGTAAATCTCGTACGTTGGCTGACTTCAGCGGCACTCGCTTACGGAAAATTTATTCAAGAGCGACCAATCCCAACTTCAGCGTTGGTTTATTTTTAATAAATTTTCCCTTTTTCTCCTTATGAACCGCGAGCGTTTATTGTTTCATTCCAATTTATATTTTCCTTTTGTTCCCGAGTTTGGTGTAATGTGAAAACGGTTGATAATGGTCATGTCTGACTGCTTAATGGGTGTGCTTATCTTGAGAAGAGTTTCCTACTAAGAGAAATTTTACTGTTGTTGTATAGAACAATAATACATTTTATTTATGCTCGTGTTGCTATACGAAGGGTTTATTATCTGACTCTTCTCTACATATTTTAAAACAAAGTCCCCCGCCGCGTCTGTCTATCTGTCTGTTCGCTTAAAACTCGAAAAGTACTGGAAAATTTTTATACAGTTTTCAACAACATCGACAGTGATCCCTGAGGAAGGTTTTAGTGTATAATAAGTTTAGGTTTTGTGCAAACTGACGATATTACGACTATATTAGTTCAACGCGCCGGCAAAAATTAAGCCGATCGGGAGCTTTACTCGAAAACGCAGCCAAAACCTTTTAAGGTATAACAAAACAATGTATGGTGGGATTGTACCTTTTTAATAGATCTACAAAAAAATCCGCGATGGTATATGTCTATCTTCCAAGGATAACCCACAATTACCATATTTTGCTTTTATGTCTATACTAATATAATAAAGCGGAAGAGTTTGTTTGTTTGTTTGTTTGAACGCGCTAATCTCAGGAACTACCGGTCGGATCTGAAAAATTCTTTTTGTATACGATAGCCCAGTTATTCCGGAAGACTATAGGCTATACATATAACATAACGCTTCGACCCTTTGGGGCCGGGCAAAAAGCTAAAAGATAATGTCGGCTAATCTCAGGAACTAGCAGTCGGATTGTTATTGCCTATGATAGCCCAATTATTCCGAAAGGCTATAGGCTATATAAAATGACGCCACAACTTTTAGGGGCCAGACAAAAATAATAAAATGGTCAAACGAGAAGGGGGAGGGTTGGGTCAAAGGCAAAAAAAGGCTAAACGAATAGGATACAATCTATATGGGTATCGTTTTCGAGATTTTCGGGACGCTGATTAATATTAAGAAATTTATTTAGTGATCCAAGATGGCGGACGGGAAATGAAAGATGGCGGATGAGAAATTTTTAAAAATCAATATGGGTATCGCCTTAGATATTTTAAGGGGTGAGGAATCGAAATACAACATCTATTTCGTGATCAAAGATGGCGGATGGGAAATCAAAGATGGCGATGGGAAAATTTTAAAAAATCAATATTGGGAACGATCGCAATATTGATTTTTTTTAATTTTCCCATCGCAGACGACTGCGATGTTAAAAGGGATGGGGAATCCAAATAAAACATCTATTTCGTGATTCAAGATGGTGGATGGGAAATCAAAGATGGCGGTGGGAAAAACTTTAAAAATCAGTATAGGTATCGTCTCTGATGATTTAAGGGATGGAGAATCCAAATACAACATCTATTTCGTGATCAAAGATGGCGGATAGGAAATCAAAGATGGCGGACGGGATTTTTTAAAAGTCGATATGGGTATCGTCTCCGGTATTTTAAGGAATGGGGAATTCAAAAACATCATCTATTTCGTGATCAAAGATGGCGGATGGGAAATTAAAAAAAAAATAATATGGGTATCCTCTCCGATGTTTAAAGGGTTGGGGAATCCAAATACAACATCTATTTCGTGATTCAAGATGGCGGATGGGAAATCAAAGATGGCGGATGGGAAAACTTTTAAGAATCAATATGGGTATCGTCTCTGATGATTTAGGGGGTGGTGAATCCAAATACAATATCTATTTCGTGATCAAAGATGGCGGATAGGAAATCAAAGATGGCGAACGGGTTTTTTTTTAAAGTCACTATGGGTATCGTCTCCGATATTTTAAGGAATGGGGAATTCAATATTATAATTATGTATATAAAAATCTATGTTTGTTTGTTCATCATTTATAGACTCTGAAATGATAAGAGATTAAGCGCTAAGTCAATGGTAACTTTGGAAAAGGTCTTGGAAAAAAGGGAATTAAATAAAAACTCTTAAAAAGGCGATACGGAGTTCGCTGGGTCAGCTAGTTTGTAATAAATTAATATGTAAATATATTATCAACAGCCAAAAATGAAGCATTTACTTCTGATTTAGGGGCCTGTTGTACCGATATATGTAATCCAAATTATTCAATCTGATGTATGAATACTGTTTACCTAAGTAACTTTATGTATACCTAAAACATTACCTGACTAAAATTGTTGTGATTTATAATTCCAAATGAAACGATTTCATTAATTACTTAAATTGTGCTTAAAAACATAAATCACCAACGCAGAAACTAAAGAAGCGCTATGAACTTTCAAATTAAAAAATCTTTTACTCGAACAGTTCTTATTTCTGTTTCATTTTAAAACTAAATATTCTCAAACAATACTTCAACATTTATTTACAAATAAAAGCCTCCACAAGAGACTAAAAGTAAATTGAAAGCCTCATTCAATCCGCCACGCGCAAAATGAAGGTCTTCAATTCAGGGGAACTTAAGAACCTTTAATGCGAACCTGATGTAAATGGATGATCTAGGTGGGGTTTAAATATTCATATTATAATCAAAGAGAATTATAATTAAGAAGTAAAGTTTAAGTTTCAAGTCATATGATATGTATGTAACAAATTTAAATCGCTTACAAAGTCATGTATCCAAGAACCGTTTTGGTAGTAAGGTATTCAAAATACATACATACATACATAGACTCACGCCTGTTACCTGGAGGGGTAGGCAGAGACTACGGAACGCCATTTGCAACGATCCTGACATATCTCTCTTGCTTCATTCACTTCCATCAAATTTCTCATGCATGCTCTTCGGTTAAGGGTACTTCTAACCTGTCCTTTTTTAGGATGTGTCCAATCTGGTCAGAGAACGTCCGGCTAGGTTTTCCCCTTCCTCCTGTCCCATTCACACTTGACTTATATAACTTCTTGTTCAGTATTACGTCATCCACCCGCTCTATGTGTCCAAAACATCTTAGCATACATTTCTCAATGGTTGTCACTACATCTTTTTTTACCCCACAACACTCTCTTATCACACAATTCTTTACTCTGTAATTCAAAGACACAAGGTATTCAAATAGTGAGAAAATGCATGTACGTTTTAACAAATAGAGTTTGTTTTTTAACTGTGGTATAGAAACCGATTGACTGAGTGCGAATGCGGTGTTACGCATTATAGAGTCTAGGAAACGATAGCTTATAGTTTCTGTGGAAGAATGTCCTAACATTCTTCTAGGGGGTTAGTTGATATAATATTTGAGGGTTATAAGGGGAGTCCTTGCTTTAGCACGATCATTATCATCCTAGCGTTGTCTTGGTTGCATCTAGGGCTTTTTGATCGAAGATGAGAGATTCGAAATTATGCGTAATATCTAAACCGACAAAAAGGGAAGGCATAAGTTTTAATATGATATTATTGAGCCTTGTAGTGTGCTGTCCTAGCACATTTATTATATTACGCAATAGGCATCACTTCGAAGGTAAACATGGCAAATAAAACTGAGAATACAATATATACGTGCTTAAGCTAGTAAACATATTGAAAACACGCAGCAAGAAGTAAAAAATTACTGCGTGATATATTTTGCCGCTTGTTAATGCAGCTTCAGAATTAAAATTCTCACAACCATAGCACATTGTTATTTGAATAAAATTTAATATGAAATTGTAAAACTTGCTAAATATTCCTAAAAATATTATATTTAGCTATTCGACAACGTAAAATAGTGTTCAAATTGTATCCCACAAATCCTATTAGTTAATGTACTTAGTCCCCCTAATCCTTTTACGAGACGAAGGCTTAGAGCACAGAGCCAGACGGTGTTCAAATGTTCAGAGAGTACAGTGGAGAACGTCAGCAGTATAGACATTTTCTTGGAATGATGTTGATTACATGAAGGTTTAAGCATTTGAATATTGTGATTTGCTTAAATTGTAAAAGTCGATGAGTACTGTATTGCCATGGACATTACAAAGAACGGACACAGAGAGATTAGAAGAACTTTGTCTTTGTCTCATGCGCGTATCGTATTCGCAAAACTCAGTCAAAGTCGAAGTCGATGTAATTAGTAATTGGCACATTAATTAGTAATTGGCATATTAATTAGTAATTGGCATATTAATTAGAAGCAGCGATAGCTCAGTGGAGAGACCGACAGACTGCTACGCAGAGGGTCTCGGGTTCGAATCCACGGCACGCACCAATGACTTTTCGGAGTTAAGTGCGTATTAAATTGTTAATTATCGCTTGCTAATCGGTGAAGGAAAACATCGTGAGGAAACCTGCATGTCTGAGAGTTCTCCATAGTGTTCTCAAAAGACATCTGAAGTCCGCCAACCCGCACTAGGCCAGCGTGGTGGACTATGGTCTTACCCTTCTCATAGTGAGAAGAGGCGCGCGCCCAGCAGTAGGATACACTGTAGTGGGTTATATATAGGGCTGATGATGCTGATGATGATGATACCTGTGACAAATTCAAATTCAAATTCAAATTCAAAATCCTTTATTCATTTGGGTCACAATGTGACGCTTATGAACGTCAAAATAATAAATTTATAAAATAATTACTTATACTCAAATTTAAAACATTATTACTGTATGCTTCTACATTTACATTTACTGCCACGTTCGCAAAGCAATAGGTAGAACCATGAGAAAGAACGGGCAATAAAACTCACGGTCACTCTTTTTCATCGCCAGGTTTTGCATAATACACAATTTACATTTTGTAAGGTGCTGCAACTGTTACACCTTCTATATCACTTGTATATATTTACTGTACATCATAATACTCAAGCATAATACTTTTGGTTAGCCTCCTCAGAATAGACATGGTGAAACAGGAGCATCCACTTACATTATATATACCTAATAATGCAGGCAATCCGCGAAAGTGATCAGAACCATGATGGAAATGATGCAGTTAAATATTAAAATCTAATACCAGCCCGCAAGACCGTCATCGACCAGTCATCGCAAGTAGCACCCGTTCACGAGTATGACGCATGTGCCAGCCATCATCCCTCTCGCCATATTAGAGGGACAGGGATGACCCGACACACGACGCCACCACAAGAAATGACATTTTAGTGAGCATGACGACAACGGTATACGAACCAGTAGTAAGAAACAATCTACTGGTATACTGACCATGACCGCCAATTACCTCCATTTTCCAGATCGTTATTATTAACATAAGTTAGTGGAACGCGTGAAGGAATGCAAATGTAGAAAGAATTTTGTGAAGGTGACAAGTGAACAAAGATATGATCAGAGATAAATAATGTTAAACTACATTCAACAAATCATAAAAATATCCAAATCCTGCAAAAATCATGTGTTCACGAGGCACCTCCACTTAACATGTAAATAAAATAATCGTGAGTTAAACAAGCCTAAGCCTATCCCCACGGTGTCTTATCATTTAAAAATTCCTTAATAGTGTAATAACCCCTTTGTAAAAGAAAGTTCCTAATTGTCCGTTTGTATTTGTGCATGGGTAAATTCATTATTTCAAGAGGCAATTTGTTGAAAAATCGTATACCAATCCCCGCAAATGAGTTCTGAACTTTATGTAGACGGTAGTTAGTTCCCACCAGTTTATGCTTATTCCTTGTGTTCACGTTGTGCAAATCACTATTTTTGCGGTATAGAATTAAGTTTTTCTTAATGTACATTAAGTTAGCATATATATATTGCGATGCAACTGTCAATATGTCTACTTCTTTAAATTTATCACGTAAAGAATCTCTAGCACCTAACTTATAAATAGCACGTATGGCCCTTTTTTGAATGACAAAAATAGTCTGTATATCAGCAGCTGTACCCCATAACATTATTCCGTAAGACATTACGCTGTGAAAATAACTAAAGTAAACTAGTCTAGCAGTATCTATATCTGTGAATTCCCTAACTTTTCTAACTGCAAACGCTGCAGAACTAAGTTTTACTGCGAGACAGGATATTTGGGCGCCCCACTGAAGCTTACAATCTAAAGTTACACCTAAGAATACGGTTGATTCGACTAGTTCAATTGTTTCCTTATTTAAAATTATATTAGTAGGAACACTTTTGACATTAGGCAAAGAGAATTTAACACATTTGGTTTTGCTTGAGTTGAGTACCAAATTATTTGTCGAAAACCAATCTAATACTTGTGCAAGAGTGTTATTGACGGTATCAAAGTTACTTAAATTACGATCAACTTTAAAAATTAGTGACGTATCGTCGGCAAACAAAACAATATCACATAAATTTTGTACAAAGAACGGCAAATCATTAATATATATTAAAAAAAGAAATGGACCGAGAATAGAGCCCTGTGGAACGCCCATTCCTACTGGCAAACCTAGAGACCTACTCCCATTAACATCTACATACTGAATTCTATCACTAAGGTAGCTGGCAACAAGATTGAGTGCGGTATCTCTAATACCATAAAGTTTCAATTTAAGTAAAAGCGTATTATGTTCCACACAGTCAAAGGCCTTTGATAGGTCACAAAAAACACCAATGGCATCCTTCGAGTTTTCCCAAGCATTGAAAATATGCTTTAACAAAGTTACACCGGCATCAACGGTGGAGCGACCCTTAGTAAAGCCATACTGTTCACTGTGAAATAAATTATTTGTGTGAAAGTGGCTCTCTAGTTGATGCAAAATAATCTTTTCAAAAATTTTACTAATAGCAGGCAAGATAGAAATTGGCCGAAAATTACTAGGGTCGCTCTTTGATCCCTTTTTGAATAATGGTATGACTTTACTGTGTTTCATTAGATCAGGAAATACTCCTGTATCTATGCATCTGTTGAATATTGCAGCTAAATATGGAGCTAAGCTAGAAATAATTTGTCGCACAAGTTTAACAGAAATGCCCCATAAGTCAACAGATTTTTTATTATTGAGCGTCTTGAATACCTTCAGTATGTCATTGGTGTCAATATATTTAAAATTAAAAAGCACATCACACTCATTCACATTGCCCCTAACCAACATTTCTGCTTTGTTTGGACATGAATCTAGACAGCTGGTTGTGTTCACTGGTATGTTTATGAAGAAATTGTTAAATGTCTGAGCAACATCAGTTTTCCTAGTAATAATTTCACCATTAAATTTTAATTCATAATTGTTATCTACCAATTTAGCTCGACCAGTCTCATTGTTAATAATGCTCCAAGTAGTTTTAATTTTATTCTTGGATTCTTTGATTTTATTGCTTAAATATAAGGATTTGGCTAAAGCACATGTCCTCTTAAAAACCTTTGAATAATTTCTAACATATTGAATAAATTCAGGATTAAAATTGTATTTCTTCATTCCATATAGATCATACAACCTAGCTCTACTTTTGTATATACCTACTGTTGCCCAATCACAAAAATTTACTTTAATGCTCCTTGCAAATGTCTTCAGTTTAAAAATTTTATTGTACTCATCATTAACAATTTTAAATAAGCATTTATATAATTCATCAGGATCATCAACGGTTAAGTCAATACTGGCGATCTTGGCAGCAACATCATTACTAAAGTGTTTTAGGCGAGCAGAGGTCATTGGCCTACATGTAATTTCTTGTACTTTAGGGGTTGTATTAGTTGGAATTACAACCTTTTGCCCGCAGTGATCCGATGTCAAGTCAGTTAAAACAGCCTTACTTAAATAAAGACAATTGCAAAAAACATTATCTAAGCATGTAGACGAATGTGAGGTTATTCTAGTTGGTTCAGAGAACAAAACATTTAAATTAAATGACCTAAATAAGCTAACTAACCTAGTACAAATTGGTGATTTTTCTAACAAATTGACATTAAAATCGCCGCATACGATTATAGACTTCCTACTAGAAATTATGTGTTTTAAGACATCCTCAATAATGCTTTCAAACTGAGTAAAGTCGCTTTGTGGTGGTCGATACACACACACTATAATATGTTGTTCAAGCTCAACACAAGAAATCTCAGCAGTGCGCTCGATAGAAAGTTTAACTATATCCTTACGTTCTTTACATTTCAAACTATTACATACATATATTAGAGAGCCACCACGAATAGCCTTCTTTCTTACGAATGCACTTATAACTGAGTAATGTTGATTGTTAAATATTAATTGGTCACCTCGCAACCAATGTTCTGTAATACATAAGATATCAATCTTATGTTTATTTAAAAATAAATCTATTTCTAATTCTTTGCCAGACACGGTAATATAATCTAACAGTATTGTAACTCGGCCGTCTTCGTGAGTTATATACCTACCAGACGCGCCGCATGCGAGCTGCGGCACGATAGCGGCTGCGGGTACTGTAGGTACAGTCCGCCCAGTCTAATGGGTACTCTGCTCGCGGCGCGTAGGTATAACTCGAGTTTCGTGCGTTTGTATGGAGTTACAATACTGTTAGATATTATTACCGTGCCTGTGATAAATTAGGAGATAGGTATATTAGGATAGCAGAAGACGATGAAAGGCTGTATATGGCTGTATGTTCTATATTTTTATTGTGCGTTGTTTAGTTATCAAATAGGCAGCATGACAATAATGCGCTATTGTATGAATGCTTAAAACTATTATAATCTTAATATATAAAATCCTTGCGTTACTGACTGACTGACAGACACGCTACAGCCGAAACTATTGGGCGCAGGAAGCTGAAATTTGGTATGTATGTTCCTCGGGGACTGTAGGGGTGCACTAAGAAGGGATTTCCCGAAATTCACAGGGGATCGGCCAAAACGGGTAAGTTTAAAAAAAATGCAGGCGTAGCTGCTGGCGTCCTCTAGTCTCAAATAGAATTGCTGTGCCGACATTGCGACGTACAAACGACTCTTCTTGAGCGAATCGCACTTACCTAGTTGAAAAGCATTTGAACTACTTCGTTTTGAGCAAGGAGTATGTACACGTATGGTCGTGTAGCTAAATTGGGTGAGTATCAATGAAACTGCAGATGTCCAAAGTACGTGCGTTTATTGTAGTGCACCAATTGATACTAATTATATTCATTACACACATTGTTTATATAGGTAAAGATACGATACAAGGTAGGCACAGTACACCCCCCTTTATAAAAAAAAAGTTATATAAAACAAAAGTAATTATTCGTCTACGCAATACATAAAAATAAAAACAGTTACATAAAATAAAAATCATTAATATCTAAACCTAGCTCGGTTACACAGGTTACCTACATTGTTATTATAGGGTGTTCGGTTACATAATAATACACGGTATGTATTGTAAAAATACAGCTACTAACACTATAAACGCTATTCATATGCCGATAAACTATTCGATTCTCTATAGCGACCGTTATCACATTATCACTGTTTGTTTTTACACTATCACTACACTATGACGCGCTGTGGTGGGCGGCTATCAGAGCCCGGCTCACCACCCCGCGGTTCGATTCTCGGCAACTCCAGCAGTTCCCGACGCAGGTATCGCGCGTACCCGGTCTTACAATAACGCCACATAACGTATAATATAGCCATCAGGATACATGTTATTATAATTAGCAGGTATGTCTCGTGTCGCATATATACGGATGCTTGCGACTCTGTTTGCGCAGTGGCGGCACTATTCCCAGCGCCGTTTTGTGCAATAACTATTTCCTCTGTGTTTCTACTAGGTGAAGAACCCATTGTATTTAATTCGAATGATCTTATGCACTTAGATATGTATTCACACTGTAAAGCGCACTACAGGTTTAATAACTCGTCCAAATCTCGATACCTTAGTGTCATTGTTTACATTCGCCGTTGCCTTTTTAGAAGCATCTGTGCATTCTTGTGTCACTATCGAATAGGCTGGTTTTAATCGATCAATACTAACTACTTTCGGCGTATCTGCTTGCATGATTTTAAAATATTTTTCTGCTTTTTCAATGACCTTAAAAGGACCCATATACGGTTGAGTTAGTGGTTTAGACACTTTGTCCACGCGCACAAATACATGGGTGCAATCTTTTAGTTCAGGGTGAATAAAAATTTTTCCTTGGTGTAACTCCTTTCTTGGAACAGAACCTAAATCTGATATTTTCCTGCGTAATTCTTGCACAAACAAAACATTGTCGGAGGTTTCTTGCCTTAGCGGCTGGAAAAAATCTCCAGGCAAGCGCAGTGCTTCACCTAACACCATCTCGGCAGCGCTCGTTTGCGTATCGTCTCTCAGACACGCTCTTAATCCCAATAAAACTGTTGGTAACTCTGAGACCCATTGTTCCGTTTTGCCTCTGCACATAAGTGCAGCCTTGAGGGATCGGTGCCATCTTTCCACGAGGCCATTCGACTGCGGGTGATACGCTGTTGTCCTAAATTTATTTATGCCCATCCTCTTGGCTAAATGCATGAACAATTGCGATAAGAAAGTAGAGCCTTGATCAGTGGTTAAGTTCAAAGGACATCCGAATCGCGATATCCATCCGGAGTACAAAATATCCGCTACTGTTTCGGCTGTGATATCCTTAGCCGGGTAAGCTTCCGGCCATCCCGTTTTCCTATCCACCATAGTCACTAAATAACGATAGCCATTGCAATAAGTAAGTGGTCCAACGATATCCACATGCAGATGGTCAAATCGGTCGCTGTATACGAAATGTCCGTGGGGTGATACCGTATGCCTCTGTATTTTTGATTTTTGACAATCTACGCAACCTTTGACCCATTCCGTCACGTCTTTATTCATTCCTTGCCATATATATCTATCTTGCATCATCCTTCTAGTGGTACGTGTGCCCGGGTGACTAATTCCGTGTACCGCGTTGAAAGCTGATACACGAAATTCTTTGGGCAAATATGGGCGCGCTCGATTCAATGATACTTCGCATTGTATTGGTTTGCTACAATTAGGTATCAATATTTTCCTAAATGTGAATGATTTCGACTTCATAATGTTTTGTAGCTCGCCATCCTGACTCTGTGCTTCGGCTAACTTGTCGTAATCTAACGGTGATGAAATGTCAATTGCTGATATTCTTGACAAACAGTCAGCAACCGTATTTTCCATGCCGGAAATATGCCTTATCTCTGTAGAAAATTGCATTATGAAGTCTAATTGCCTTATTCTCCGTGGTGTGTCATTCTTACTAACTGTATTTTTCTGTAATGAGTAAACTATGGGCTTGTGATCGGTATATATTGTAACAGGTCTCCCTTCAATAAATGCTCGAAATTGTTTAATAGCAAGGTAAATGGCCAACAACTCTCTATCATATGTCGAGTACCGTTGCTGCGTTTCGCTTAATTTCGTAGAAAAAAATCCCAATGGTCTCCACGCATCGCCTTCTCTTTGCTGCAATACAGCTCCTGCACAGGTGTTGGAACAGTCAGTCATGAGAGCGATCGGCGCATCTGGCGACGGAAATGACAGTGTAACTGCGCTTTTTAAGCTTTGTTTACACTGTTCAAATGCCTCGATACTTTCGTCCGTCCAGGGAATCAAACTCTTATCTTTCTTTTTGGAATCATGAAGAAACACGTTCAACTTCGCTTGTATTCCTGCAGCTTTAGGTAAATGTCGTCTGTAGAAATTTATCATTCCGAGAAAACGACGAAGTTCCTCAACTGTCCTCGGCCTTGGAAACTCAGTTATGACCTTTACTTGACTGTCCAACGGCTTCATACCTTCCTTTGACATTCGATATCCCAAAAAATCTATTTCAGACTTGCCAAATTCACACTTGGATAAATTTATTGTGATTCCATATTTATCTAATCGCTGTAGTACTTCTCGTATGTGACGTCGATGCTCATTTTCCGTTGATGACGCAATGATGACGTCATCAATGTATGTAAATACGAAGTCCAGGTTCCGTAGCACTTCATCTTGCATAAAGCGCTGAAATGTTTGCGCCGCTGTACGGAAACCAAAACCCAGTCGTAAAAATTCGAACAAACCGAATGGAGTTGTTATTGCCGTCTTTGGAATGTCCTCCTCATGTATGGGAATATTATGGTAAGCCCGTTGGATGTCAATTTTCGTAAATATAGTCTTCCCGTGCAATAAATAACTACAATCTAGAATGCGCGGTATCGGGTATCGGTCCGGTTTAGTGATCGCGTTCAGTGCTCGGTAATCGCCGCACGGTCTTAGCTCGCCGTTCTTTTTCGTAACGACATGAAGAGGGCTCGCCCAGTTGCTCTTAGAGGGCCTGCATATCCCCATCTCCTGCATGCGTTGAAATTCGGCCTTGACTTTGTAGTACTTATCAGGCGGTAAAGGTCTTGGGCGCGCGAATACTGCTGCGCCCGAAGTCTCGATGCGATGTACCACCGAATGACAAGGAGCGTCCTTGAAACATATCGGTTTCGTTACGTTGGGAAATTCGTCTAAAATGTCACTAAACTCGTTTTTACAGTCAATTGTTCTCACTGACGGCTCACTTTGCACTGTCACAGATGCAATAGTTTTTAGATTAGTCACTGAGTCGATAAGTTTTTTATTGTTCATATCCACTAAAAGTTTGTAATGGGCTAAGAAATCAGCACCGAGTATGGGTTGCTTGACTTCTGCCAACACAAATGACCAACGAAATGGTCGCCGTAACCTAAAATCTAAGTCCAATGTCTTAACACCAAAAGTCTTAATTTCACTACCGTTCGCAGCGTAAAGTTTATAGTCCTCACATTTAGCACTAGCAACACGATTTTTATTTATCGGCAGCACTGAAATGTTCGCACCGGTGTCTACTAAAAATCGAAGTCCGCTGCTATCATCCGTTATACATAATCGGGGAACAGGAGCTATGGTGCAAATCTCCACCTGCGATTGCACCAGATCTAGTTTTCCTTCTTGTCTGCTTTTGGCCAGGCACACGGTTCTACACATTTCCTAGCTCTATGGCGATATTTGAAATGGTAAACACACAGCCAGTCCGCACTATCAGGTGAACGACGTGTCATATTGCGCCCGCGTGAGTTGGATCGCGATCGGAAGCGGTATTGATAATGATTTCTATTACAGGAACAGTTTCTATCTTTCTCCAAATCTCTGATTTTCATGCTTAATTTGGCTATCTCAGCCAGAATTAATGCACTGTCGCTGTTCGTGCTTGTACTCTGCAAAGCTTGCACTTCCGTAACCTGTAATGGTCGCGCAGTCTCAACAACCTTGTCCGCTATTGCGGCTAAATGCTCCAAGTCCTTTACTTCACTCACAGCTAATACACTTCGAACAGATGTCGGCAGATGTCCTTGCCACATTATTCTTAGTGTCTCGTCGGGTATCTTTTCTCGAGCCAGTTCTCTCATCCGTCTGAGGAGTTGAGAAGGTTTTTGGTCTCCCAACTCCATCTCACTCAAGAGCTTCTGAAACTGTCGAATCTCAGACTCTTCATAGACTTTCAGTAAGCGCTCTTTTAAGGCCTCGAATTTCTTCGCCTCAGGTGGTTTGATAAGAATGTCACTGACCTGCTGGATAACATGCTTACCCAATTTAGTGACTACCATGTTGTATCTTGCTTCATCACTCATTTTCTGCGGTGCTAGTACAGCCTCACACTGTATGAACCAAAGTCTCGGCTGATCGACCCAAAATTCAGGTATACGCGAGGAAACACTCACAACAGCTACTTCTGCTGACCCGCTTGCACTTGGTTTCATTTGGCTATCCTGCTGAGAAGTCATTGTGGTTCAAATCCTTTGTCTGGGCAGTAAACACACTTTGATTCTCGAACGTCGTATTCGCGTAACTTGAGATCGGGGTCACCACTGTACACGTATGGTCGTGTAGCTAAATTGGGTGAGTATCAATGAAACTGCAGATGTCCAAAGTACGTGCGTTTATTGTAGTGCACCAATTGATACTAATTATATTCATTACACACATTGTTTATATAGGTAAAGATACGATACAAGGTAGGCACAAGTACCTGCAAACACACATTGCGATATAAAACTAGTAGAATAGGAAATAATATTGAATCATTGAAAACGCCACAAGACGTGATTTTTAATACATAGTTGTTATTGTCATCTCAGTTTGTCGTCATAGTGGTCAAACTGGTATTAATTGATAAAAATAACAATAGTATTTGTTTAAAAATAGTGCGTCACTAAGGATGATTCACATATTACTTATTATTAATTGTTATAAGTATTTTGAGCCTCATTGGCAAAATAATTTTTCCTAAGAATTTACGATAGTTTCACAATAATTATAAAATTGAATAAATAAGCAAGCAATTTTTATATTTATGACTAAATTTTGCCCGTGGCTCCGCCCGCATCTATCTATACTAATAATATAATAAAGCGGAAGAGTTTGTTTGTTTGTTTGTTTGTTTGAACGCGCTAATCTCAGGAACTACCGGTCGGATCTGAAAAATTCTTTTTGTATACGATAGCCCAGTTATTCCGGCAGGCTAAAGGCTATATAACATAGCGCTTCGACCCTTTGGGGCCGGGCAAAAGGCTAAAAAGTCTAAAACATAATGTCGGCTAATCTCAGGAACTAGCAGTCGGATTTAAAAAATTGTAATTGCCTATGATAGCCCAATTATTCCGAAAGGCTATAGGCTATATAAAATTACGCCACAACTTTTAGGGGCCAGACAAAAATAATAAAATGGTCAAACGAGAAGGGGGAGGGTTGGGTCAAAGGCAAAAAAAGGCTAAACGAATAGGATACAATCTATATGGGTATCGTTTTCGAGATTTTCGGGACGCTGATTAATAATATGAAATTTATTTAGTGATCCAAGATGGCGGACGGGAAATCAAAGATGGCGGATGAGAAAATTTTAAATATCAATATGGGTATCGCCTTCCATATTTTAAGGGGTGGAGAATCGAAATACAACATCTATTTCGTGATCAAAGATGGCGGATGGGCAATCAAAGATGGCGGATGGGAAAATTTTAAAAAATCAATATTGGTATCGTCTCCGATGTTTAAAGAGATGGGGAATCCAAATACAACATCTATTTCATGATTCAAGATGGCGGATGGGAAATCAAAAATGACGGATGGGAAAAATTTTAAAAATCAATATTGGTATCGTCTCTGATGATTTAAGGGATGGTGAATCCAAATACAACATCTATTTCGTGATCAAAGATGGCGGATAGGAAATCAAAGATGGCGGACGGGATTTTTTTTTTAAAGTCGATATGGGTATCGTCGCCGATATTTAAAGGGATGGGGAATGCAAATCCGACATCTATTTCGTGATCAAAGATGGTGGATGAGAAATCAAAGATGGCGGATTAGAAAGTTTTAAAAAATCAATATGGTTATCATCTCCGATGTTTTAAGGGATGGCGAATCTAAATACAACATATATTTCGTGATCAAAGATGGCGGATAGGAAATCAAAGATGGCGGATGGGATTTTTTTTTTAATCAGTATGGGTATCGTCTCCGATGTTTGAAGGGATGGAGAATCCAAATACAACATCTATTTCGTGATCAAAGATGGCGGATAGGAAATCAAAGATGGCGGACGGGAATTTTTTTTAAAGTCGATATGGGTATCGTCTCCGATATTTTAAGGAATGGAGAATTCAAAACCACCATCTATTTCGTGATCAAAGATGGCGGATGTGATTTTTTTTAAATCAATATGGGTATCAACTCCAATATTTAAAGGGGTGGGGAATCCAAATCCAACTTCTATTTCGTGATCAAAGATGGCGGATGAGAAATCAAAGATGGCGTATGGGATTTTTTTTAAAGTCGATATAGGTATTGTCTCCGATATTTTAAGGAATAGGGAATTCAAAAACACCATCTTTTTCGTGATCAAAGATGGCGGATAGGATTTTTTTTTTAAATCAATATGGGTATCGTCTCCGATGTTTGAAGGGATGGGTAATCCAAATACAACATCTATTTCGTGATTCAAGATGGCGGATGGGAAATCAAAGCTGGCGGATGGGAAAAAATTTAAAAATCAATATGGGTATCGTCTTTGATGATTTAAGGGATGGTGAATCCAAATAAAATATCTATTTCGTGATCAAAGATGGCGGATAGGAAATCAAAGATGGCGGACGGGATTTTTTTTAAAGTCGATATGGATAAATATCGGAGACGATACTTTAAGGAATGGGCAATTCAATATTATAAAACAATCTATGTTTGTTTTTGCATCATTTATAGGGTCTATAAATAATAAGAGATTAAGCGCTAAGCCAATGGTAACTTGGAAAAGGGGCTTGGAAAAAAGGGAATTCAATAAAAACTCTTAAAAAGGCGATACGGAGTTCGCTGGGTCAGCTAGTGAATTATAAATCTATCTATACTTATATAATAAAGCGGAAGAGTTTGTTTGTTTGTTTGTTTATTTGTTTGTTTGTTTGAACGCGCTAATCTCAGGAACTACCGGTCGGATCTGAAAAATTCTTTTTGTATACGATAGCCCAGTTATTCCGGAAGGCTATAGGCTATATAACATAATGCTTCGACCCTTTGGGGCCGGGCAAAAGGCTAAAAAGGCTAAAAGATAATGTCGGCTAATCTCAGGAACTAGCAGTCGAATTTCAAAAATTGTTATTGCCTATGATAGCCCAATTATTCCAAAAGGCTATAGGCTATATATAATTTCGCCACAACTGATAGGGGCCAGACAAAAATAATAAGATGGTCAGGCGAGAAGGGGGAGGGTTGGGTCAAAGGCAAAAAAGGCTAAATGAATAGGATACAATCTATATGGGTATCGTTTTCGGCATTTTCGGGACACTGATTAATAATATGAAATTTATTTAGTGATCCAAGGTGGCGGACGGGAAATCAAAGATGGCGGATGGGAAAATTTTAGAAATCAATATGGGTATCACCTTCGATATTTTAAGGGGTGGGTAATCGAAATACAACATCTATTTCGTGATCAAAGATGGCGGGTGGGCAATCAAAGATGGCGGATGGGAAAATTAAAAAAAAAACAATATTGGTATCGTCTGCGATGTTAAAAGGGATGGAGAATCCAAATACAACATCTATTTCGTGATCAAAGATGGCAGATGGGATTTAAAAAAAAAATCAATATGGGTATCGTCTCCGATGTTTAAAGGGATGGGGAATCCAAATACAACATCTATTTCGTGATTCAAGAGGGCGGATGGGAAATCAAAGATAGCTGAAGGGAAAAATTTTAAAAATCAATATGGGTATCGTCTCTGATGATTTAAAGGATGGTGAATCCAAATACAACATCTATTTCGTGATCAAAGATGGCGGATAGGAAATCAAAGATGGCGGACGGGATTTTTTTTTAAAGTCGATATGAGTATCGTCTCCAGTATATAAAGGGATGGGGAATCCAAATCCAACATCTATTTCATGATCAAAGATGGCGAATGGGAAATCAAAGATGGCGGATGGGAAAGTTTAAAAAAATCAATAATGGTATCGTCTGCGATGTTAAAAGGGTAGGGGAATGCAAATACAACATCTGTTTCGTGATTCAAGATGGTGGATGGGAAATCAAAGATGGCGGATGGGAAAAAATTAAAAAATCAATATGGCTATCGTCTCCGATATTTTAAGGGATGGCAAATCTAAATACAACATATATTTCGTGATCAAAGATGGCGGATAGGAAATCGAAGATGGCGGATGGGATTTTTTTTTTAATCAGTATGGGTATCGTCTCCGATGTTTGAAGGGATGGAGAATCCAAATACAACATCTATAGAAACATTAAAGTGTCAAATATTGTTCCTAAAGACCCAAAGTATTAGTGAAAGTGTTATCCAGTGTTAAATCTTTAAAATAATAACGCAGAACTCAAATAAAAAAAACATTGACGCTAACTAGTGACAAAACATAAATACAACATTACATGAACAATTATTCGAAAGCAAATCCATAATATCGCCTAAATCAGTGCGCGTGGTGTAATGTACAATAAAAATAAAACAATATCTAACGTAAGTGTTTTGAAGTGAGTGCAAAAATGTGGCCAGAATTTTTTTACTAATGAGTCAACCTAACGACTTTGTTTAAATTTAAAATTTGCGCGCTGGGAAGAACATCGCAAAATTGAATAATTTTATTACAGTGTTCGTAGTCACTACAGAACTTTAATAGCTACAATATCAGTGCTCAAGTTCGATTCCCACTGACGACTATACTTTTTGCATTTTATGAAGATTTTACTTTTATTTTCCTCAAACAAAGAAGTCATGGATTTTGAAAATTAATTCACCCTAAAAGTGTCTAAATTGTGACAAAATAGTTGCTAGAAAGCGTTTGCAACCAACAACCTTATCTAACTTAAATGCCGTGTACAAACTTTATCTGTGACTAAGTATAAACAAAACACGTTTAAAGAAAAAGTTTTGGAACTCAATATCGAGTGGGTATACGGCAGATAAACAACCTGAAAACAGCGGTATCTATCGCGGAGTAGCGGTATTACGCTGAACCGCTGACACCTACGTTCGATGATTCACTACTGACAATCAATAATAACGCCATCTAGCTATAAGTGATAGAACCAGGTTGTACGCACAATACGCACCGCAAGATATTATGTCTTCATCCAAATCTACGTCCACTCATAGTTCAAACAAATGCCACAAGATGCCAGTACTAGTAGTATGTTTCAAATGTAAAAAAAATGTTGACATAAAAAAAACTGCGCTGTGCTCAACATGTAACAACAGATTTGAACCGGACTGCGATGGTTATCCGGAAAATACATACAAATTACTGAATCAAGAATCTAAAAACAAATGGCGCTGCAAGATGTGTATTAAGAATAAAAATTATTTTTAAATAAAAAGAAACCAACTTCAAAAAAGACTAAGGAACTAAAAAACAAAAAATAATTGGTTTTGGGGCAAAAGTTTTTGGAGTCGGTGCCAAGCCAAATATTTCTGATCTGACTATAAAACCTCTACAAATTTTTATATAACTTTCGTTGTTGATAGAATAGGTAGTTTCTAATTTAGTAACTTTTTGCGTAAGGGCTTGGCACCGACTTCAAAAATGTTTGCCCCAAAACCAATTATTTTTTGTTTTTTAGTTCCTTAGTCTTTTTTGAAGTTGGTTTCTTTTTATTTAAAAATAATTTTTATTTTTTGCTTTTTAGTGGTAAGATAGGTGGTAAGTAGGTACATAGGATAGTGTAGGTGGTACATGATGGGGAGGTTTTCTTGACGTGCCTCAATTCTGAAATGTAGACCTGTACCTTTCTGGCAATTTCAAGTATTTTTTTGTTTTCAACTAACTAGCCTAAACACGTTCGTTTCAGTTCCATCATCAGATCCTGGAAATCATCCAATACCAAAGACAAAACAAACGAGCCTAAACACGATGATATTGTGTTATTGTATTACAAAGATCCCATGGCCACCTTCCTGCTCCATCATCAGTGTTTGGTAAACATTCAGCACTAAAGTCCATGTAAAGACAAATCAAACGAGCCCAAACTCAATGGGATTGCGTCTTTGTATTACAAAGATGCCATGGCCACCTTTCTGTTCCATCATCAGACCCTGGAAAACATTCAGTAGCAAAGCCCATGTAAAGACCAATCAAACGACCCTAAACTCGATGAGATTGGGTTACCTTCCAGCTATATGATTAGACCATGGAAATCATCCAGCATCAAAGTATTTGAAAAGACGACTCAAACGAGCTCAAACTCGATGGGATTGCGTTATTGTATTTCAAATATCCCATGGCTACCTTCCTGCTCCATCATCAGAGTTTAGTAAACATTCAGCACTAAAGTCCATGTAAAGACGAATCAAACGAGCCCAAACTCAATGGGATTGCGTCTTTGTATTACAAAGATCCCATGGCCACCTTCCTGCTCCATTATCAGACCCTGCAAAACATCTACTACTAAAGTTCATGTAAAGACGAATCAAATGACCCTAAACTCGATGAGATTGGATTATTGTATCACAAAGTTCTCATTGTTACCTTCCAACTCTATCATCAGACCATGGAAATCATCCAGCATCAAAGTCCATGTAAAGACGACTTAAACGAGCCCAAACTCGCTTGAAGCAAGCATTGGGTTGTCACCGTCAAATGGCTTCATTTGAAGAGTTCCTTCGATTTTTCAGGATTCCATGATCAGATCCTGACCTAATGATCATGGGACCTACTAGAAGGTATACTCTTTCAACCAAAACAAGAATTTTCGAAATCGGTCCAGGTGTCTTAGAGAAATCGGGGAACATACATAAAAAAACAAAGATTCCGACGAATTGTAAACCTCCTCCTTTTTTTGAAGTCGGTTAAAAAGAGTGTGTATTCTACAGAGTCATCTAATGTAACAATGAGAAAAACACCAACGTATCCTACTATGAAAAAGCCTCAACAAACTTGCACAAAACATTCGTCCCCTGACCAGGATTCTCATGTACTGACCGATTGCGATACATCTTACGAAATTGACACTACACCGAACAAACTCTCAAAAAGTGTAGACGGCACTACGTCTAATATATTTTCAGTGTCTGAGATGCAAGATACTATAACCCAGCTGACTATAAAATTAGATAGCACGGAGAATGAGTTGGAAAACACAATATTAGAAAACAATGACTTAAAAAGACAAGTGAGCAAGCTAAATCAGGAAATTAATGTTTTAAAGTCATTATGTCATTCCTTTACATGTAAAGAAAGCAGCCCTATAAGCACTGATAAAAAGAAGAGACACTCTCGTTTGAGTCAAATCGTGTTTTCAACTCCCTCCTCGCCGAAACCTACTACAAATGTTGAACGCAATAATAACTTTATGTATTTACATCTGGAACAAAATATCTTAGCCTTACAAAAAGAGCTACAAATCGCAGAGAATGAGATAAAAACACTAAATATACAAATACAGGTTTTAAACAAATCTCTGAGTACTACATCAAAACCAGAACAGAGCTTTTTAGCCAATACACCGAACCCAATTTCCCCAGACCTTAAAAAACACAGATTTGGAAAAACAATAAGAATCTTTGGCGCACAACAATGCGTCGGTCTGGCTGCTGCTCTTATATATTCGAGAGAGACTACACAGTTTGAAAAATATGAAGTCCTCGCCCATACGATGCCAAATGCACCGAGCGACACAATAACAAAAAGCTGTACTAACATAAACCTTAAACCAGGTGACAAAATTGTATTATCTTTAGGTGAAAATGACTATAATATAGAACATGTACTATATCAATTAAAAATTTTATTAAAGACATTTTCTAACAATAGTATAATAATATTAAACATTGTAAAAAATAGCCATTTAGATGTCGGAAAATTGAATTATCGTATCAAAAATATTTGTAAATATTACAAAAATTGTCATTTTATGAATTATGTTCACCACAACTTATCTGACATATGCAAAACAATAAATTACTTAATAGATTGTGAATATTATAAACAAAAATATTTAAATCCAGCTGAGCTCAGGAAACACCTCGCGAGTAGCAAATCAAGTTCTTTACCAAAAAGGGAGACAATTGTACCCAAAAAAGGAACTATTCCCTTTTATTTTAAAAACAGCCATAAAAATGAGACTGGGAAAAATGTTATCTCTCATATTCTTTCTGCAGAGCACAGAAAAGGCACAATACCATATTATTTTCCCACACTTAAAAAAAACGATACATTTTTTCGTACCTAAAAATATAACACCTACATCACACAACTTTAAGATACTACACCAAAATATTGCAAGTGTTTTATCTAAAAAGGAGCTGTTGGAGTTAACATTACAGGAAATGCGTGACTTATATAATGAACCCCATGTGATTTGCCTCTCGGAAACATTTATTAAAAAAGGCCATGAGAATTATCTCAAGTTATCAAATTTTGAAATGGCTACAAATTTTTGCAGGGAAAAAAGTAGAGGCGGCACTTGCATTCTAGTCAGAAAGGGTCTACACTACAAAGAATTACAGTTTATAAAAACATATGCATCGGTAAATACGTTTGAGGCATGTGGTATAGAGTTAGAAAATAAAAAAATAGTAATTCTTTGTTTATATCGAACATCTCAATCTGATCCAAATCAATTTTTTATTAAATTAGATAGAGTCTTACATGATTTACACAAAAAATATAAATCTAGTACACGTATAGTTTTGACAGGTGATTTCAATATTAATACATTTATAAGAAGCAAAATCACTCAAGAATTTCAAGACTTGGCAAACAATCACAATATAAAAATTCATATTGAGGTAGCTACTCGGAAGCTTTCTTGTATAGACCATATATTGAGCAATATACCTGACGCAATCCCAACAGTGCTACCACTTCATCTATCTGACCACGACACAGCACAAATGTTAAGCTTCCCTTTAAGACTTCAAACAGCAAAAACTGCAATATACCATATTTACAAAAGAGACTACAGTATACATAATATACGTAAATTCACGGAATGCTTACAAAATCTATTCTGGACAGATGTTTACGTAGAAAACGATGCAAATACAGCATTCAGCGTTTTCCATGAATTAATATGTTTATTTTATAACCTCTGTTTTCCAAAAGTTAGGGTAAAGATAAATTTAAACAATAAAATAAAACGAACGTGGATAAGTAAGGGACTCAAACAAAGTTCTAAAATGAAGCGTTTCTTACGATATCAGTATTACAAGAATAAAAATATAATGAACAAGAGTAGATATACTACATATTCATAAATATTACAAAAGTGTATCTACAAGGCAAAACGAAATGCTAATATAAAGTTTATGAATAATAATGACAACAAATGTAAAGCCGCATGGACAGTCGTAAAAAATGAAATACTTAATACAGGCTGCCAAGACAACATTGAATGCATTAAAATTGATAATACTGTACTTACCAAACCAGTAGAAATAGCTTCTGCCTTCAATAGACATTTTACAAATTACATTCCTAATCAAAATTGTACAAATATTTACAGCATCGATACCCTAACAGCTAACTCGATGTTCCTTACACCTATTACCGAAAATGAGGTACGGAAACACATTTTATCATTGAAAAATACCAATTCTGTAGGTTATGATGAACTTAATACCCGAATTATTAAGACGTGTGTAAGTGAAATAAGCGGAGTGTTGACCTATCTCATTAACCTGTCCTTTTCACAAGGATTTTTTCCTGACGCTTTAAAAATATCTATTGTTAAACCGATATTTAAAAAGGGTGAAAAATGTGAGATGAATAATTATCGCCCCATAACACTGATATCCATTATGTCAAAAATCTATGAAAAATGCATGTATCAAAGAATAGTCGACTACTGCGAAAATTTTAATATTATAAGAAAAGAGCAATTCGGCTTCCAGAGGCACAAGTCTACATCCCTAGCCATCTTTTTGCTTCTGAAAGCGATATTGACTAATATTAATAACAAACAGCTAACGACAGGGCTATTTTTTTATCTGTCTAAGGCATTTGATCTCGTGTCACATGAGAGACTATTAAAAAAACTTGAGGCTATTGGTATTAGAGGACTGCCACTACAATGGATATCGTCGTACTTAAATAGTAGACAACAGAAAGTCACTATTACCAAACTTAATGAAAGTAGGGACATGACAGATTATTCGTCTGAATTTATAAGTATAAAATGGGGCGTCCCCCAAGGTAGCATTTTAGGCCCTATCTTATTTCTATTCTATATAAATGACATAGTTAATGTAACTAATCATCAATGCTTCCTTTTTGCCGATGACATTTCCATAATTGTTACTACCAACAAAAAATATAAATCAATTGCAGATCATGAAGTGGACATAAATAATACAATAGAAAATCTAATTAGCTGGCTAAATAATAATAATTTATCAATTAATCTTAATAAATCAGTATATATACAATTTAATCAATCTTATAATAATACATTTAATTTTAACATGGACATACCGAAAATTACACAAGTGACAAAAACTAAATTTCTAGGAGTAGTCATTGACGAACATTTAGACTGGAAAGCACAGGTCGATGCTGTATGCAATAAAATAAATAAATTTGTCTATGCTTTGGGACAAATAAAAAAAGTTACGAATATAAAAACGGCTGTGATGACGTATCGCGCATATGTAGAGTCCTCACTACGATATGGACTACTTATGTGGGGAAATAGTACTGACCTCAATAGAGCATTTGTTGCCCAAAAGAAATGTCTAAGAGCTGTATACGAGATTCCATCTGACGAATCATGTCAACCAATATTTAAAGAACTTGGTTTGCTGCCGTTACCTTCATTATATATATATGAAGCATGCATGTTTGTTCGAAAGCACTAAGAATTGTTTAAAACAGCAGAAGAACTATATAAAAGCTCTCGAAGTCGGCGTGATCAATACAGGCTTGTGCTGGAAGAGCTACCTAGATCAGCAAAATATAATAAAAATTCTTTGGCTATGTGTATACGACTATATAATAAATTACCAGATATGTTTAAAACATTAAATTGTAAGCTATTTAAAATTCAGTTGTATAAATGGCTCAATAATAACAATTATTATAGTATTAATGATTTTTTAAAATGAATTTAATTTAATGTACTTATTTCAATTTTATAATATATTTCTAGTTGATAATTTGCACGCTTTAGTTTTAAGCAAAACATGTTCGGACTTTATATTTTCAATAACATCTTTTATACCATGTTTTATGCAAATAAAATATCTTTATCTTTATCTATTTCGTGATCAAAGATGGTGGATAGGAAATCAAAGATGGCGGACGGGAATTTTTTTTAAAGTCGATATGGGTATCGTCTCCGATATTTTAAGGAATGGAGAATTCAAAACCACCATCTATTTCGTGATCAAAGATGGCGGATGTGATTTTTTTTTAAATCAATATGGGTATCAACTCCAATATTTAAAGGGGTGGGGAATCCAAATCCAACATCTATTTCGTGATCAAAGATGGCGGATGTGATTTTTTTTTAAATCAATATGGGTATCAACTCCAATATTTAAAGGGGTGGGGAATCCAAATCCAACATCTATTTCGTGATCAAAGATGGCGCATGAGAAATCAAAGATGGCGTATGGGATTTTTTTTAAAGTCGATATAGGTATCGTCTCCGATATTTTAAGGAATAGGGAATTCAAAAACACCATCTTTTTCGTGATCAAAGATGGCGGATAGGATTTTTTTTTTAAATCAATATGGGTATCGTCTCCGATGTTTGAAGGGATGGGTAATCCAAATACAACATCTATTTCGTGATTCAAGATGGCGGATGGGAAATCAAAGATGGCGGATGGGAAAAAATTTAAAAATCAATATGGGTATCGTCTTTGATGATTTAAGGGATGGTGAATCCAAATAAAACATCTATTTCGTGATCAAAGATGGCGGATAGGAAATCAAAGATGGCGGACGGGATTTTTTTTAAAGTCGATATGGATAAATATCGGAGACGATACTTTAAGGAATGGGCAATTCAATATTATAAAACAATCTATGTTTGTTTTTGCATCATTTATAGGGTCTATAAATAATAAGAGATTAAGCGCTAAGCCAATGGTAACTTGGAAAAGGGGCTTGGAAAAAAGGGAATTCAATAAAAACTCTTAAAAAGGCGATACGGAGTTCGCTGGGTCAGCTAGTGAATTATAAATCTATCTATACTTATATAATAAAGCGGAAGAGTTTGTTTGTTTGTTTGTTTATTTGTTTGTTTGTTTGAACGCGCTAATCTCAGGAACTACCGGTCGGATCTGAAAAATTCTTTTTGTATACGATAGCCCAGTTATTCCGGAAGGCTATAGGCTATATAACATAACGCTTCGACCCTTTGGGGCCGGGCAAAAGGCTAAAAAGGCTAAAAGATAATGTCGGCTAATCTCTGGAACTAGCAGTCGGATTTCAAAAATTGTTATTGCCTATGATAGCCCAATTATTCCAAAAGGCTATATAGTTTTCGGCATTTTCGGGACACTGATTAATAATATGAAATTTATTTAGTGATCCAAGATGGCGGACGGGAAATCAAAGATGGCGGATGGGAAAATTTTAGAAATCAATATGGGTATCACCTTCGATATTTTAAGGGGTGGGGAATCGAAATACAACATCTATTTCGTGATCAAAGATGGCGGGTGGGCAATCAAAGATGGCGGATGGGAAAATTAAAAAAAAAAACAATATTGGTATCGTCTGCGATGTTAAAAGGGATGGAGAATCCAAATACAACATCTATTTCGTGATCAAAGATGGCAGATGGGATTTAAAAAAAAATCAATATGGTTATCGTCTCCGATGTTTAAAGGGATGGGGAATCCAAATACAACATCTATTTCGTGATTCAAGAGGGCGGTACGGAAATCAAAGATAGCTGAAGGGAAAATTTTTAAAAATCAATATGGGTATCGTCTCTGATGATTTAAAGGATGGTGAATCCAAATACAACATCTATTTCGTGATCAAAGATGGCGGATAGGAAATCAAAGATGGCGGACGGGATTTTTTTTTAAAGTCGATATGAGTATCGTCTCCAGTATATAAAGGGATGGGGAATCCAAATCCAACATCTATTTCATGATCAAAGATGGCGAATGGGAAATCAAAGATGGCGGATGGGAAAATTTAAAAAAATCAATAATGGTATCGTCTGCGATGTTAAAAGGGTAGGGGAATGCAAATACAACATCTGTTTCGTGATTCAAGATGGTGGATGGGAAATCAAATATGGCGGATGGGAAAAAATTTAAAAATCAATATGGCTATCGTCTCCGATATTTTAAGGGATGGAGAATCCAAATACAACATCTATTTCGTGATCAAAGATGGCGGATGGGTTTTTTTTTAAATCAACATGGGTATCGTCTCCGATATTTAAAGGGATGGGGAATCCAAATAATACATCTATTTGGTGATTCAAAATGGCGGATGGGAAAAATTTTAAAAATCAATACTGGTATGGAATGCAAATACAACATCTGTTTCGTGATTCAAGATGGTGGATGGGAAATCAAAGATGGCAGATGGGAAAAATTAAAAAATCAATATGGCTATCGTCTCCGATATTTTAAGGGGTGGAGAATAAAAATACAACATCTATTTCGTGATCAAAGATGGCGGATGGGTATTTTTTTAAATCAATATGGGCATCGTCTCCGATGTTTAAAGGGATGGGGAATCCAAATACAACATCTATTTCGTGATTCAAGATGGCGGATGGGAAATCAAAGATGGCGGCTGGGAAAAATTTTAAAAATCAATATGGTTCGTGATTCAAGCTGGCGGATGGAAAATCAAAGATGGCGGATGGGAAAGTTTAAAAAAATCAATATCAGTATCGTCTGCGATGTTAAAAGTGATGGGGAATGCAAATACAACATCTGTTTCGTGATCTAAGATGGTGGATGGGAAATCAAAGATGGCGAAGGGGAAAAAATAAAAAAAAAACAATATGGGTATCGTCTCCGATATTTCAATGGATGGAGAATCCGAATACAACATCTATTTCGTGATCAAAGATGGCGGATGGGATTTTTTTTTTAAATCAATACGGGTATCGTCTCCGATGTTTAAAGGGATGGGGAATCCAAATACAACATCTATTTCATGATTCAAGATGGCGGATGGGAAATCAAATATGGCGGATGGGAAAATTTTTAAAAATCAATATAGGTATCGTCTCTGATGATTTAAGGGATGGTGAATCCAAATACAACATCCATTTCGTGATCAAAGATTGCGGATAGGAAATCAAAGATGGCGGACGGGATTTTTTTGTAAAGTCGATATGGGTATCTTCTCCGATGTTTTAGGGGATGGCGAATCCAAATCCAACATCTATTTCATGATCAAAGATGGCGGATGGGAAATATGATAATATAAAAAAAGTTATTATTGGTGGTGAAAAAGTGGTAGTGGTATTTGATGTTCGATGCAGATAATGGCTATGTTCAGTGGATACCTCTCCTACGGAACCCTTCATGGGTGAGTCAGACTTGCACTTGATTTAATTATTTAATAGCCATAGTATTTAATAGTATTAGTAATTTTATCATATCCCTAGATCAGTGATCTAACCATATCACTCATATACCACCTTCTCATCTCCTTACAATAAGTTAGTTTTTCTACCCTAGAAATAATTTATATGGCAAAACAACTTTGCCTAGCAATTAAGAGATTAAACACTGATGTTCTTGGTAACTTTGTTCTGAATAAGTTGGAAAAGAGTTAAAAATTAATATGAAATGTAAATACATTAAAAAGGCGATACGGAGTTCGCCGGGACAGCTAGTACTAATATAATAAAGCGGAAGAGTTTGTTTGTTTGTTTGTTTGTTTGAACGCGCTAATCTCAGGAACTACCGATCGGATCTGAAAAATTCTTTTTGTATACGATAGCCCAGTTATTCCGGAAGGCTATAGGCTATATAGCATAACGCTTCGACCCTTTGGGGCCGGGCAAAAGGCTAAAAAGGCTAAAACATAATGTCAGCTAATCTCAGGAACTAGCAGTCGGATTTTAAAAATTGTAATTGCCTATGATAGCCCAATTATTCCGAAAGGCTATAGGCTATATAAAATTACGCCACAACTTTTAGGGGCCAGACAAAAATAATAAAATCGTCAAACGAGAAGGGGGAGGGTTGGGTCAAAGGCAAAAAAAGGCTAAACGAATAGGATACAATCCATATGGGTATCGTTTTCGAGATTTTCGGGACGCTGATTAATAATATGAAATTTATTTAGTGATCCAAGATGGCGGACGGGAAATCAAAGATGGCGGATGAGAAAATTTTAAATATCAATATGGGTATCGCCTTTGATATTTTAAGTGGTGGAGAATCGAAATACATCATCTATTTCGTGATTCAAGATGGCGGATGGGACATCAAAGATGGCGGATGGGTAATTTTTTTAAAATCAATATGGGTATCGTCTTTGATGATTTAAGGGATGGTGAATCCAAATACAACATCTATTTCGTAATCAAAGATGGCGGACGGGATTTTTTTTTTATGTCGATATGGGTATCGTCTCCGATATTTAAAGGAATGGGGAATTCAATATTAGTTAAAAATCTATGTTTGTTTTTGCATCATTTATAGACCATGGAATGATAAGAGATTAAGCGTTAAGTCAATGGTAACTTTGGAAAAGGGGCTTGGAAAAAAGGGAATTAAATAAGAACTCTTAAAAAGGCGATACGGAGTTCGCTGGGTCAGCTAGTCATACATATATACATACATACATACATAGACTCACGCCTGTTTCCCAGAGGGGTAGGCAAAGACTACGGAACGCCATTTGCAACGATCCTGACATATCTCTTTGCTTCATTCGCTCCTATCAGATTCCTCATGCATTATAAATCATCATCGTCAGAAATCACCCTATCTATTGGTGATAACCGTACAAAAAGTCGTTCGGTAGTTTTTTTAGGCAAGACGGAAGATTAATTTTAAAACATGTATAAATTATAATACATACACATGTTTAACGAGGCCTCCTGTATATACAAGAGGCCTCGTTGGTCTCGCAGCATAAATGTGCGTGTGGGATCGGGAGGACCCGGGTTCGATTCCTGAGTTATTGGGTTTTTCTGTCACGAAATTCTCAGTAGCAGCACGGAGTCTGGAAATGTGCCCGGTACGGCAATAGGCTCGCCCCTTATTACGTGGGACTAAAGTATATCTGGCGATAATTGAGTAAAGAAATACACCTCTGCCTACCTCTTCGGGGTTATAGGCGTGAGACTATGTATGTATGTATATACAGGATGTAAAAAGACCCTTAACGAAAACTGAAATCCCATATTGTACCAATCATTACAAACATTTTTTACTTCGGCACCATACCTGGGAAATTACTGGTTCAGGAGATATTGAGGCTCAAAGTTACTATAAAATTTTTGTAATTGGGTACAAAATCGATGCAATTACTACGCCAACCTGTTTTATGGATGTCCTATGCACCTATGGATAAGTATGTATTTCGAAAATTGCACGCGCACACTTTTAATAAATGTGATTATTTGAAAAAAAATACATACATACATACATAGACACGCCTGTCTCCCCGAAGGGGTAGGCAGAGGCATATTAAACGCCCACTTTTCGCCAGTGTTTTGATCCCACGTAATAGGTGGCGAGTCTATTGCCGCTTATCGGGATATTTTGTTTGCCAGAGCCTCGTCCATTGATCGGCAGGTGCACCACTTGCAGGTGAAGTTGGCTTGGGACCCTAAGTTCTTGGTGGGTACCCTATGCACCTATGAAAAAAAATATTTCCTAAGTATAATTTTTGCTTAGTATGACTGGGCATGATGTCCAAACCACACCCTGTATATGGATCTTATCTCTTGTGTGCCTAACAACTTCCAAAATACCGAAAATAAGGTAAACTAAGCTTTACGAACATAATGATGAATCGCCTTAGCAAGAGGATGGCTTAAAAGCGGCAAAATATAACGCCTAAAATTTTGTTAATTTTTTGTAACTTTAGCGTACAGTTGAAAGGTTATTAAAGCAGGAAGGTGCGGTGAAGTCACTTTAAAGTGAGCGAAAATTTCGGCCGTGCGCTGAGATTGTCGCTTGGTTTAAGCCAGGAAGGGACTTCTAACGATCTCAAAATTACCAAAACGTATAAAGTTACGTAAATTCTACGGAGATTCTCAAACAAACATGGTTCAACCAACCCTGTTAAAGGTCAACAAACATTTTCTGCTAAGACTAAAGAGCTAGTTAAACTGCTAAAATGTAGCTCTCATAAAAGAGTCTCTTTCTAATTAATAGTGGATTCATCTAGTCTTTCAGAATGTAGCTAATAACACTGCGCAATTTTAGGCCCGTATTTTGTGAAGGAATTAAAAGCAAAAGACAGATGAATACAGATTAAATTTACATAGGTAATGTAGCTTTACTTATATTTAAGCTTTAGTCGCCAGATATTTACTAACGAGAGTAGACTGTATTCTGAGAGCCACGCTCTCTATAGCAGTTCTATAAGGTCTCTCTCACAGAAGATCTGTAAAGTCTTCTTGTCTCATTCTTTCTTTTACTAATCTATTTTGTAAGAAGCACAGTCGAGCTTGATATGTACAAATTATTGCCGATGGTATTCATTACAAGAATTCAAACCACAAATAACTGGTGAATTCATCTTGAATGCCAGTCTACACTAGTTTATATGACCTGACAGCTCAAGATTAAAATCCTTAGCAAAAAAGCGTAAGTAGTTCAAAGTCAGAAATAAATATAAATTGAAGTAAATCTCGTACGCCGGCTGACTTCAGCGGCACGCGCTAACGGAGAATTTATTCAAGAGCGACCAATCCCAACTTCAGCATTGGTTTATTTTTAAAAACTTTTCCCTTTTTCTCCTTATGAACCGCGAGCGTTTATTGTTTCATTCCAATTTATATTTTCCTTTTGTTCCCGAGTTGTAATGTGAAAACGGTCGATAATGGTCATGTCTGACTGCTTAATGGGTGTGCTTATCTTGAGGAGAGTTTCCTACTGAGAGAAATTTTACTGTTGTTGTTTAGAACAATAATACATTTTATTTATGCTCGTGTTGCTATACGACGGGTTTATTATCTGACTCTTCTCTACATATTTTAAAACAAAGTCCCCAGCCGCGTCTGTCTATCTGTCTGTTCGCTTAAAACTCGAAAAGTACTGGAAAATTTTTTATACAGTTTTCAACAACATCGACAGTGATCCCCGAGGAAGGTTTTAGTGTATAATAAGTTTAGGTTTTGTGCAAACTGACGATATTACGACTATATTAGTTCAACGCGCCGGCAAAAATTAAGCCGATCGGGAGCTTTCCTCGAAAACGCAGCCAAAACCTTTTAAGGTATAACAAAACAATGTATGGTGGGATTGTACCTTTTTAATAGATCTACAAAAAAATCCGCGATGGTATATGTCTATCTTCCAAGGATAACCCACAATTACCATATTTTGCTTTTATGTCTATACTAATATAATAAAGCGGAAGAGTTTGTTTGTTTGTTTGAACGCGCTAATCTCAGGAACTACCGGTCGGATCTGAAAAATTCTTTTTGTATACGATAGCCCAGTTATTCCGGAAGGCTATATATAGGCTATACATATAACATAACGCTTCGACCCTTTGGGGCCGGGCAAAAAGCTAAAAGATAATGTCGGCTAATCTCAGGAACTAGCAGTCGGATTGTTATTGCCTATGATAGCCCAATTATTTCGAAAGGCTATAAGGCTATATAAAATGACGCCACAACTTTTAGGGGCCAGACAAAAATAATAAAATGGTCAAACGAGAAGGGGGAGGGTTGGGTCAAAGGCAAAAAAAGGCTAAACGAATAGGATACAATCTATATGGGTATCGTTTTCGAGATTTTCGGGACGCTGATTAATATTAAGAAACTTATTTAGTGATCCAACATGGCGGACGGGAAATGAAAGATGGCGGATGAGAAAATTTTAAAAATCAATATGGGTATCGCCTTCGATATTTTAAGGGGTGAGGAATCGAAATACAACATCTATTTCGTGATCAAAGATGGCGGATGGGAAATCAAAGATGGCGATGGGAAAATTTTAAAAAATCAATATTGGGAACGATCCCAATATTGATTTTTTAAAATTTTCCCATCGCAGACGACTGCGATGTTAAAAGGGATGGGGAATCCAAATAAAACATCTATTTCGTGATTCAAGATGGTGGATGGGAAATCAAAGATGGCGGTGGGAAAATTTTTAAAAATCAGTATGGGTATCGTCTTTGATGATTTAAGGGATGGAGAATCCAAATACAACATCTATTTCGTGATCAAAGATGGCGGATAGGAAATCAAAGATGGCGGACGGGATTTTTTTTAAAGTCGATATGGGTATCGTCTCCGGTATTTTAAGGAATGGGGAATTCAAAAACATCATCTATTTCGTGATCAAAGATGGCGGATGGGAAATAAAAAAAAATAATATAGGTATCCTCTCCGATGTTTAAAGGGTTGGGGAATCCAAATACAACATCTATTTCGTGATTCAAGATGGCGGATGGGAAATCAAAGATGGCGGATGGGAAAACTTTTAAAAATCAATATGGGTATCGTCTCTGATGATTTAGGGGGTGGTGAATCCAAATACAATATCTATTTCGTGATCAAAGATGGCGGATAGGAAATCAAAGATGGCGAACGGGATTTTTTTTAAAGTCACTATGGGTATCGTCTCCGATATTTTAAGGAATGGGGAATTCAATATTATAATTATGTATATAAAAATCTATGTTTGTTTGTTTGACTCTGAAATGAAAAGAGATTAAGCGCTAAGTCAATGGTAACTTTGGAAAAGGGCTTGGAAAAAAGGGAATTAAATAAAAACTCTTAAAAAGGCGATACGGAGTTCGCTGGGTTAGCTAGTTTGTAATAAATTAATATGTAAATATATTATCAACAGCCAAAAATGAAGCATTTACTTCTGATTTAGGGGCCTGTTGTACCGATATATGTAATCCAAATTATTCAATCTCATGTATGAATACTGTTTACCTAAGTAACTTTATGTATACCTAAAACATTACCTGACTAAAATTGTTGTGATTTATAATTCCAAATGAAACGATTTGATTAATTACTTAAATTGTGCTTAAAAACATAAATCACCAATGCAGAAACTAAAGAAGCGCTATGAACTTACAAATTCAAAAATCTGTTACTCCAACAGTTCTTATTTCTGTTTCATTTTAAAACTAAATATTTTCAAACAATACTTCAACATTTATTTACAAATAAAAGCCTCCACAAGAGACTAAAAGTAAATTGAAAGCCTCATTCAATCCGCCGCGCGCAAAATGAAGGTCTTCAATTCAGGGGAACTTAAGAACCTTTAATGCGAACCTGATGTAAATGGATGATCTAGGTGGGGTTTAAATATTCATATTATAATCAAAGAGAATTATAATTAAGAAGTAAAGTTTAAGTTTCAAGTCATATGATATGTATGTAACAAAGGACAATGGCAGAATTCGGTCTGGGTTTGTTGTGGCGACCTTAAACTTCATATGAACAAAACAAATTGTTTTTTTTTCTACGATTTTTAATATTTTCACTTTGTCTCGTTAAAGCTGGAGTATTTTATGATGATAAAAAGCATTCCAATTGATTACGAACTAGGTACCTACTTTATTATTTGATTGTTGCCATAGACAATGGTGTGACAAGAATAGACGTGAGTGCTATTGATCCGTATCGATTATTAAAATATAATTATTAAAATGCAGTTATTAAATCTTTCATTAACATTATATCAATAAGCTAATAATTTTTTAAGCAAAAAAACTTTTAAATCAAATAAAAACGTCACAGCATCGTTTTAATGTTATATCGATTTCACATAAAATCGATTTAAAATGTGCAGCTCTGCTTTTGTCTTTGGCTGTGACAGTTAGATGCTACCGAATACTTCCATGTTTTGATGTCAATCTGACATAATTTTATTTGATAATTCAAATGTACCTACATTGTTCATTCTTAACTAAAAACTAAAACATCGATATCTTGTTTTTCCGGGTTTCCCGAGTGAAAATAGAATCGTTTATAGGCTCTGTTACTTACGCCGAATTTTTTGAAATATTTTTTTATTACTGTGCGCTTCAATTTAATTTGAGACATTTCGATGTATGGAGATCTGCCATTGTCCTTTAAATCGCTTACAAAGTCATGTATCCAAGAACCGTTTTGGTAGTAAGGTATTCAAAATACATACATACATACATAGACTCACGCCTGTTACCTGGAGGGGTAGGCAGAGTCTACGGAATGCCATTTGCAACGATCCTGACATATCTCTCTTGCTTCATTCACTCCCATCAAATTTCTCATGCATGCTCTTCGGCTAAGGGTACTTCTAACCTGTCCTTTTTTAGGATGTGTCCAATCTGGTCAGAGAACGTCCGGCTGGGTTTTCCCCTTCCTTATGTCCCATTCACACTTGACTTATATAACTTCTTGTTCAGTATTACGTCATCCACCCGCTCTATGTGTCCAAAACATCTTAGCATACCTTTCTCAATGGTTGTCACTACATCTTTTTTTACCCCACAACACTCTCTTATCACACAATTCTTTACTCTGTAATTCAAAGACACAAGGTATTCAAATAGTGAGAAAATGCATGTACGTTTTAACAAATAGAGTTTGTTTTTTAACTGTGGTATAGAAACCGATTGACTGAGTGCGAATGCGGTGTTACGCATTATAGAGTCTAGGAAACGATAGCTTATAGTTTCTGTGGAAGAATGTCCTTACATTCTTCTAGGGGGTTAGTTGATATAATATTTGAGGATTATAAGGAGATTCCTCACTTAAACACGATCATTATCATCCTAGCGTTGAGTTGCATCCAGGGCTTTTGCATCGAAGATGAGAGAGACAAAATTATGCGTAATATCTAAACCGACAAAGAGGGAAGGCATCAATTTTAATATGATATTATTGAGCCTTGTGGTGTGCTATCCTAGCACAATTATTATATTACGCAATAGGCATCACTTCGAAGGTTAACATGGAAAATAAAACTGAGAATACAATATACGTGCTTAAGCTAGTAAACACATTGAAAAACACGCAGCAAGATGTAAAAAATTACTGCGTGAAATATTTTACCGCTTGTTATTCAAACTAATGCAGCTTCAGAATTAAAATTCTCACAACCATAGCACATTGTTATTTTAATAAAATTTAATATGAAATTGTAAAATTTGCTAAATATTCCTTAAAATATTATATTTAGCTGTTCAACAACGTAAAGTAGTGTTCAAATTGTATCCCACAAATCCTATTAGTTAATGTACTTAATCCTCCTAATCCTTTTACGAGAAGAAGGCTTAGAGCACAGAGCCAGACGGTGTTCAAATGTTCAGGGTGTACAGTTGAGAACGTCAGCAGTAGGTATAGACATTTTCTTGTAATGATGTTGATTACATGAAGGTTAAAGAATTTGAATATTGTGATTGGCTTAAATTGTAAAAGTCGATGAGTACTGTATTGCCATGGACGTTACAAAGAGGGAACATGAGGAACACGGGTTGGTTTTTGGTCAGTAAGAGTCTGACAGTCCCCTTCGCCCTTCCCACAGGGCGGAGGAACTCCATGAGGATTTTCCAACACGACACCAAAAAAAAGGGTATCGTACTCGCACATCTCAGTGAAAATCGCAATCGATGTAATTAGTAATTGGCATATTAATTAGTAACCTAAGTCTCTAACTATCTCTCACAATAAGTATCGTATCAAAATACCTGTTAATTTGAATTATAAGAACAATATTACTGTTTAAAATTTACTAGTAAAACTCAACCTTTATCTAAATATAATATGTAAATTTTCAAGTACCTACATTGTTTCTAAACAAAGAATCTTTTAACAAGGTTTCCATGAGTAGAAAAACTCTACAAGAATTTTGATCTTTAACACCAAACGCTGTGAACTGTAATCTCCGTTGGGACTAAAAATCCGACCCTTGCTTGCCTTTTACCCGGGAACACCGATGTTACCAAGATAATACGTAATATATCAAGGTGCGAAGTTAACTATTAAATTTGTAGAGCTTGAGTTTGTTTGATTAAAATTAAATTTTTATTTTATTTCGGGTAAGTATATTAGTGACTTACGAAAGTTTTATCGGACTGAAGATAGATAGGTAGTTCAATTCGTATTTCTATTATGTTTAGTTTGTAAGGGTCTTTTTACTCAAATATACTTATTATAACAGCAGCGTATTATCACAAATTACAATACAACTTATGCCACGCCCACTCACTCCCAAATCAGAGACGTCTTTCTTGTATTAAGTACAATAGAGAGCAACATTACCTAATAGTATTTGGTACACGTAAATGAAGCTAAAGTATCAGATTAATCCAACTACTTATGTAAAGATATATTGAAAATCCGCAATAACCCTCGTTATGTAAAGAAATATTAATATTAATGTAACAAAACTTTAATGTTTTACATATAAAGTAAGATACTTCAAATAATGAAAATAAAATACATTAATTAAATAACGCCGCTAATACATCAATCTTCAGCAAAATGTCAACTAATTGTATTTATTAGAAATTACCTTCTAATAAATATTGTAACTACTCGAAAGCACTCATTTGCGCATGTTTTCAATTTCTTCGAATCTTATTTAATATAACTATTAGTAAATTTAGTTACTAATGATCGTTAACTATTTCATTCACTTCGAACTAAGCTCATACACGAGGTTAAAATTCGCAACGGCTAACCTGCTAAGTCATTCTAACATTTTATATTCAAATGCCAACGGTTTTTAAAATGGAAACAAATCTAAGGCAGCGAATCTAAAGAAATATCTGTCAAACAAGTTTTCAAAAGTAGATGTCTCGATACACACGAAACGTTTCGGCTCATAAATTTTAATGAACCTACAACTTATTCCGTAATGATACCATAAATATGGTAGATATCACGAATATTCGTATACTTGCTATTCGTAAATA